>VXAY01003532.1:424517-581451 GCA_013399855.1 Oxyruncus cristatus | reverse complement strand
AAAAAAAAAAAAATTAAATCTCTCAGTACAGAAGGCAGTAAAAGCATATGAAACTCACAGTGTCATGGACAGAGAAAGAGACTACAGGCATCAGCTAGATTTAGGCTACAGGAAATGTCTATTTGGGTCCTCTGAGGATTACATTTTACATTATATAGAAAACAACCTTTCCCTTTCATACAGGAAAAAGTGTCCTGACTTCAAAAGGCGTGTCCAGCTCACCCTTGATTTTAGTGGGAAGTACCCGAGCAGTGTTTGTCAATGCAGTGAAGAGCGTTAGCATTTCCCAAGGTGTGACTGAGCTCTGAAACTTCAAACAGAAGTCCTGTCTCCCAACCACCTGCCTTGCAAAGTCAAAGTATTTCTGGCCTTTTCAGGTGACTAACAGATGGCATGAAGCATGGGATTAATTAAATACAACATAAATTCAGAACAACAGATAAAACCAACAAACTGTGATGTTGTCTGCTTTCAACTTCCCCTTGGGGATACCAACAAATCAAATACCCAACAGTTAATATCACATACTTTATTTTTGAGACAACAGCATGGAAACTGGGCAGTCACAAGAAGAGTAAACTAGATATGATTACAGAAATGTCATGATCTTTGTGAGACTTTGAGGACCGCTGAATGGCCTGTGAGTTAATGTGATAGATGAGAGAGACTGGTGTTTGTTTACATGTCTAAAGGCAATAAAAGAAGCTACAGAGGAAGAAAATAACTAAGAAAATTCTGCCCAGCCGAGTGCTCCTTCCCCAAGTCTGCTTCCCTGTTTTCAAGAGAGAGGAAACACAACGTATCCACACTCTGAGCCCCAAGTCATGTATTTATAATTTATTAAGAGGTCAAAAATGGCATTTGCTGGGTCTCAGTGTTCAAAACTTCTTGAATTACACTAAGAATTGAGACTCTGTGTTTAAATTCAATAACTAGAGCTTATTGAAGACATCCGTTATGGCAGGAAGTTCACCTGCAGCAAAACCACAAATTCCTACCCCAGTGTGTGCTGGGCCTTGTGCAAGACCCATGATCAGATTCTCTACAAGAAGCTTCAGCATTAGGTATTTCAGGTCAGTCATACCAGGAGACATGAGCTCAGTAAATGCACTTTATTGCACTTTCATCCAGTTTCTTTCTTTCTCTCCTTCTATGCATGTAGAGCATTCTAAACAGGCTTTGCCAAAATATGAAGTACTTTGCATATCTTTTGTGTTTGACTGGTCTTCTTAGATTAAAATAAAAGCTTAATGAAAGTCGACAAAGAACAGCCTGTAACATTTTAAAAGATACGTTCAAACATTAACTGATTCATCCTTACTGGCTCATTAAGAAGAGGAAATTGCGGCAGAATTCAGTGTTAAAACCACTCAGAGAGGAGATGACAGATCCAGGATCAGTTCTTATAAATTACAGTCTCTCACCCTCACTCTCAGTCCCAGCCCTGCAATAAACCTCTGTGGGAAGGCTCCCTGGGCCGGCTCAGAGCCACCACGTACTCAGAGCAGGCTGACGCAAGTTGAGAAATGCGCTCGTCCTTCCGTCTTAGCATCTCACCAAAGTCTCAGCCCTTTCAGACACCAGGCTTATGATTTCAATAATCCACCATGGTAAAAGTAATTTGCAGAATTAGATATATTACTAGCTATTGAAGTATTTTCTACTACCTGTTAGTGCGCTGTGCAGCACATCAATACAGGGCCCAGATATTACAGCAAGGGACACTCTGGAAATACCGAAGCAGTCTAATCAATTTAATCTCTATTGCAATACAGTGCATTAGCAGGATGGATAATTTTTTTTTTCTTTTTTCTTGGCATAGCTTAGGGAGCTCAGAATTAGGACAAATATTCTCTTTCCTCCTCAACAAATGCTTAACAAATGACAAAAGTGACAGCTTTGAAAGATTGATTTTTTTAAAAGTGAGGTTCTGTATGGTAGCTTATGAAAGCACTTCAACTTAGAATGATTATTAATCAACCATTTCTTCAGATAATTTTCTAATTTAGGGGGAAAAATCTATATTCTGTCTCTTACATCCCCATCAGGTACTAAATATGAATGTCTGCACCTATTAACAAATACAAATAGAGAGCGTTATCTGATGCAGAGAGACAGAGTTAATGCTGAGATGTAATACTCCTACCTGACAGAAAATGTTCTGAATTTTAGTATAGAAGAGTTATAATCTGAACTTTTAATATTTTATTATATTGCAGTCATAAATATCATACATGTATGAAATGGCAAACCTATTCTGACAAACTGGAACATAACTGCTTGTTCTGGATGCTCTCTTTGGTTAATACTACACAGAACAGAGACTTAATTTCCTATAAAAAAAACATGGGATAATAAAACAGCAAGTGCAACTAAGGACAAAAAGATAAGAGTACAATACAAAGAGCAGAGCTGGCAACTAAAATTTTAAACCTGAAGAATTAAAAGATATTTTGACTGACACATTTATAAGCCCATTCTTACACTGATTTACTCTTGTGTGGTCTATCTACTTTGTTTCCCCACCACGAATACCGTGGAAATTGGAAATATAATGTGAATATTTATCACAACATTATTCTGAAACAAGTCAAAGCATTCAAGCAGTATGCAAATACTGTAAATTAGTTTTCTAAACAAAGTGCATTTAAAGCTCAATCCAGCAGAGTTATGTGCCTAAATAGGATGAGGACAGAAAGGCATCCACAAAGTAGGTCTTCAGTTTCCTGGCCAACTTTTCTGACTGACTACCCAGTCAAAGATTAATGCTACCCTTGCTGCAGCCATGCCTAACGAATAAAACCTGATTTAAAAACAACAGTTGCATGCCTGGGGGACTGTTCTTCCTTGAATTGCATACGAAGCTTCAGAAGGAAAACTGAAATAAACGTGCGTCTCCAACAAAATATTCTTGGAGGCATACACTCTTGACTTGGAGGCTACATCATTTTTAGGTTTGACTCACAATCCTTTCTAAATGGACCCCGGAATCATGGCTGGTTGAAAAATCCAAGTTTATTGTGACATGTATATACATAGGCATAATTTATGAAGGAAGACATGCAAACACAATTGTAACACAAAATATGTGGCAAGGGAGTCATTTACTAGGCTTTCATACAAAATACAAATTTATTACTAAATGTCTATGCCTAAAACTCAGTATGTAGTACATCATATTTTAAATTATTAACATCTCTGCTGGAGAAGCTTCCTTCATAAAATATTTACACAGCACATCTCAGGACTCTGTATTTTGCCAGCAGTTACTCACAGTGTAAGATAAATATAGTTAGCAGGTCATTCTTTCTCTTTATAAGTTATTCTTTTCACTAAAAAAAACCCCAAATGTTTAAGCTATGTTACTTCTATGGCCTTTGTTACAAAATACTGCACTCCAATATAATGATATATTTTGACCCCTGAGAGCAGTTGGGGTCAGAGGGCATCACTTTTGCTAATGACAGGGCATGGCTGTAAAACACAAGAGGCAGGCATGTTCCAATTACTTTTCCAATTAGTAGCAACAATCAATGCTGCTGCAAAAAGCCTTAAGGAAAGTGGCAAAATGTTGCAAAGTATGGATATGATTCTCCTTTAAGGAACAAGCCCAGGAACAATAAAAGTATTAGTAGTCCCTTGATTATTTTTTCAATACCACAAGACCATTACAACCCTTTATTTCAAACCAGGCAATCTGGAAGTGTTGGCTTTTCAAAATCCACATAGCTCTTCAAATCCACAAAGCAAGCAAGAATTAGAGAACTTATTTTCTTCTAACCAGGGCAAGAAGAAAGCTTCATTTTGCTAGAGGAAGTAAATTGGATTTATGATGCAAGCTTCAAATATGTTGGATTGTTATTTAAAACTAAGCAATACTTATGCTCTAATTTTTCAGAGTCTGAAAATGTCCTGCTCAATGGAAAAAAAAGAGAGCCTTCGGCATTTCAAACTCTTGGCATACAGTTGCCTGGGCTACTAAAAAGCTTCCCAACACAGTATGAGAATTCTCTTGGCATTTGTACATTCAGTTTGTCACTGTCAAAATAAAATTTAAAAGATGTAAGAAAGCAGAAAAGCAGAACTATAGACTCAAATGGATTGTAAAATAAAATAGACCCCACTATACCCAAGGCACATACGTTTTGAAATACACAGGATTCTGCTATTGCCAAACGTTCAGCCACACAGTTTAAAAATGCATTTGAAACACTTTCTTGATGTTAATGTAGTTTTCCTTATGTTATGAATTAATAACTATTTGGATCAATTTTGAATTAATGGTTGATTGAAATACAGAAAAATTATGATGAAGTAATATTAATTTTAAACTTCACAATATACACACATCATTTTCTCCTGTGGGCTAAGTAGCCCACGGCAATATCCCTCACACCCCAAACCCATAGAAGCACAGAAAAGAGAAATGTCATCATTCCATTTCACTTTTGTTTTAAATAATGTAACAGATACTTCTTTCTAATAAAAAAATTACAGACCATATAAGAAATAAAAAATATCTCCACCTCCCTTACTACATAGAAATTATTAGTAATTATTTTTTCCTTATATTCAGGGGAAAAATAGGTGCTGTCAATTCAATAGTAAGGAGGTTACTAAAGAGTAAACATCTACACGAATTGTTTTCAGATCTGCAAAATGAGATTACCCGTGGCTTATCATTTCTAAGGAAGAGTCTGAGGGTTTCCTCTGGACAAGTATTTTGAAGTATATCTACTATAATACAGAAGAAATTCTAAAATCTAGAAAAAACATAATGTGACAACATTTCAAGGAAATAAGTTGGATCATCTCAACATGACTTCATTGTAAGGAAAAATTGTGAAAATAATGTTAAAAGAGGCAATCAGCTGGATTGAGTGGTAGCATGATTAATACCAATCAACACTGTTTAATAGAAAACAGGTCTTCTTGGGAAATTTCATATCATTTTGTGATGATATTATAAATTCAGTAGATAAAGATAACTTTTGAAAATACTTGCTTTAATTTCTGTATAAATATCTCTCCCTATTATCTCTCTGATGAAAAAGTAGCATGGCACAAAATCAACATGGCTCATATATTAAACATGTTAAAGGACACAGAGAATCTGAACAACAAATTGTAAATAAGGAACCAACACCTAATGGTGATATCTTTGGTGACTTTGTAAAGATGTGCATCATGAAGAGCCAGCAGGACTAAATAGCAAACTCAAGATACATAACAAAACTTAAATACATCCACATAAAATTGTGGACGGCAGTGATGACTAAAAATATTTTAGCAGTCCTAATAAACAACCAATCTTACTATGGCACAGCGGCTCTCAGAGCTTGTATATTTAGTGAATTCTTGCATCTGGATGTGCAATGTAGGAACAGAACAGTCACATATACCTGCATGTGACATTGATAACATTAAAAGAAAGTAATTTGCAGTTTCTGTCACCACACTTTCAAATGGATATCTATTAGAACTGTATATACAATAGGACTGACATTTTTGGAATAATTTACAACAGCTGTAGTTATTTTTATTCTCACCTGAAACCTTAAATTGAAATTAGATGGACTAGAAATGCTAAATTGAACAAGGAAAAGAGGAACTGATGATGAAAATCCAGACCAGCAAACCTTTTTTGCACAGGGAATATATTTTTGCACAGAGAAAAATATCTGTGTTAACCTTTCAGGTTGGATAATGCTTCCTTAGTTCACAGAGGAGCTGTGAAATTAATTTTAATGCTCTTTATAAAACTATTTTTACAAAAAAAAAAAAGAGAATAAACACATGTTCTTCGAGGTTTACTGATTCTATCTCCTGCTTTTCAATATTATTCACTGGTTCTGTTGTGTTTTAAATGAGACTATGTTCAAACCGTAAGTGACATTATGAGGCACCAATTCAGCCTGCAGCCTCAATACGAGACTGAAACCTAAATTGTAAACAAGATTGTAACAATAGGTGCAATCCTATGTTCTGTGTAACAGTAAAGCAATATGTACACTCCACTTTTACCTTCTGAAAATTAGCTGGTTTGGATTAGTCCCAGAGCTCCCAGCTATGATAGATAAAGCCACCNCTACCACCACGACAACAACAACTCTTCTTTTCCGGTTTGAGTTAAATTATGTAATTCGTAGAGACGTCACAGAAGTCTCTAATTGGCTACCTAGCCGGAATTTCACCTGGAACTAACCATCTTCTACCCTAAAACTGAGGGGGATGGGCTAAACCATGACAACACTCCACTTTTACCTTCTGAAAATTAGCTGGTTTGGATTAGTCCCAGAGCTCCCAGCTATGATAGATAAAGCCACCACAGAATTTCTGGAGCCAAGAGACACTTGACTATGCAAGTACCCTCTTTATTTGCTTCACCTATGAATCAACCAAGAGCAGTAAAAAGGTAAGAGTTAAATTTTTCTGCTGAAAGATTTGTTAATAGTTGTGGAATTTGCATGATAATACACACTCATTACAAAAAGAAATATATGTATTATTTTAGATGAACAAATGAACCACAGAGCTGAAAGGAAGACTTTAAAAAATATACATTAAAATGTTTTGTTCATTATGCCTTGTAATTGCTTTCCTTGGTGTGTATGTGTTTGGCTGCATATTTATACACACACTATTAGATCTACCCAATTGCAGCAGCACTGCAGAGTTCTCTTTAGAATTTTAGCTGACATGAGGCAGATCTCTAGCTCTATTCCATTTTGCACTGGAGAGCAGTAAATTGAAATTACGTCTAGCGTGGCAAACTGCTCGGCAAGGCAAACTGATTTGGCTGTCCCTCCCCTTGAAGCTCCCTCTTCAGGCGAGTATGCTGGGGAGAGGAAAGGAGGGAGAAGAGCATCCCACGGTGTTGCCCATCTCAGGGACTCAGGATTACAACCGGCCCCAAGCAAGTTTTATCTGTTTTTTACTGACCACAATCTTGGAAAAATAAAAAGATGAAGCAGAGCTAGATAGTAACAACTTCTTGAACTTGACCACATAACCTTCTCCATGACTTTTTGCTAAAAACTGTGACTTGCAGGTGAAGGTGGCATTGCAATTGAAGAATAAAAAATGCAAGAAGGTTTTACTCTAGGGTCTCTCAAATGTTAAGCAAAAGCCACTTCAGCACACACAGCAGAGTAGCCTTTTCTTAAAGTGATACACTATACATTTCCATCTTTTGTGATATCAGTGAGACGGTAAGTATATTTCCCCCTTTTCACTTACCCCTTTCTGCTCTCATTTCTCATATACAGACCATGCTGGGACAAGCAGAAAGGATGAAAAGCAGATTGAAATATGCTTCCAAGTGGCAATGCATTAACCTCTGAGACACCACTCCAGATTCACATTTGCAAAGAGGTCTAAAGAATTTCCCCTTTGAAGAGCGAATAGCGCAGCACCTCTCTACAAATTACTGAGCTGGGAAAGTCTAGCATTTAAGCAACACAACATTTCATGCTATATGATAGAAGAATTGCCCAATTTTTAAGACATTACTAACAACTACCAGTTTCACAATAGCAGAAAATTAAAGTTGAAATACTGCAAAAAACCCCCACTCTCAAACGTTTAAAACAATAACTTTTATGCGATGACTGAGAATCTTAAAGTGAAATTGTATTCGTCACACATGCCCAAGGTTTGTATTGTGCTTGTGCTTTCAAAAGCTCTTAAATTACTAAACAGAAAACAGGTGTTGAAGTTCTTATGCTACATCTGTCAAATTCATGCCACATTGTTTTCTTCCATTGAATTTAAGCACTAACGTAAATGTGATCTCCGTTAGTTCAGTGATAAAGAACACCCTTCCTTTATAAGATACTGGTACATGTGCTTTCAGTGGACTAATTAGTCAATGTTTCTAGCTAACGCTCGTTACATCATAAATAATTCAGTACTGTAACAGATCACTCTTTTTGTACCTTTCTTTAATAACATCTCTTTACCAAAAATTAAACCTTCCATGATATAATCCAAACATTATGATAAATAAGGAGACTTACACCATGTCATTTCATTTACTACAGGAACACCAAGTAATGAAAGATGCTGTCTGATAGCTGGTGGATTAAGTGAGAGAAGATGCAGTAGAGGCTGCTTTCAAAGTTTTTCATGTTTTTATACACTGATCTAGCTTTATTTTACTTCTAAGGTCAAGGGGAGCTATTAAATCACTTGACAAATGGCATAACATACATTCAGAGGAATCAAGCAGAAAACCAAGGAAGATATTGTAAAGTTGCATACTACTGTACAAAACACACCAAACAGTAGAAATAGTATCACAGAGTAGACGTGCAGTAAACCTATTAATTAGAACACTGTGGATATGATGATAAGGGAAAAAAAAGATAAATTATGTCCTTGTTAGAAGAGCCCCCATGTTTATCCACTAGCATGTACAATTAGCATTTAAAATTGCTGATGCTGGAAGTGGTACAATTGTTTATTGCTGACACTTCTGGGAAAGGTGCAGTAACGTATTTTCAGGCAAAATAATAGGCACAAAGGTGACATGCTTTGTCTCAGGGGCAAAGCTTGCCACCTGCACAACTTTTTAGCACCCCAGGCTTGCCAGTCAACTACAGCAGCACTGACACTGAGCTCAGAGGAGATTTTCATTTTAACCTCATCAAGAGGATAAAGGTGTTGCACATGGCCAAGTGGGAAAGAATTAAATTTTCTTTAAACCACCTGCAAAGGCTAACTCAGAGCAAAGATTTGTTTCCTGATTGATTGGTGTCCCTGAGGATGAATTTTAGATGTTTGTGAAAGAAATAAAAAGGTAACTTCCAGTAATTAAATTCACAGAGCTTTCTGTGGTTATAATAGGAACTGAATAGCAATGCTGGGGGAGAACAGAGGCTGTTACTCTCCTAATGAAAGTCCTTTGTCTGGGGTTTCCACCTCAACTTCCATTTAGTTGCTTATAGCTTTATCCTGCCTATGTAATAGGCAGTTTAGCTTCTTCCTGCCAATAGTCTGCCATGGTAAATTGGAAAAATGTTCTCAAAACTGCACAGCCCGATCACACATTTTATATCTGAGAAATTAGATCAGTTTATGAGCAGCACATAACAGTTCTGTTATCCAAGTCTCACAATTTAATCCCTAGTCTTATGACATTTATGTATTTCCCAAAGTGCCAAGTGATGGGAGCTACACATCCCTTGCATTTTTAATCTAGTTGCCTAAGAAAAGGAAGCTTTTATGATCACGCTGGTCTGTGTTTCAAACTATGAATATCTTTCTAATTACGGGCTGATTTAAGATAAAAATGTCTCAAAAATAATTAAGTTCCTAAGAGTTTTATACAAATCACTGTCTGGGTCAAGGTCAGAAGCTGAAATTGCTGGCCTCTCCATTGGAACTGCGGTCATAACTCAGCCCTGAGACAATGTTGTGGAGCTGCCAGCTGGTTGACCAACATACTTCTCCTGGTTATTCAGCACACAAGTAGCTTTAGGCAATGAACTTTATACAACTGCTGCCTTTTTTTCAGGTGGGAGTGTAATAGGAAGGGAGCTGGAGACAAAGAGTTTGGAAAATAAAGGACAAAAATCTGTAGGACAAAAGACTCGGATCTGCTACTAAAAATCTTTTTTTTCTCCTTTAAAGTAAGACCTACTCACATGGCTGGTGCAGAAAAACCTGCAAACACAAGCCATTTAATCTCTAAAGGCTCAAAAATCAATAAAGTGAGTCTAAAGAACAGAAAAATTTTAATCTCAAGACTTCTTTAAGCACCGTCATGATCTTGGACTGACAAGTATCGATAACACTGTAAGAAGTTACATCAAAAAGATGCCAGGGCCAAATCCTTCTTTAAAAGTGGAACACATCTGAGATGCAATGCTCAGAAGGGGAATTTTCCCATAGATAGTATGAACAAGGAGTTGAGGATGGAGTCTGAATTGCCCCCATTTACAATACTTTGATTCACTGCAAAACACATTGGGAATCAGAAAGGTACCTGCTTTACTGCTCATAACAGATGGGACATGGACATGGCAAAGCTTACACACAACTTTTTGACAGAATTATTTTGGAATTTTCATGAATTTGTGGCCAAGAACCTTGTTGGGCATCTACAGAAAGAATGAAACTCTCTAAATTTGTATTCAACTGTTCCTCAAAAAACAAATCATATCTGCAAAGAAGAGTTGAAGCTATTGAGGGTTAATAGAGATAAGAGACTAAAACATTACTTTAAAATGTTTCATTCCACTTAATTTTTAAGTTTTCATGCTGTTATAATACTGCCACTACCATATTAGACCTGAACCCTCCGCAGCTACTGATACATCATAATAAATAATTGAAAACAAACCTATGGGTCACCATAGCAGAAAAATAAATTCATGAGTAGAAACTGACTCTTTTTTTTGTCTAATGTATTTAAAAAAATTAAGAATACCAGATGTTTTTCAATTCAGGCAAAATGATTAGAAAGTCCTCAAGTCTCTCCTTGTCTTCCCATAATCCTAATCTTTCCTCTCCTGTTCATTTATTCTCTGCAAGTTTTAATCCAGTGGGCAACTAAACTGACCCCTCCATCAAACTGCAATCCAGCTATTACCTACTTAATAGCATGTCATGATCAACAAAATCCCTCTAAAACTGTGAGAAATCAGTCTGCTTGACTGAACATCAGAGGTACTGTGATAGCCCCTCTCTGCCCTCACAGTGATACAGCCAGAGTATTTACACTTCTGTCTTGAGCTACACTAACACTTCTTTTGCTGCCTTGGGATAAGGAGAGCATGATGCACAAGCCCAGACATGTGTGACTGAGGTCAGGCAATTCAGGTTCCTCAGCAGGCTGCCCTTAATGGAGAGAAAAAGGCTTTTAGGGAAGAAAAATTCAGACCTTCTCTTCTGGGTAAACAGCTGAGGACAACTAATTTCCGTATCAGTATTCAATTCTGAAAGTTAAGGACAGAAGAATTGCCCCATGTGTTACAATGGAGCTCTGGTTACCTTTTTAATCTGCATGATAAGTGTGTTTCTCTAGTCATAGCTCACATTTCTGCTGCACAAAAGCTTTCCTTTCAAAAATAATAAAATGTTCTGGTTTGTAGCCTGGATCTACCTTGTCAGAAATGCAAGGTGTAAAAATGTAAATATGAGGGGCTGAAACCTTTGCAGTTTCTTACATCTTCTGTTTTTTGAGGGGAGCATGATTTTAGGCTTGAATAAGGTAACAGGCAAAGCTCTAGTGAAGTGATTTGGGATGGGTTACTTCCTCCTAAAACTGAGATAGAACTGAGGGATGTCACTGCACTAAAATTAGCAGCTGTGCTCTTTTACAAAATATTGTCACTGAAACAGTCACAGGAAAATACCACTCAGTAATTTCAACTATGGGCCAGGAAGATTTCATACAGACAAAGCAAGTGAAGGAAGGATACATATGGGATAAGGAGAACAAAAATAAAATAATTTAAAATGCAAATATCTGGGGAGTTTAGGTAGCCAACAGATAACAACAAAACAATAAAATACACTGGATTTACTTGGAAATGCATTATTAAGAGCTTACTATTAAGAACACAGCTAGGAAACAGTAAGGCTCTTTTCTGACACTGATGGTTATGATAAAACATCCTAAAATGTCCTTTGCACAACAGAGACAATTCCTAAACAGAACGTTGTCCTTGGGTTTAGAATGGCTTGGACTTGGACACATTCCAGAGTATATAAAGTTCCTATTTTATTCCAAAAGAGTAAATATAATAATTTCCTAAATCAGGTGTCAATGTGAAAACAAAGCACTTGTCTATCTCATCATTTACAAAACAGGAGCTGTTAAATGTAAAGGAATGGGCAGTTAAAAGAGCCATAAATCTTCTACTATTCAAAATAGCAAACACATGATTTGGGCAGTTTTCTATTATGTTACTCTGTTACTCTATCCTGTTTTACAACACTGTAAAACAGTCAACCGCACACACGGTGGTACATCAGTCTTTCACTGAGGAGAAAGATCAGACCAATAAAGTCAGTTGGTATCTGCAAGAGTGGAGTTGTGCCCAAATTTATCAACAACGAAATCATTAATAACTCTGCTTAATTACAACCTGTTCTACCCAACACAGAATATGCATGAGTTTTCAAGGAGATTTAATTATTTAGAAAGTTGAAAGATATAATAAGCTATTTTTGAGACAAAAAAGAGACAAAAGTCAACATTTCAAACTGGTAATTTTTTAATGATTTGTACTCAAAAGCTGTCAGAAAATATTCTCTCTAATACAATGAAGCAAATCCATTCTTCTAGTCAAGGTAACAGTGGGAAAAATAGGCTTGGTAACAAAAGGAATTGTCTTATTGACTGCAAAAGAGCTATCAGTCCACAGAACCATGGCCTGAGCAATGAGAGCAAACAAATAATATTCTGGACACTGACCAGTACAGAGGAAGAAGGCCTTAAATCAGAAACAAAAGTTAACTTTTAAAAACAGGCTCTACAAAAAACAGGCAGTTCGCACATGACGACGAACATGAAGCAGAGTTAGTTATGAAATTTTTAAATAAATTATTAGTCCAAAGAAGCTTATGGCCTTCTTGAAAAAGGGACTCAATATTCTGGTAGAATATTATATTTAGAAATTAATTCATAGTTTCTCATGTTATTTTCACCCACATATCAGCATTTATATGGAAACATATACATGTATCATATATAGAGAGCTGCAGATATGCCTTAGTGACACATTTCTACACCTCCATCTTCGTGCTTAGTTAAACGTCTTGAGGGACCACCAAAACCTTCAGCTAAAATCTCATTTATTTTATCAGAAAGGAAGAGATTTTCTCAGCTTTTCCAAGGCTCACTGGATTTCTTTCCTTCCAAACAAACTGTGTTTCATGTTCTCAATCCCAGAATACAGCAGAAAGATGCCAGCTGGCTTAAATGCCAGTTTTACAGCTACTGTGCTCGGCAAAGCTGACTAGTGTCTGTATGCTGTACAACCCTTGGAGAGATAAGCAAACTTTGGTTAACCAAGATTTTTGGTTAAGTGATGTTCTGTAAAACAGGGATATAATATCGCATGTCTGGCTCAAACAGCTGTTGTTTAAGCTGCTTGGATGCTGACATTTCAGCTGAATATTGCTTATTATTAACATATGCTAATTGCATGTTATTTATGAATAGCATATCATGCTAATCAGTTATGAGAGTGGTTCGTGCTACATCCAGTTAATGAAGGACAAGGAGACCTCTTCTGATATAAGCCATGAGTCTCTGGTCCTGTCCTCCTAAAACACAACATGAAGGAGTCATCTAAAACTGCCTTTATACCAAATGATCACCAGGCATAGCGAGCTCCTTCCTCCTTTTTCAACACCATCAGACATCTCAGATCTAAACAAAGATCTGAGACCTGTCCCCCAGGAACTTGCTTTTACTGGATACATCAGAATTCGTTCTCAGCAGAGGGTATTAATTAGTCCTCAACAGAATTCTCAACAGGTGATTCTCCCCCTGTACTCCACTCTCATGAGATCCCCACCGGCAGTACTGCACCCAGCTCTGGGGCACTCAGCGTAAAAAGAGCATGGACCCATTGGAGGAAATACAGAGGAGGGCCATGAAGATGATCAGAAGGCTGGACCTCGTCTCCTACGAAGACAAGCTGAGAGAGGTGGGGTCATTCAGCCTGGGGAAGAGAAGGCTCTGAGCAACCAGATCAAGTTGAAGATGTCACTGCTCAGTGACAGGGGGCTGTGGGCTGGATAACCTTTAAGAGGCCTCTCCCAGCACAAACTGTTCTGTGATTCTACTGTTATAAAAATGGCTATAAACAACAGAAACCTCCAAACTTTAGCACACTAATACACTGTAAGCATAAAATGAAAATAAAAATAAAATCCTCAAATACTAAATAAGGTGCAAAATGCAAAAATATTCCTGAGAATATATGCAATGATAAAGGATAATAATCATGCCTACAACTAAAGCTGTTCATAAAACTGCCCTTTTGCTCTCAACAAAGTTAGACTTTCTATAGAAATTATATCCAACATCATCCACTCAGACAGATTTGTATTAAGTATAGATTTATCTTCTAGCCAGTTATCCAACATTAACATGATATAGCTCATAAAATAAGACAGTTTTATGTGAGTTCAAACCTGAAAGCTTAAGCCTGTGGTGAGTACCAATAAAGACATTATAATTATATGTGCTTTGTGTAACCTGAAAATATAAACTTTATCATTTATTCTCAAGACCTGATTTTAAAGCCTGTGTATGTGCATTTTTAGTTCATACTTATTTGTACCCAATTAACCAAATTAATCAAATTGATTGCAATATGAAAATGCCAGTGTTTTATATAAGTACATTATCAATTATTTAAAATTAATAAAATGAATCTATTTCCAAATTCATTTTAATATAACACTATGAACTCTTTCCTTACAACAACACCAAGCCGGCTGTTGTTTTCATACATCTCAAGAACAGAATTCAGACACATAAGAAAACACTAAATTGCGCAATACAAAATAATTTAGGCCCCTAATCCTGACTCAATTAAATACATCTGGATTCCATAACAATGGCTACAAATATTCCATTTAAAAAATGAACAATAGGGTCACATTATAGAAAATACTGGGATACCTACCTAGCCTGTAGCCTCAAGGACAATAAAAATTCCTAAAAACAAAGGCAGCCTAACACGCAGCTACATTTTTTATTACTAAATTGAGAGCTATCCTTCTGTAGTACACTGGAGATGGAAAGACAGATGTTTTAAATCTGCAGAGCCTCAATACCACTGTGCTCTGAAGACAGCAGGCAATAGAATGGAAGGAAGAAAGTATCTTGATAGAAAAAAATCCCAGGAGTTAACCTGCTTGATCTTTCACACACAGCAACTACATTTTACAGTGCTTCGACAGTTCCTCCACAGTCAGAGGTGCTTGCTATTGTACTTCTGTGTGTGGCAGCCCTACCATCATGATCTTCGGTCCTTTGTTCTAGCCTTAGAATTCTTTAAAAATAGACTCTTCTAAATACACTTCCTGAATAGTTCACTTCTGTCGGAAATTGAACTAAATAACCTGAAAGAGATCACCTTTACTATACCCATTAGACAGACTATCTGGTGTTGGAGATAATCACCTCCAAAAAAATAGATTTAAAACAGCCAAGTTAAAAAACTATTGATTGGCTATAAGAACATGTCTTCTTCATCTGTTTTCTCATAAGGCAGAGGATATAGCACTACTTCCAATCCCAGGTTTTTAAAAGCTGTTCTTCAAAAAGGCTGTTGAGTAAAAAATAGAAAGGCCATTAACTGAACTGAAAGGAAAAAAAATCCAGTTGATTTGAACCAGGTCAGGATTCTCATTAATAACTTTAGCTAGATATACTAATGCAAAAGTTCAGATTACAAGCATCGTAGGATAAACAAGCATGGTAGGAAAGCAAAAGAGCTGCTATTTCTGTAGAAGGGGAGATAGCAGACAGACTCTCAGATACCAAAAAAGAGCAGCAAATATATCTAAAGACTGACCCTTCCCTTGCTCCTATAGAAATCTTGATCCCAAATCAAGCCACTGACAACTTTAATTACCCACTTGAAATGAGTGAAGATTTATTCTAATATTCACATTGTTATTGCTTCTATCTGCCTCATCCAAAACATGATTTAAAGTATGATCATCAGTCACAGCCTCTTAGCAGGAAAATACACACCACCATAACATTCCTTCTAAGACATCCTCTGGGAGGTCATTCAGAGCTGTTTGTGTAGTCAGCTGTAGGAATTAACATCAAGTAAAATATATTTTTACACCCTAAAGCAAACCCACTCCTTCCTTCCTGATTTTCTGGATAACAGAGCTACGAGCTATCAAGCAGGCAGATCTCCCACTAGCTCAGACAGCAAATAAGGCACTCAGCACCTAACAGGATAAGGTTCAAAAGCCCTGTTTCTACAACACTTACATTTGAAGATCAAGGCTAAGAAATGAAGGACATGATGTTTTCCATATGCACAGTATTTAATGACTCAAAAGTAAACATATGTACAAGTGTTTCTGTAATTGGGTCCTCAGACTGTAGTGCTGTCTCTTTATTATTTGACTCTTTAAAAATCTTACAAGTACATCCTCCAAGGAATCTTCTTAAGGAATGTTTCCACCAAAATACAGCCCTAAGATCTAAACTTTCCTACTTTGAAGATACATAGCTTTTTCAATATAAAACCATAATAAATATTTCCTGTACTATTCCAAAGGAAAAACTGATTCATCTTTTGCAGTATTATGGAAAACCATGAGAACTTAGAAACAATTACTATAACCTCATTAAACAGAAAACTGGTTGTTTATGATTGTCTAATTTGGGAGAAATACAAGAAATGCAATAAAGAATGGATATATAGCCAAACATCAACTTCAGGCCATTTCAAGAACATCAACTCCTTTTTTTATTAGACGCAGAAACTCTTATCCTTGAGCTTCCAGGGCACTCCAATTCAGATCCAAAAGAGCTGCCATAAGACTGTCTGCAGGCTGAAGTCTTGTTTGGTGTGAATTCACTGGCATTTGATCTATTTGGGCACACGACTCTTTTCAAGTTTCCCTGTTAGGCCTATGATGGGCATCTGAGAGAAGTGTTTGTACTGGTGCAGTCGAAACACAACGTATCCTGAACATGAGTGAAATTGTACCACACTCTTTATTCTAATGATTTTTCCTGGTGACAGATGGCTCCGTAACCTTTTGCCTCAGTCCAAGTGCAAATTACTTTGAAAGGCTGTATTGACATGCTCATGGACACGGCACAAATGCTGCTTCAGACTGACAATAATATTTACAGGCATATTAAAACACGTAAATATAAACATAATGAGAGAGTAATGCATATTTCAGGAATTTAATATTCACTGCACTGCAAATGAATTAATGATTTCACCTTTTGTCCTATAATATTTCAAACCTCTGCCTAAGTTCTGGCATCATGTTTTCATTTCAAATTAACTGTAATTTTCCACTGCTATGCTTACTTTGAATGAGAAAACATCCAAAGAAATTACAAATGTGCTGACACATTCACAAAAAACAACCCAACCAACTGTTTTCTCATGTGGAAAAAGCTCTATCTTTATTCCATTTTGCATATTATTTAATTTCCCAAGTTAGGGTTTAATCCTATCATGTTTGCAGTATTGAACTGAAAATTTCTAAGACAAAATAACCTGAAATAGAGAATTAGTGTATTTCTGAGGATAGCAAAGTAGAGCCCAGCAGTGGGGGGCAGTGTCCCAGTACACTGTGGGACAATGTATAAAAAAATCCCCTAACTCAAATAAGCCTAATACAGAATATAGCTCATCAGATAATTAAAGTGCTTTAGACCACTAGCCAATTGATTTTCTCCTTGTAAAGGTAGTTCAATTGAAATGTTCAGAATAAATCATGTGTTAAAATTATCTTTTAAAGTAAGAGCTGAGTGCATATTGATTAATAATTATTTGCACTAACGGACTGAACTAAAGAAATACCATCAATTACTTCAAAAAACTCTAAGATCAATCATGATGGAATCAATCGTTGAAAGATTCACTACACTTCTCCCAATATTTCGGAAGTGTTCGTTGAATGGCTTTCTAGAGATACCTTGGTTTCCTGTTTCTAGAGCTACGGAAATTTGTTTTAAATGCCAATTATCATTAGGTGTTTCAGCTGCATAATACAGCTCTCACTCTTGAATTACATGGGAGCTCTGCAAGAAGAGCAAATGTTTTCCACATCAAGTATGAGGCATGAGGGGGCACTTTCGCCAGCGAAGTTTAGTTAATATTTCATACTTATGCTCACACAGCAAAGGAAATGCAAACAGTCAAAATTAATGACCAGAATAGATGATTTACATAGAGCCACCTATCTGAAGATGGGGGATACTCAGTATAAATTAACTCCGTTTTACACACTAATGAGCCCTACTTGCTGAATTTGGACAGGCAGCACAATAAAATTCCAATAATTTTACAAAAAATTGCAATTTAGTTTGCCTGGTTATAAATAGCATGGAGCCTTACGGCACCACAGGCATTACTCAAACCTGGTATCTTATTGAAAATCAAGGAGAATTTTCCTTTCTCGTGATGCATAGCACCATTAGAGTCAAGTGGGGAGTCTGCTGGCTGTAGCGCCAGGTTTTAAGAAGGTTTGAACTAAAAAATTTTCTCTGGTTCTGATTTTCAAGGTTTCTTTTCCACTATGTTTCAGGTTTATTCACTGCAGAAGTGCTGACTAAACAGACAAACAAAAACAGGTCATAAAAGCTGGTGGAACTTAGTCCACACTTTGGTGGAAAATGTTAAAAATTGCAGTACTGATCTTTTAGTTATTTTCTAGTTTTTTTGTTTGGTTGCTTGGGTTTTTTTGTTTGTTTTTGTTTTGGTTTGGTTTGGTTTGGTTTTTTCTTTTTTGGTTGGTTGGTTGACACAGGACCAACTCCCACATACACTATCAGGTCTTCAGAAGGTAACAAATTTTCTATGCACTTTCTCTGTAACGCAGAAAAAAAACATTTTATGACCTGAAACAATAACACTTCTAGCTGAAATATTTAATTTAAGTTTAAACATTCTTTACATAAATGAGATGCACAGCTCTGTCTGAACATCTTAATTTTATGCATTTTTATACTTCTAAGCAACTTAGTAGTGAGGACTGCTTATTTGCATTCATTTACATACAATTTGCAGGAAAAGCTGAAAGAGGTTAGTAAGGAAATCCATCATTTTGACTTTAAATGAAAATATTATTTCTGTAAAAATATCTTGAATGTTTACTTTCTTGTTTTACTTAAGAGATTGCTTTTAATACCTTCATAAGTGGCACTTTTCAGAAATGGTTATTTTTTTTTGCCTAGTAGGTTTAAAAAAAGAATCCAGTGATATTTTGATGTATAGAGATGCAAAATACAATTTTTTATTTTTTTTCCCCTAGGAGAATTCAATTTCCTAGCAAGGTGAATCATCATCCTGATATCTTCTGGTTGTTCTCTGAATTTTTATTTTACTAATTTTCAAAGCCCCAACCTTTGCCAGGTCGGGGAGGGGGGAAAGTACAGATTCACTAATGAAAAAACAGTGTAGAGCATGTACAAATTTAAGTGGTTTTAGGTCCTGTGCTGTCTGTGGATTATTTCTTAGATGATGTTAAATTGTGTTCAAATAAATTCTTGGTAATTTCACACCTATGTTCAGCATATTTCCTTAGTCTTTTAAAGTTATGATTTTCATATGCAGCCACATTCCTACTGGCTGTCAGCTGTATCCCTAATTAACTGGTGCTAAATCATACCTGTTCTCAGAACTAAGATGGCCAATGGCTTCTCATTCCTTAGAAATTGTACACAGTTTAACTCTCTCAGTTTATTTCTTCATCAAATTCAACCTGTCTCCCATTACAGCCCCAGGCCTCTGCAACACACAAGTAAACTCGGGAGCTCTGTAGAAAAGGCAATGAAAGATAAAACCCGTGGAGCACGTGCTATGCTACAGCTGAGCTTTCTGAGGCAACCCATTAGGAAATTCTGCAGTGCAGAAGTGGTCTCTGGAAACAAACATGGGTGTATTTTGCTAAACATCCCACTGTCTGCCACAGTGACAATTTTATCGGCTTTCATCATATCCGTGTTGTCAGTAACTCACAGCGCAGTATCAGGGACAGCTCAGCCCTGAAGGACACCAGTTCCACTCCAGTGAAGCCAGCAGAAGTGTGTGCTTGGCACAGCCCCCCCATGATCCCATCCCTGGGGCGGCCAGGCAAGAGTGAAACCCCCCAGACATTGCTCATGCTCTGCATGGGCAATTGGGGCACTCTCAGCTCTGCAGGGAATAGGCAACAGAGGTAAAAGCCCAGGGCTACTGTGGACACAACCCAGTGTCCTGAAAGGAGGGCTGCCCCAACCTAGCAGTAAAAGGGAAGACACTTTATATACATTCTGCTTCAACCAAGTTCAAAAACTCAAATGCTAGGAAACAAAATGTGTGTTTTCAGGCTTTCATGATCATTGTACAGGTTTCCCCCCATCCAGAAACTTGGAGGTTGTACAGAAAAGCACACACATAAGAAAAAGGCTGGGACAAAACCTTTACAATGATCGCGAAGAAAAATCTCCTTTTTTCAAAATGTCAACCAGATGAGAAGCAAAATTTAGGAAATTATTTCAACTGCTAAATATTTTGAAAAATAATTTTGTGCTGATTTCCATCAGGTCAATAACATACTGCTTTTTACTATATCGTCTTTACATTAAAACACTCCACACTGGAAGATTTTAGACTTTGAAAGTCACGACTTTCTACTATAAACTTCTACTATATAATCTGGTTGACATTTTGAAAAAAGAGACTTTACTTGTGCAAATTAAAAGATAGTACAAGTACATTAATTTTCATAATCAGATTAAAGCATTGTAGTAAAACTTTCAGTGAATCAAGGGGGAGACTGCTTGAGACAGCAAAGTGTAATTAAGCAGAACTAGTGCATCTGTATCATTAAAGAAAAAGGTAATTTGAGTCTAGGGATCAGCACATCGAACCTTCCCTAACCCTATCCTTAACCCGAAACCTAACTTTGTGGTGTAAGCACATTTTGTCAACAGCAGCCCAGAGGTCTCATGAAATTAATTAAGTATGCTATCTCTTTACAATGGAAACAAACCCGTCCACATGCTGTTTGCATTTCTGGCATGATCGGCATCCGTTACTGAAGTCACCGGCATCAGCAGCTGGGAAGTACAAGACTGAGCTCCCTTTCACTTCTTTTGTCTTCTCTTACCATTTCCAGACTCACACATTAATTATGGTAGTCCATAGGTATCGGTCTTATAAAGCACGTACATCCCCTACTGCAAAATGTATTATTCTGGTGGTTCTTATCACAAGAAAGAAAAAGCCTCCCAAAGTGCTGAAAGAAGTTCTTTGTCCTTAAAGTCCTTATAGTCTCCTTTAGAAAAATGATGTGAGTCACAAGTGGGAGGACTACAAGGAGGCAAGGATGCATTTGCTTTGCCATCGTGTCACAGCTGTCAACTCTGCCATGCCAATGACAGACATGTGAAACTGCATGAGAATTAGGAAATGTGATAGAGCACCAAAAAAGAGAGATGCCAGGAAAGGGTTAGTCCATGCTTCCAGGCTGATGCAGCTTTCATAGAGCAACTGAGTGGACCCATGTGTTCTGTCACAACATGGAAACTAATGGCAAGGTGGCAAATAAGTCTGTGGCATTGCCAGAGCTGGGGCTTTTAAGCTTGAGGGCCATGCCTTATGGGCAGATGCTGCAGGAAACCTCCCAGAGATCTGTGGACGTTGTGCCAATTATCCCATGGATCCTCTAGCTCTACACATTTATCAAACCACATCAGCAGCCCAACATAAAGCCAAGATACCAACACCCCCACAGAAGTCTTATTATTCACCCAGCAGTCATACAAGCACTGGCCCTTTGACGACCATCTATATAATCATCATTCTCACTCTATAGGGTCCTGAGGCCCTAACTTGGTTTGTTTTATAAATAGATTAATTTCCCCCTGCTTGACCATGAAATGCAGGTTTTAAAAACAAAAGGAGCAGAAGACTCTACAAATCCCACAAGAAAGTTATTCAGCATAGTTCAACCAGGCCCTGTCACTTTGTTTTACACACTCTGTAAATAAACCACATGTGTTCTTATTAACTAAGATTCCCTAAGTTAATATGAAATAAGTTCCCAAAAGGTTGCAGTGGTCTCTGATTTTACAAGGAAGATATACTTTTGCCTAAAGAAAAGTTGGTCACCAGTTTTGAAGCAAGAGAGACTTTACAATGGAATAAACAATGGCATTTAGCGTAGGAATAAATGATTTTTGACAACATGTTTACACTTGTGCAGCACCATAACAGAATCCTAGATCTCCGTCATCACCAATATGTTATTTATGTAGGATAATTGCATGTTTGACAGTGCACACGTCAGTGGGAATAGCTGCAGTACCAAAACACACATGTGTAAGATTATTTCCACTTAACAGACATGATCATCACACTGGTAAAAAAATGCTGGCCAGCAGCCATTATCCCACACCTCTGAAATGCTGCTCTTGGATTTTATCTTTAATTTGAATATACTCTAGCCAATACAGGAGGAGTTTCAATTTAATATTTTATGTCCAGTGGTGAAGCAAATACTTCAAATATCATGCCAGCAATTAAAATGTGTCTAGATTTTTTGGCTACTGTGGTAGTTGAACCTAGGACCTTCGCAGTGAGTCACCACAGTCACACCATTACTGAGATATTATATTTTGCAAGTACAAAGATGGGAAATTTTCCAGATTGTCTGCCAAGATTCACTGCACCTAGGATACAGCAAGTGTCATAAATAGAATTTGCCACAGCAAGCCTTGCAATAACTGCCAGAGAAACGCAACAGACCTCCTGTGGTCTGATTTAACATAAACAAGCCAAGACATGGAAAAAGTAAAAACACTGCCCTGCAGTCACTGCTTAATAGCTTTTCCAATTGAGCACAGAGAAGTCTGACGTATTGAGAATGTCTCTCTATCCAGCATACGATGATGCCTTTATGTGCTGCAGCTTCTGCCACATCACAGGGAACCTTCCATTCCTACTTGGAAGACAGTAAATTTATGTTCAGAAAGAGCTGGATTTAGGAGTCCGCTGTGTGTGTATATGTGAATATTTGCTTTAACTGCTTCTCTGCCCTGAAATAGCAAAACAAACCCCATGCATGTTAAAACATATGGCTTGGGTGCAGAATCAATAAATGCAAAGCGCCTTTATCTCCTCATTGAGTCTCACTTTATAGCTGCTTGTGCAATCCAGATCACATATCTTCCTGAGAACATTTTACAAAAATAAGTTTTCCTCATGAAAACCCAAGAACCTCGAAGTTTTCTTATAGCCTATTACATTTTTATTCATAGTATGTTATTTAACTTTTGTTCTTAAAGTGAATTCTTACAAATAAAAGATTTTTTCACACTTTCCTAACATATGGCTTGCAAAACTCCTCCTCCTGTAGGACATCCTTTAAAGATTAAAATGTTAAAACACACTTAAGAAAAGAAATTATTAAATAACTATTTTAATTTTTATCACCATATTGTAACAAACATTACCAATGGTATTACTTGCAAACATAGTGACTGAATAACTGACTGAATATAACTTTACTTGTAATTTCTACGTAATAAGCTTTGGACTGCAGTTATGAAATGTTCCGGAGCACTGCAGAAGTCACCAGAACAAAGGAATAAAGAAATTATGTCTTTAACAACTGGATTAAAAACGTAACACTACCTTTAAAACAAAACATTGGTCAATTAGTTGGAAAGGGCAAACTCTTATTTTCCTTCCTCTTCATCTTGCTACAAAGAAACACCATCCTGGGAAAGGTCACGCTGCATTACAGAGAAATTAGGGAAATAGATTGAAGTGAACTTAGTGCTACTTGTCTGTGGCAAAGTGCAAAACCCTGCAGTTATAAAAACAGTGTACAGATAATGGCTTATCAACATAGAAGTGAAATTGTAAATGACTCCATCATGAGAGCTTCAGGCACAAAGCTAGTATGAACAGGAATGTCATATGTGCTATTCTTCCATGTAATTTGAACACAGCAAACTTTCCTCCTGAGAAACAATTCAGTTTCAAATAATAAAAAAAAAATCACTAAAAATTATTTTGTTAGGACTTCAGAGCTGTAGGATGTTCTTTATACAGGTTAAAACCCAACTCATTAAATATTTTTTTTTTTTTGTATAAGACTGTGAAAATGGCACTGGATTTGGATTCTTACATAAAATGAAACAGAGATCTGAGGAGAAATAAAAAGGTTTTATTTCAGTTTAAAGCTGCGGTCACATGAAACCAATGAGAAGTAAATGTAAATAATTTTAGGAGTGTTTCTTTTAATTTTTTAGGGAACCTTAAATTAATTTTAGAATTAATTTGATAAAATACAGTCATTTACTAAGGCTCGGTTTACCTTTTCCAATACATTCTTTTGAATGCTGAGAGCCCTGATACCATTTGGAAGCTTGTCGTCTGGAAAACCTGAAAAAGATTTAATTTCCTTCATACATAGCTAGGAAAACAGTGCTAAATAATGGAAAATAATAATATCATGGGATTTTTTTCCCTTATTATTATATTGCAATGATACCAGTGTATCATTACTATCAGGAAAAGAGAAAGTGCCTCAACCCTGTGGCATACATGAGCTATTTATCATGCTATTACAGGTACCTCACAGATAGCTGAAGACGTCGTGGCTTCTGGATCTTACACTAACATAGAAGAACTTAGGAACTATGAAAAATATGTGACATAAAAGAGTGGTCTATAAGGCTGAACTGGAAATCTCCTGTTGATATGCTACTGGGTGACAGCTCATCTGATAGCATCTGCAGAACCATTTCTATCCTTTTCTAATTTGTGTGGGTCTATAATGCTTTTTGCTGGTTTTTAATGGTTTGATCTGTCTTTACTCTGTAAGAGCTCATTTTGTAACATCAAAACCATCAAAGAGATACAACTGCAGAGCTATACCAAGGTCTGTAGTCATCTGAGCATCTGCAAGTCAACAATCAAAAGATTTACTTTGTCCAAATCCCCTTATTCTTAGCTTGCTTTTCAATCAAAGCAGAAAAAGAATGCAACTATTCTTCATACAACAAGAGTTTGCTTTCAGTGAGAATTTAGCATTTAAACATGGTATTCATTTTTCTGATACTTTGTGGGGAAAAAAAGCCAAACTACAATCAGTGGCAGTCTGTGATAAAGTTGTGTTGGACCTTAAAAAAGTATGGGTTTTTTGATGTCTTCAGACCCTAATTTTTGTCACTCCACATCACTTTCCTATAGTTCTTTATTACTCCATGGCTATGCTGGATGATGCGCAGACATGCTAGAGAGTGCTCATAGTGCTGCAATTGATTCACTTCTCATGCAGTTGCAGCAGCCCAAAACAGTACAGGCACTGTGTATTATTAATTTGCTCTTTATTTTAATTCCCAGGGTATGAGCTTACCTACTTTTAAGCTATTACTTTCGTGTCTTTCTAGGCTAAAAATGTTAGAACTCTTTCTTTACAACTCGAAGCAACTCTAGGGCAATGCACCACGTTGTAACACCGCATTGCAAGCTGAGCCTCTCGAGCAATCAGCAGCACCGGCCCCCTGCACTACGTGCTGATTTCCCCTGTAACAATAGGCACAATTAAGTCAAAGCCAACCCGATTAACTCTGCTCCAGGCTAACCCCTGCATGCTCACTGGTTCCCTTGATTAACTGTATAGGACTGACGGACAGGAAGGTGTCAGGAAAACCCCTGAAGAATTAACAATCTGCAAGGAGACTCTGCAGGAGGGAGAAGGTGCAAGAAAGAAAGAGCAGAAGGTGGCAGTTTAAAACACTTATTAAAGGAGTTAACAAAATAAAAGGATGTAATTTAAATCACTAAATGACAGAAACCTATTGTGATGAGGCAGTGCAGTGTCTGAAAGTGGATACTCCCTGTAAAGATCACACATGTACCTGCACAATAGCATTAGATGAGGATGGAATTGTAAACCTCAGTGACATTGGACTTTGTGTGTTCAGCCTCCTCACAATAATTGGAATAGGTTTTGTATTGATAGTTATAATCTTCAGCAATATAAAGTATTTATTAGTGCCCACCTGCTGGTAGTACTTTAGTGCCTCTTATACAAAAGCCAACAATAACATCAATCAGCAACTCATTAAAATAAAACTCAAAAATATGCCACTGAAATGCTAAAACAGACTTGAAATGTGTTCTGTTAGCTTTCCAATATTCCTATATATTCATTTATAGCATCAAGGTATGAGCCAATATACAGAAGCTCAGATGTTGTTGTAATTTTAGCATAGGGCAATGTTAATTACAGCATGTCAAGTTATTTAAAAATTAAATTAATAAAAGGAGACAATTTCATTTCTTGTCACATACTAGTTAGAACCACTTCAGTTCATCACAGCTGACTGCTGTATCGTTTTAGACTTTTATAGCATTGTGCTCTATGTGGAAGGAGAGCCCTCCCCCACTTTAATGGCAGTAGACTGATGGGAGATTGTTCAAAGATAAAAATATGTACCACCAAGTCCCTAAAATGTCATGATAAATGAACTCAAATGTCACTATTAAAATATTTCCTTTCATCAGTTTCACAGCACAGATCTCCCATTGCAGTGCCAGAACTGACTCAACTTTGCTAGTACTTCTGTGGGAATACTGAATTTCTTTTTGAAGGTTGATTTTAAGACAATGGCAATGCGTGTGGCATAATACTGAGATAGCCACCTGTAAAGTGGCTTAAAAGGCACCCCCTGGAGAAAAACTCTTCTGCATGACCCTCTTCCAGAGAAAAGAAAAAGAGGTTGAGTTAATCACAAGCAGACCCCTGAAACAATTCTCTACAGGCTTCTTTAAATGTGAAAAGCATCATTTTACTTTCAACTGATTCTGTTAACAGTCTGTGAGAAAGAGAAAAAAGTAACATGGCACAAGAGAGAACCGCTTATGAAAAAAACAGAAGACCAAATGAGAAATTCAAGGATACCAAATTTCTTTCCTTTTTGTCACTGTTATTCAATGCTGCACATCCAGATAGCAAGGGGGAAAAAAACCAACAAAAACAATGCCTTTAATGCAGAACCAGAATCAATATGACCATGAAAATTTTGTTAGTTATTGGGTATTTTCTATAACATTTCATGCCTTTCTCTCTCCTGCCTAACTATTTTCTATTCAAATATCCAGGTGATGCTTAGGAACTTTTAACAAAGGGCTGATAGGAAGGGAAGGCGAATGAACAATGCATGTTTATAATGAGAACCAAACCGCTACCTGTAGAGAATAATATAGGATGATCTCTCTTTGGAGAGAGGAAAAAAAAAAAAATCAACAACATAAATGGAACGCTGTCAAATTTATAAGCAGCAATTTAGACAGCAAATATGTTGCTTGGGTTTCAGCAGTCTTAAACACTGTGAGCGGCTTAACCTTATCTCCCAGTGCCACTGCCTTCCTGGAGTAATTGATGCTCGGAGTTCCCCAATTTCACATAAACCAGGCCACTGTGTTATTGTATACAGCAATCTAACTGCTAGCAGAGACAGGAAACGGCGCTGAACCCAGATCAATAGACATGTCAACAGTAAGCTGCTTAATCTAATTCTGCCTATCTCATCTTGGAGCACAGAGTTTGCAATTTTACTGTTAGGTCCCTCTGGCAGGAAATGGTTTGGAAAGTTTAGTCTTAAGAAGTTTACCCGATATGCTTATCCTTCAGGCTCTCAAATGTTTATTCAGCAGAATAGCTGTTTTAAATGTTTTATAAATGGTGGCAATGTAAACAAGGCACTCCTGAATTCCTTCCCATATGAAAGCCATAACGGTGATTTCCTCACAGTGGACAGGGAGCTTAACACGACAGCCAATTATACTTGAAGGTAAATTGCATTTGTACAGATGTGCCCAACTCAAATAAACTTTGTAGATCAAAATAATTTTTCCAGCATCCCCTCCTCCACTCTGATGACGTTCCCACATGGAAACACTTCTTTTTGGGCAATTATGTTGCTCCCTCTTTTTTTTTTTTTTATTTTTTTTTATGCACATGAAAACTTTGTTTCTTTATATGTAGCTTCAGTATCTCTGCTGGTATAATACAATCTCTAACAACAAATTAAAACAGGTAATAAAAAACCCTTAAATAGGCTCTCCTTCAGAAAGCAAGAGGGAAGAAATTAAACTGATGACATTTTTCTCATCTTTCTAGTGCAAGCCTATGCTCCCTTCTGAAGGCAAAACCCCAGAAATGCAGAACTTTGCCCCACATGTTAGAGCTGGCCATGGGGAAGCCTCAGTGAAGTGCCTGGGCAGATGAGAGCACTACTGTCACAGCTATAACACAGGCCAGGCTCCACATCGTCCCATGAGCCCCCTCCAGCCAGGCGCCTGTCACAGCATTATCAATGATTTCCCTGCAACAATATAGACATACATAGAGAGAGAATTCACAGTTCACTGGTGCCTGTTCCATGTCCCAAAATGCTCCCACTTTTCAATTTCATCTGAACTACGACAAAGTCATGGTGCATCCCCAGGGGTTTTGCATTGCCTGCAATTCAAGGGGCCGGGGCCGTGGCCATTGCCAGCAGCGGGGAAATTTAAGATCCTGGTTAACTTTGGAATCACAGTTGATGTTTCCCAACCATGACAGACCTTTAAACTATTTCGACAGTCTATTTGTCACTGGAAAACAAGTGCAAACTTGTTTAGAGAGGAAAGATGGCATTTCACTCAAGGTACTGGAGTAGGAATTAGAAAACACAGGTTCTTTCCTCAACTCTCCTACGAAGTGCTGGTGAGCTTGTGCTGGCCAATTTGTAAGTGCTTCAACCGCCCACCTATAAAACAGAACTTCCCCTACTGCTGAGATGCTCAATGCATTAGTGTCCATGAGGTGTTCAGACACCACAGTGCTGAGCATTACAGAAAAGTCAATAAATGAACTCCATAAATAAGATGTTACAAAAGCCCCCTTCAGTCTTTCAGCTTGAAATCATGGGACTGCTCCCATGAGTTAGTGCCTTGGAAATAAATTCAGCAAATATTCCCGGAACAATACAGCTGAGGCTAAGATTAAGAAATAGTAAAGACACAATTATTATTTACATACTTGTGCATTACTTAACAAAAAAGTTGTTTGCTAATAGAAGTCTTACAACATACTGCATACTTCAGATGGCAAAATGATGTTCCCTCGAGTAAAATTTTTTCAAAATTAACTTGGTATATAGGGGTTTCTTTGGAACAAAACTCTCTTGGACAAAGACTTAAATGGAAGAAGTTTTCACAGCTGGCCTAAAATCTCTTCAAACCTCCCTTTTTTCTGTTTATAAAAGTTCTGCTCTAAAAGCTTAAACTATAGAACGTTATTCTGAAGATCAACAGCATACCATGAGTAATCAAAGGCTGAGCTGAAGAGATTTTTCTGTCAACAATTCATGGACTCAACAACAGCCATTTCCAATAAGGAGCAATTTAGTAAAAATAATAAAAGTCAGAGCAGACAGACAATCTGTGAATACAACAAGCAGTAATTTAATTCAATTAGTTCACTTCAAATAGAAACTTATGGCATGCTAGTCTATTTTCGCTTCAGACTTGTCCCACCCCCAGTACACATTTTCAAAGATATAGTATATTCCAAACACTAATTAACTACCATTTCCTTTAAATTCATTAATATACCTACAAATCTGACAGTGTGGAGGTTTTACATGGACATAAGACTAAGGAAGTACATTCTCATTAAAATACAAACAAATCAGAAAGACCTTACCTTAATCCCTCATAAACCGCTATTGGAACAAGCATGTTTCCTGTCTCAGCAGAGAGACCATCAAATCCAAGAGCAGCTAAGAACATGAATACATTTCTAAGTCGAGTGACCCACTCACAGAGATCTTCATTTGAGTTCTCAGTACTTGTAATTTCAACTTTGTTCTAATGCTCTTTCTCTAGATTAAACTGAAATTTTATTGCTCACTTCATTCAACTTCTCAGAAAAACAATGCTGGTACAGTGGCAAAGAGTAATTAGCCAATCAACAATGCCATAAGATGGAAATAATCCATTTTACTAGCTCATATATTTTTAAAAAGTAATCTGATTCTTTACAATCATCAGATTGTGCAACAGTGAAAATTATATAAACATCACTATTTTCCACATTTACATGATGCTTCTCAATATAAATGAAGATGTAATCTGTTTGGAGGAGGGAATCTGTTTCTACGTGCATTTGCTGTATACCTACAAGTGAAGACATTGATCCCTTCTGCAACACAAACAAATGATTGCTCCCTCTGATCTGTAACAAAAAAAGTATACAGGGAGTCCAAAATCTTCCCAACTCTAACATAAAATTGCCAAACAAAAGCACGCACAGAATCTTGCTGTCAAATGATAACAAGCTTACTTAAAAAAAGGAGAGCACATCTTGCAGTTCTGAGTGATAAAAGATTTTCAAGGCTGTATAAAGGAGAGTTGCATGGAAGATCCCTAAGTGGGTACTTAAGGCTCATTGTATAAAAATTGTGGAGAACCTTATAATTGCCAAAGTATTATTATTACTATGATGACACATTTGGCACATGTATACAAAAAATACTCCATTATCCATGAGATAGCCCAGCTATCTGAACATTTAAGTGTTGGACCATTTTCATTAAACTAGATCGCAGCAGGTCCCAAAGTTTGGGTTCCCTACTTTGAATCTCAGCCACTTAATTCTTTTACTTAGGAACACTTTCAGTTTCAACAGTGTTGTACAACCTGCCTAATACCATGAAGACAGAGAGTTACAAAGACAGTTTTAAAGTATTGTGCCAAAAATTGAAATGTAGCACATTTGCGGCAAAATTTGAAATGTACATGTTCAAAAGATGGAAGCACAACTGTTCATCTGAGAAGCTATGTACACAAACACCACATGAATTTTTATGATGTCCTGATCCTTCCTAACAAAAAAACAAAACTCGACTCTTTTTTAAAAACTCCCACACCACCAACATGAAGTTGTCACTTTTTGTGTTACCCTGGTTTACAGGAAACCAGATACAGATTCAGACCCTGCAAGTCAGCAGGCAAGAAACCTGAACATAAATGCTTACCAGTTTTTTTAAAGTATGTGAGGCTTTGAAATGGTAACTTATTCCCTCTGAGTTCAATAACATTTAGATGCCTAATCCGCTTAAGCACTTCTGAAGACCCTTTATAAAATGTTGCTTTGGCTAGTCTGAAATACTCATAAGACTTGTATATTTTCACAGCCACAATCACCATTATTTCATGACTTCACTGACCCTGGTGAAACTGCAGGCAGTCCTTCCAAAAGGACTATGTCAAATTGATGGGTAGTTGTCTTTCTGACCCTTTTGTTTAACAAATGCATGGGTTGTTTTCTATCCAGACTTAGATAAATGAGTAACAAATTAAAAGAAATGTTTTTATGATTCGCTGCAGTAGCTTGTTTTTTGTGCTTTTCTCTTTTCTGATACAAGGTTAAAAGTGACTGGTAAACCTTTTAAGGTTATTGAAACTAAATTATTAACGCTGTGTTTCACCTTCCTTTTGTCCTCTTCATGGCATTCTCCCTGATTGCTTACTGCTACTCCACTCCTACAAGTTGTAAATCAAATGAAAAACCTTTAAAGTACAAAACCATCTGATTAAAATTTTCATCCACAAGGGAACCACAGATATGACAAGAAGCCACATTATGCAGTTTTTACATTTAAAACATCTGACAGTCTTTTTTTTTTTTCATGTGTGCGAAAATTGAACGCTTTCATCTTCGGAAGCAACAGAAAGGATGATTCTCACTCATAAAACCCATTTGCAACCTTCAAAACATCTTTGATATTCTTCTCCATTGCATAACTGTGTTTGGTGCAGCATATGAAGGCATAAAGTGTCATGACACACAGCTAGTCTGGTCAAATTTTAACTTCCCCCAGCTCATACCTGTACAGTTCACAGGTTTGCTGAGATTATCCATCAAACTCAGCACCAGATCATTCACCAGAGAGCCCACAGTACATGGAAGGGAAGACATATAGTAAGCTCTGATCAAGGGGTCTAATAAAAACCTATAGTGAATACTTCTGAGGGAAAAGACATATCTTTAAGGAATGAACTCTGTCTAGAAGGAAGTCAAATACTAATTTACATTTCAGTGAGGTTTTTAATGCAAGGCCTATCTTAGATAAGATATGGGTTTATTTGACAGTGCACTTCTGAAAAGTTGGCAAACAACAACTTTCTTAATGCTGCTTTTCAGCAGCAGAGTATAGGATGATCCATCATCAATTTTTCAAGATCTAAGCTCCTGATACTCCAAAACAGAATGAACCAAGCAAAGTGCTGCATTTCAGTTTTCACTGGATTTCATAGTTGCTGCACATTTGTGGTCTGCTAGGTTGGCACACAGTTACTGCGCATATGCCACAGCAGTAAGAGGTTTGTTTATCCAGCAGTGGAATTCCTGCCCTGGAGTTAAAACACCAGCCTGAGCCACGACCAGGTCTTAAAGAAAGCCTATAGTGCTAACACTACACTATTTAACATCTGATAACATATCAATGTCTGATAACACATTCATTATGGAGGTACGAAGTTACAGAGAAGCACTGAGCTCTCATTAAACAGCATAAATTAAATATCTGCTGGACCAGGCTCCTCATTTATCCCACTGACACATTATTTAAATGCAACTGCATCAACAAGGTGTCCTGGAAGTTGATTATTACAGGTCTAAACCAAGTACTCAGTGTACTGTATTAAGAGCCAGAAGCACAGAAACATTCCTTCCTAATTCCATGGTATGCTATGTGTACATTGCTTTTGTAGGGAACAAGGTCAGTGACAGGGCACTGAGAGCTCTGGCTGTTCAGGAAATGATGCTGAGTAGGAAATCCTTCATGTATGGCAAACTTCAGGAGAGTACCCTAGGAGCTCCTGGAGAATGACTGAAATGACTACCTGAGATAGCATATTTGGGTCAATAATGCTAATCAAGGGAGATTTCTTCATGAGGAGGGTCTCAAAGACGCTTGCTATCCCTTGTTTAGGATGTAAGTTACCACTTGCATTTAATGTTTCATACAGAAGAAAAGCACCATGTCAGTAGGAGTGGAAAGTATGGATGGCAAACTTGGCATGGGAAAGCACAAGGTGCTGTGATGGGTAGAGGGGACTAACCTGGAAGCAGTGGCTGAAGACAGTGATCGAGTCTAGCAAAGCTCAGAGTCAGAAGACAGCAACCTGTGGGCATTTGCGCCATATTTGCGCTGGCACTCTTGCTTTTCTCTACAGATTGAAATCTCTATTGCCATTTCCTACTGGAAAGAGATATGGCAAGATTTTCTCATGGAAATCTGAGGAAGCTGCATACAGAATGAAGGAGCCCTTACGGCTTGTATTTATTGAGCAACTTGTTTTCTCAGATCTCAGTTTTTCTTCCTTTCCCCCCACCTTTTTCTTCCTGCCTTTGTTTTGGTGTTCAGACACCTAGACTCTCACAATCAATCACAGCAAGCCAGCTTCCATAAACCTGCTTAGAGGAAAACAATTTCTTCCTCAGGCCTCCAACCCATTCCCTGGAAACCAGCTGTTTCTCTAAATATACAAGGCAGCAGCATCTGAAAAACTAAGTATGACATTGCATGACAGGAGAAATCATTTCAGTTCTGCCATCTATAAAGCTCTTGCTTTATAGAACTGGGACTTATATAATAAAAGATTTAGTTTAAACAATTTGGAGATCTATTTGTACAATATGCATTAAAGCAGTCATCAGACAGAATAAAGAAAGGCAAGGGCATAAACAGCTGGGAATCCTCAGCAAGATCCCATAACCTTCAGGAAAAAAGTCATAGTCTCTTCCTCTATCCCAGGGAATTTTTTTGTTCTCCAGTGGCACAGCTGTGACAAAGTAAGAAACACGGCACAAAAAGGTGAGAAGCGAACTTCTGTCTTTCATTTGCTAAATGCTGCCGTACCCACTCTGGTGCTAGATGAGGAGTTTGGCTCCCCTTTGTTCCATCAGCCACCGCAACACATTGTGCGAGGCCTCCAGCTGAGTCAGTGCTCGCTCGCTGTGCTCTGCGCACACACAGATGGGAGTAGGCAGAGAAATGTCAAGCTACTTGGATTAGCTCGGGTTTGGTCACGCACAGAACCGGAGCTCAGGGCACCCGAGCAATCTTAAATTAAACATGAAGCATTCTCTCCAGTTCAGGCATCTTGTTTTTTAGGTATTAGTCACTAAGGTGCAGCCAAGCTGGTAGGTCTTGATGTGGGTTCAAGTTCTTTCATAGCTCTACATCCCAGCAGTAATGGTACCTTGCCCTGGCAATGAGATAAAGTCATCACATAAAAAATGTGATATGACTTTTTCAGTTTTCAGATCACTTGGAATGCATGCATGTAGTTAACTTTTACTGTTACTGCTGCCAATCCCCTTGAGGGAGAAGCAATCTTCCCATTCCCCTCATTCTATGTATGGCATCTTTTTTGTCTGACATATTTCAGTAATTGGGCACGTTTATTCCTCAGCTAGTTCTAACACAACCAGTAGAGGCTGCATTTTGAATCTAGGAGAGCAAGCTGGCAAGTGCCATGGAAAAAAATTAACATTTCCAACAGTACGCAACACATGGATGAACGTTATTCAGCCTGATGGGATGTGCAATTTTTAAAACTCATACAAGTGCCTTTGTAGTATTCCACCACTTCTTCCTGTGAACACTCTGCTTTTGGTTGAAGGCTATTTCCAGTTCAGACTCTTTTTCTTCAGCATTTTCTCCCGCCTCTTCTACCTGTTGTAGCATCCATTACTGGCTCTCACTCTGTTCAGGATCTTGTTTCACTGCCTTCTTTTCCATTTTCTTTGTACTAATTCCATCCTCTCCTGGTCTCCTTTCTGAATCAAGGCAAAAAGCAGTTCCACTTCTTCCTCTACACACAGTTGGAAGGAATATTCTGAAGTACAAATGGGTAAGAATTTCCAAATTTTACCTTTTAAGCAGAGAGAAAACAACAGCCTTTTTGCACTATACTTCCATTTATCAACGCCAAACCACAGCAATTATAAAAAGTAGGCCTTCTCAACCACCTATTAAAGAAGCAGTTCTACCCCAAATTCTCCTCTTATAAATTTCCAGTTGATTATGATGGTCTCATCATAGATTAAATTTGCCATCATGCTTAGAGTGCTCAAACATGAAAAATAGCAGAAAGGGCAGTACTGCCATGGCATCAGCATAATTTTTTCCTTTCACCACTCCTAGCCCAAACCTTCGGGATCTTCCTTGCTCCTCACCCAATTATCACAGGCAAAGGATGCATAGGAAATACTTAAACGTGGAACAAAATAACTTCTTAAGAGAGTTGCTACCATATTGCTACACAGCAGTTCATTGTTCCCTTGCTTTGGATAGTTTTAGCTCTTTATTTTACTCAAAGATGTCTTACTTACCACTGCCCTGACCTTGGCATCTGCACTACTCTCTTAAAGCTAATGTGATCTGCTCACACAAAGCAGACTATTGCCATGGAGCATAAGCAGCCCTAGTGATGTCACTGAACTCATTAAAGATATAGTTGACTTCTTGCCCCTAGAAAACCTAATTATTAAATGTAACCTTAGCTGAAAACAGTAGTGCTTGTTGATAAGCAAAGCAAAACAATAAGTGTTTTGTTCAAACATAAAAATAGTACTTGACCAATAAATAGGAGTTCCTGCTTTATAACTGTGGCAAACTGTAGTTAACCATGAAATTCCTGAGATAATTGATATAAAAAAAGAATGGAGTATTTTGAAACACAATCGTGTGCATAGTTTGAAAATCTAATTCCTAATGCGATTCATAACATTAACACCACGTCTAGAAAACTTAGTGGTTCATTTTAATAAAGAGTAAATGCTGCACATTCTCACTCTGAGGACCTATTATGAAGCTAACCCTAATGTAAAACTGCTATAATCTATCTTCTGAGAATTATTTTAGAATACACATTTTATAGCAAATGCAAAACATAATAACTGTGTTGTAAATGTGACTGCTACATTTATTTGTTGCTAAAGCTATGGATTGCATATTTAGAAAGGAAAAATACACTTCAAATACTACCACTGACAATAAGAGCCTTATGCTTCTAGACAATATTAAACATGCCACCTCCCACTGGTGACACATAAATCACAGCACTGTTAAATCAGCTTCTTTAACACACTTGCTACTTGAAATTTCTTAGATTTGTCGTAAGACTTAATGTATTTACCTATGATTGTATATCAAAAAACCAAAAACTACCTAATGATTTCTGTGTCACTGCAGTCCATCCACAAAATTAACACAAACAGCTAAATCAGAGAAAAAAACAATATCCTTGAAATAGAAGTAACTAAAGGAACATTTAAAAACTGAGATTTTAAGTGAAAATTCTCAAGGGTCAAGATGCTGTCTTAAGACTGCCTGGAATATGCTCCTCTGTCTTAGTAAAACAAGTAGAAAACAATGTTACCCAAATACTAAAAGGCTACACTAAACAGAATGTACAGGTCTATCTACTGAAGCCACAAATAATTTTAATGGGCTTTGTGTAGCTTTGCACATATTTATGCTGTCTTATAAAATAAGCCAAATACAGTTACCCTCAGCAAAAATCAGGTGGTTCACATACATTTTAGTGCGGAAAATTTTTCTTAGGTTGAGAATGGATACTCCATTATTTGAGGCATTCAGTTTTAGCTTGGTTAAAGTTACCCTGGTGACGATGCTATGGAGAACAATGCTGCAGAGACAACATTCACCTGTCACAGAAACTAATATAAGCCCCTCACACTTCTGTATATAGGTATTGCAGGCCAGTTTACAGCACAATTTTCTCTCCTCCTTGCTGCATGCTTCAGGATTTCATGAGAAATTTTTGCATGAGATCTGTTCAACCTCTATGTAGAAGCTACCAGTTAAAGCATCATTACAGGTTTGAAGACTATCTGCCGAAGAAATTGAGGAATCAGCGTGAAAACACTACGTCTCAGACCAACATTATTCAAAAAGAAGAGAATATTCACTTACATCATATGTAAAACTTTAGCATACAGGAAAATAACCCTAACATGTATGTGGATAGTTTTAAAAAACAGCAGTTAAATTATAAAGTGCAACAAGGGAAGGTAGTTTTAGGTGAAGGCAGTTTTAGGTGAAGGCAGTTTTAAGGGAAATGAAATCATATACACATATGTAAGCTCCAAAAAGAAAAATGTACCTTCCCTCTTTTTTAAGCTTTGTTTGTGTGTGCATGTGTTTATGTGTCTGTGTGTGTGCGAGAGATAGAGAGAGAGAGAGTAAGGATTGGGTATATATAACAGATGTCAAGGTCAAGTCACCCAGCCTTTAGAGCTAATACAAACTATTACAGGACTCTACATGTATGTGCCACAAAAAATGCATGTGATTTTAAACTCTTAACCACAGATTACAGACTGATTTCCTGTGACTTTTTAAACAGATGGTCAGAAGCGAGGGTGGAAGAATGCATTTTTGTGTGATCTGTTGTGGATCTGAGAATGTAATCTTGTTTTATTTAAGTGTCACAGGTTGCTGCAGTAATGAGTTGAAAAGCATATTTTAAAGGGTTAAGTTTTTAAAATGAGCAAAATCAAGAAAGGGCACAGTAACATTTTAATGCCTAACAAGTCAGGAAATACTGCACATACCTGAAGGCCTTACTGTTTAAGGCCTTTCTTAAACAAAAAAAACAAGGTATAAATCTCAAAGCACTAATTTTAATGTCAGATTTGGCATAATTCCTGTATAATTACCTAATGCCTAATATGTCCTTGAAGGAACAAAATGTATCACATAATCAAACCCCATAATTACAAAATACATATAATCCCTATTTATATACTCACATACTCCAGTACAAAATATGCTATTATAATCTTCTGCTAAGTGAACTTTGCTAAAAATTGCAGCTATCTGATATTTTCCATCTCTCATTCTGGCTCTACTCTTGCTTCTGTTTGTCTCATCCATTGGCAGCATCTGTACCCCAACTATAGGCAGCAAGAGGTCAAGATTAGTTATTTGCTAGACAGTTACACCCAGCACAGTGGGGCCTCACCTAAATGCTCCATTTCTCATCATCTCTTCCTCTCCAAAAGCTTTTCTTATCTGGAGGGAGGTAGCCTCACAGTCGCAGCTGATACACTGTGTCTCACCTTCAAAATACACTGGCATTGAACTCATTGCTGTGTTGCAGCATCCCATGTAACATTCTGTTCACTACCATACAAAAAATGCATTTTATGTTCGTATTTGCCAGTGATACTGGAAGGTAGAGTGCACATTAATTGGAAAAGAAACATAATTTATAAGAAATTATTACAATTCCTTTAAAAATTGTTTCTTTATAAAGTGGATCATAACTTCCTAACTACAAAACTAAGGGATACCATGAAAGAGACTAAGAGTTACTTAAAGACTTTCTCTAGTAAGTGTTTTTTATGTTAATGCAAGGAATGTGCTTAATTGTTTCAACTGTTGGAGATGAAAAAGAAGTCTGTCTAATCTTGTAAAACAAACAATTTTCAGTGTCAAGACTCTGACCACTGAATTCTTGCCAGGTAACTTAATCCCACTGCTTTCAAAGTAAAAACGGAATTTGAACTATTGTTGCTCTGCTCTAAACAATATTTGTTCAAACAGAAGAGTAAAGGAAGTTAATTACAATAAAAGAATAAAAACATGTCAGCAACATTCACTTAGTATTGGTTTTGTGCATCCATACCACAGACACTGCCATTCCTGAGCAGAACACAGGTGAGGAACTAAAAGCATCTGCTCTGTCTGAGCAGCTCAGGTTCAGAAGCCCAAAAGCTTTCCTTTGTATCTCCTCACATTGGAGTCACTGACATTGTTTGGACTGCCCTTGTTCATCTGGAGTATCAAGAACCTCTTTATCCTTCTCACAGCTTTCGTCTAGTCATTGTGTCAAAGCTTATCTCCATATTTTCATTTTTACTCTTATTGTGCTGTATCAGTTACTTTAAATATCAGAAGATTTGTGATTAGCTATTACAATATTTCTTCCCATGTCTTCTTCTTTTTCTCTTTCATGTGATCCATCCACTTTCACAAATTTTAAAAACACCTGATGTTGCTTCCTTGGATAAACAAATGTCCATATCTATTAATCTTGGTCTAGCGATATTTGCACACCATACAGTCAACATTTTCCAAAGCTCTTAGGCACCAAAATCAAAATGGGTTAATTCAATGCAGAAAACCCCAAATACATGTTTCAAAATCATGGATATTATGTCATTGAAAATAAGACATACTGGATTATAGAAAATGGATGTCAGACCAAATTTAAGTACTTAAACTAGAAAAAATTGCCCTAAATATGGAGTTCTTAAATTGAAATGTAGAAGCAAGCCTTATGGAATGGTTTTTTTTGTCAATTACAGTAAGGACAGAGAATGAAAATCCAATCAAAAACCTGTAAAACTTTTAATATAAGAGAAATGTACAGGATTTGAAACAGCATTATCCTGTATTTTATTTAATGGTCAGCTAGTAACATAAAAAAAATAAGTACAAATATCATGGAACTAGGACAGAAAGAAGCCAGGTGTGATTCCTGACTTTGAAGCTCTTTATATCATTCCAGGTTTAAAGTGGGAAAGGCACAGCATGACACATATTCACCTTAGGCTGCCAGTTCTCAAAAAGGTGATGCAATCCAAGTGTTCAGAATTATCCGGTCACGCCCCTTCCATGGTCACTTCTTTCCTCTCCCACTTCCATGCCAATACACCTAACACCATTTTCACCTGACTCCAACTCTGGTAATCACCAGGCATTTCATGAGACCAGTGATGCCTCTAGCTCAGCAGAAAATTAACCTGGGTAGAAAAGACAGTTTTCTGTGCAGCCAGTGAGTGGACCTGGCTCTGCAAATGGCCCCGTGATTCCCAAGATTGCACTGGGAGAAGGTCAGACCATGAGAAAAGGAGAAAGCTGAAAGGGCAACAGAACATTCCTCTTTTTTGGTGGCTGTGAAACGCCACAACAGCTCAGTTGTTTACAGAAGTAGAGCACTAGAGCTCTGGCAATGGGAACTGGCTCTATATGGAAATATTAATTTCAGTGGTGACATTCTCAGGTTCACTTTGTCAAGAACACTTTCATCTCTGTACACAAAATCCTGTAGCAACTTGGAAAAACTGCAAAACCAAGGAAACCTCCAAAATTGTTGCAGCCAAGAAGCTTCACAGGATAACAAGCTTTTCCATCAAAGTTCCTAAGATTCTGAGTTAACAATTTATTGTTTAAATTTTGTTTTGGAAAGAGTACATCACCAGATAAATGAAATTATATGGACAAAACCACTGAGAAGTGTAGCAACTATGTACTTCTAAACCAGTACAGAATTCCCCCTTCCTTCTTTTGGGAAGATTTTTAAAAGATACTAAAAGCCTAGGCATATGGATGTAACACAAATAATTAAAATTAAATAAAAAAGCACCCTTGGGTCATAAAGAAGTCTTGAGAAACAGAGAGTGACACTGTAATAACAACAACAACAACCACTGCAAGTGAGAATATCTACATCCATAGCCATCTACATATTAAAAGGAATGCATATTCATATTCCCTCGGCTATGTCTCTCTGCTCTTCCAAAGTCAAAGGAACTCTTCTCTAAGCAGATAAAATCTTTCTCACTATGTTTTCCAGCATCTGCCTTTGCTGATTTCTAATCAAAGCTCATGATAACTGGCTTTGGCAACAGATTGTAGTTTCCCAGGTGAGTAAGCAAATAATTTTTTTTCCCCTCTTCCCCAGAACTTGAGATGCATTTTCTGTCTTAAGAGGGAATTGATGAGTTCCATAATCTGGTCAACACCTCAAATACATTTAATGAAGGAACATCAGGGGTCTGTGGTATTTGTATACTTCAAAATGTGGACAGCTACAAGACAAAGATAAATGCCAGCCTGGGAAACAAAAAATTGGACCATTGCAATTTATAAGAATAGAAAAGAAGAAACCTTTAGACAACAATTGATTTAGATTTGACTGAGAAACAGACATAAGAAGAACAAGTAAATTGACATATCATAAAAAAATATTCACTTGGGTTATTCTAAAGTAGTCTTTAAATAAGGGGGAAAAAAAAGCTCATCACAACATTAACTGAAAGATGCTATTGATTTGGAAGGCAGAGCCTGAGGGATGTCAAACCAGAAAATCACTATAATCAACTGCAAAGGAAATTCATCATGACAAAAAGGAAGTGGGTGGATAAGCTCATTGAAGAAAAAGAAAAATAACACTGCCTGCTGTTGGATGCATTATTTTTAAAAATATATATATATAGTGATTGCTAAAATTATTTCTAAGCAGTAAGTAAATAGATGAGAAATCTAATAGATAGATACTGAGAGATTGGGGTATAGGATGGATTTTCTTGAAGAGACGTTGTGGAGTTCCACAAGCAAATGCATCTTGCCAGTGTGCAAGACAAATTTTAGGTTAAAGATCTAAAATCCAAATATGTAAAAAAATAACACATTTTTCAGAAAGACTGCACAAAAAGAGAGAAAATATATTCTAAACCCACAATTCTAATTTACTTTTCTGTAATGAAACAGAAGAGTGCTGAATAAAGTCCAGTAGAAGCCAGCAAGTTGATAACTGACAACAACCTAGGACAAGAAAGACTAAGTTTAATATGTCTCAAATGTGTGGGTTTAAAATAATTTCATTCAACATTTGTTCACAGTCTTGAACAGGAGAGGAAGAAGAGGGGATATTAAATGGCAGGTGAATTGAATGTTTCTTTTGATGATAATAAAATCTAGAGCATTGATGGAATGTAATTTAATCTAAACCAGCAAAACCCACTTATGTGTGTGACATAAGGCCTGATCTTTCGGTGCAATCTGGAAGCAGGAACAGCAACACACCCAGCTCAAAGCTACACGTCACGCCTGCGGTGGCGTACAGCACCACGTTTCCAACGCTGCCTTCACGCAACACTCTGACAGCCAATTTAGGGAAAAAAAGATTCAGATTAAGTGGTTTATGCTTTTGAATGCCATGCTTTTCTCTTGTTTGGCCTAAGAATATCTCTCTGATGCAGGATAGTACGCAGCCAGGTGGTGCAAGCAGTTGAAAATGAGGCTAGAAAAGTTTAATATGAAGCAGTCAAAAAAGTGTAGTGAGCAATATTTGGCCAGAAAAATATAGTATATAAATTGCATGATTCCCCTCCACAGCTCTAAACAGTGTTTCACTAAGCGGTAAGCGAGGTGTTATAAAATGGTAGACAGTTTGGAAGTGGTGGTAACTTTACCATGGCTGCTGAAACTGGTAGTCCCTAGAGCCAACCCCAAAGCCCATCTTCATCTTCTACCACATGCTTCCATCAATGGTAAAATGAAAACACCCCATCCACCACCCCCCACGCTAAAATTTGGGTACTTGCATGTAACTACATGCAGTTTTAGATAGTTCTTCACTACTGTCAGTAAAGGGCACATAGTCTCAGACTTAAATGGAAACTTCATGAGTATCTGGAGTCAGACAAGAGTGTGGAATTCACCTAATAAACACATCTATATCTGTGTCATTCATCTTAGTCAATTAACACAAATAATACTTTTATTTGGACTTAACAGTTGGACTTGATAATTCCTATTGACTTTACTAAGTGCCTGCAAGTGGATTCAAGAAGTCAGTAAACTGTGTAGACAATCGAGTTCACAAAACTATAGACTTCTTATTTATGCTTGTTTGTTTTTGTTGTGGTTTAATTCTTCTACCTTAAAGAAACAAAAACAATTGGACTGGATCACAGAAAAAGTCTATTTGCTCCGTATCTTCTAACAGTAAATATCCAGGGAAGAGTACAAGTGTATAAAGAAAACTCTTTGATACTCACTTTCCATCAATGTAATTTGCATTACTGACCTCTTTAGCTGGGTAGATATTTTTTCTTGAGGCAGCGATAACAATTCACAAGGTTTCAATAGCAATTGTCTGTGCAATGCTTCAGAGCAGAAAAGCACTTTGCAAGTGCTAAGTATGACTATTCAGTGTGTTCCCCTTGTATTAGAGATTTGACGATGAAATGCTCAGATTTAATATACCTATTACTTGTATGAGCACAAAATAATTCATCCAAAGCTTGAAATCTATTAGCTGCCAACTAGTCTACCAATTTACATGATTTTTTGATTAAAAGCACCCTGAAGATCACTGCAGTAATAATGAGGTGTTTCTTAAAGAACCCAAAGCAATATAGTTATTTAAAAATATTTATTATAGCAGCAGTTTAAAGTAGTAGCTACAGCTTTTCTTTTCCAGACATGAAAAGTAAACATTTGCCTCCCTGGCAAAGCTAATTCTGTACAAATTTTCAGAGCATTAGCTCTGAAGTTTCAACTTCCTATAACATATTGAGTGTTTGTTAATGGCAAGGTAATTTACTCTGTTTTGAACTATTTAGCACAAAGGGTCCATGCTATCACCTCTAACAACTCTCTTTTCTTTTCTCCTTAGTCCTAGCAAAACATTCTCTAAAACTTATTATGTAACTACTGCTATGAAATAAGAACAAAACAACAACAATAATAATACTAGTAATAATAAAAACAACTAGTAGCATGCCATAAAAAATTATTTTACATTATTATGGACAAATATTTTTTTTTTTAAATCATATAATCCTACATGACTAGCAGAAAAACATTAATGTCCTTAAAAAAAAAGAAAAATAAAAGTCAAACCATTTTCCATCGGGTATTTTTTCCATTTATACCACATAAAGAGTAAGGCTGGAAGGGATCTGAAAGTCTTTTGCTCTGAGGAAAATGAGCTATACCTGGTTATGCCAGTCTGACACGACCAAAAAGATTTCTGATGTTGGAGAAGACCATAACCTCTTACAGGTAATCTACTTCCAGCGCTTCATCCTCTTTATCACTAGACAAAAACGTCTTTTTAACTTCCACTGTAAATCTAATATTTTTGCCCCATGCACTACTAATAGGGAGAATAAACTATTTTCCTCCTCTGAGAAACGTATCACATCATAATCAGGGCAGCTCTCAGAGTCTGATAGTAGTAAAGACCACTGCTTGAAAAGACGTGTATCATTTTGAAAATCATTTATGAAACAACTTTCCATTAATAATTATTGCATATGAAGTAAACCAACATATTTTTGCATTTCTCTCATGTTAAGTAAGTCCTTTGTTATGCTGGTACTGCCAACATAAATTTTTTAAAATGTGTTACTTATAGAGCCAATTATAATAATCAAGTGAGAAAAATTCCATTACAAATATTAAAATAATCCATTATTGCCTGTTAAGGGATTAACTACATTATGCCATGACTTCTTAAGCAATGTTACAGTTGCTGAGGTATCAAAATTCTTACATGTTGTTTCAAATTATTGTCTGAGCAATGTCTCCCCCAATCTATCATATACTATATTATCTACATAAAGCAAAAATTCTTATAGTCTTACAGATTCTCAAAATACTTCGTAAAACAGTTTCTCACCTCACTTGAATAAATGGTATTAATGGAACATTTAAAAGTAGATGACTGTATACAATTGCTATTGGCACTATTTTGTCCTAGAAAGGCAAATTCTCTAGCAGCCATTCAGAGGTTCAGCCACAAATTAGGGCTATCACATGGAACTGAAATTGCTGAGGAAGTGTCAGTAAACAACATTTAGTTTTCAAATTCAAGTTTGACTATGTAAAGATTGCACAGCAGAGTTTACTCAAAAGCTACAAATAGACATTTTCAACAATTTAGGCATTATTTTCACTGAAGCATACAAAATTTTATACAATAAAATGTACAATACGGAAACAAAAACTTTCCTAAATACAAAAGAAAACCCAGCTAATTATCAGCTTGGTAATCATATCTATGGCTCTGTGATATTTAAACATCACATCAAAAAGAAACAGCTGGTTAGATACAACAGACATCCATGCAGTAAAGTCATCTTAAAAGAAAAGCTTTGAATTTAGTGAAACAGGCAGTGTTTAGTTAACGACGAGTCTCAGAAGAACACAAGCCCAGAAACATTCCAAAACTGGCCAGATTCAGTGAGCTGAATCTTCACTGCTTTTCTTCTTGCATATATTCCTGCCCCACAAAACACTTGATGACGAAAGGAGAGAGAGAGGCAAATGAAAGCTCCAAGTACTTGATGATTAAAATCCTGTAACGGAAATCCTTTTGATAGTATTTGTTTTACGTAAAACATTTAGCATTTACATGTATTTAAACCCTATAACATCTAAGTGCATTGGAGTATTTGAGAGTACACGGTAGCCATCCACACACTATCACATTCAGATGTAATACTTTGCCTCCTTATGCACAGGAGCAAGGACAGAGACTGATATGACAAGAGAGGATGGGCAGGTGCAGTGGTTTTAAGCCTCATCTTGCATGTAGACAAATCAGGTTCAACTTTCCCCTGAACTGTTGTAATTGTAACTAAAAGTCACTTGGTGAGTATCATCAACTCAGATGCCAAAACATGGAAATCTAAGTGTGATTATAGTAACACAAAGACACAAAGACTTATTTCCATAGGAATGGTAGATATGAAACAGCAGCCACAGATCCTTCTTGACTGGAGCTACAGGCTGGATTCGTGAGCTTTAGGGCATCCAAAGTTGCTCTAAACATTTACATTTAGACATTGCACTTGCCTTTCATGGGATGTTTACATATTTAATTTTCAATTCGTATGTTTTAGAAAACAGATTTCCTACACAGACACAGAGAAAGGCATGTTCCTTAAGTGCTTTGATTTTCCTTATGGAGATATCTCTATCTATGTACTACATACAGATTTCTCTATCCTAATACCCATATTAACTGTGTGTGAACATCCTCAGTGCCTCCATTTAATGAGAATCTCAGCATTGCAAAGCTGGATGCACCAGTGATGCTCATTCACTACACCATCAGGGTTATACAACATAATCAGAACAAACCAGACAATCCCTGGACAGCTATGGATGGCCAAGCCTTCACTGAATGAACTTTCAATTGAACCACGCACAGAGAGGAAGCTTGGTTGACTTTGGACTTAAAGAGTTCATATCAACTCGGTAACTAAATGACCTCAGGGCAGGATTAATATGTATGGGTAGGGAGCATTTACAACTCTGCCTAAAGCTATCGCACTTGGATGCTCTGAATTGCCCTCCTGAGGATACTAGCTCTTTCCTTTGGCTATATACATAGCTTGGCTTTCTAATTTAGGCATGAATAAGCTCCTTTTTAAAGCTTTGAATTATTTTTTGTGGAACCTCTGTAGCTTTGGCTAGGACACATCCCGACAGATTTAGGTTCAATGGGACCACATTAAATCAGAGTATTTCAGAGATATCCATTCATCCTCCAGGAGCTAAGACTAGAATTTAGAATGAGAAATTTTGGATCTAAACATATCAATGGCATGTTTTTAAGTTCTCTACATTTCACAAGTTTTCTCTCTAACTCTGTGAATTTTTCCAGTTTGACAGACCTGTAAACCATAAGACTATCTTAATGCTACCAACAGTCTTAAGCGCAGTATCAAAGTTCAGTTAATTGAACCATCAAATAATATTCTCTTTGGGGCATTTTCTCCCCTTGATGAGCACACATAAGAACTAGTCATGTTAATCATCATATATATATATAGAGAGAGAGAGAGAGAGAGAGATAAGCAAATGTAATCCATTGTACATTCAGCCTGTCAAAATGTATCAATTATTCAGTCAGAACAGTATGACTGCATGAATCATTTCAGTGTTCACCACAAAGTAGGTTGGAAAAAGGTCTGGATGAAATAACTGCGTAGGAATTTTAAAAACTATTAATATTAACAAAAATTTGAGGTATCAGTAAGGCATAAGCAGGTATCAGTCAGGTCTAGGACTGCTTAGAAAACATTATTTTTTCTGTCCTCCTTGCTAAGCCCTTTCCAGTTCAGATAATGTTTCCATTCTGCTGCAGGCTTCTCTCAGGAAATTAATTTCTTAGCTCGATGTCACCTGAGGACGTCCAAATGAACCAGCTAACATTTCTGTCGCCTCCTTTCTTTCTAATACTGTGCTACATCTTAACATTTCACATAACAACTGTAAGCCAACATGATCTTATTATGAACTTTATAAAGTGCTCCATCACACTCTATGGCATTATATAAATAAAAGTAAGATAGCATCACTGCTTGAGGTTTGTGTTCTAAACGTCCTCTTTCACAGGGCAAAGTACTGGGCAAAACTGAAGGATTTGGCCAACAGGAAATAAGACTGGAAGAGGATTGATTTCCTCTGCTTCACACTCTTCTGCAGGAGATTCTTCTTTTCTTTCCCTTCATAATATTTCCACCCCTAATGCTTTAGAAGGAAGGGGGTTGATGTTTTCTAGAGGGGATAATTGCAGGAGATATTTTGCATAACGGTGAAATACTAGAGTATTAGGTGGGACTATTTCTCGTCTGGTGTATATGCAGAGGAATGTATTAAACAGAAGTCCTCTAAGGTACATTAGGCTTGACAGTTGTCTTTGCTCTGTTATGAGTCTGGCACACATGACTGCTGTGAGACGAGGATCCGGGCTGCCACCCGCTCTCATTTTAACGCCAGCTCAATCCAGACATTCTCCAGTGTCTACTGACTTTGAAGAAGTTTTCCTTTTCCCTCAGTTTTTCAAATGAACTTAATATAGTGTAAAGTGAGAGTTTATGATCCCACAGAGAGATATGCCACGCAGACTAGCACAGCACAAAAAGTATCAGGACTGGTTTTCCAGCATCCCCCAGGGTCTCAGATCTGAACCAAAGGGACTACTTGCTAATCAAAAGCTCTCGTATTTTTCATTCCTTTTTCCTCTTTTGACAACGGAAGGCCCAGACAAACAGAAACTCTATTCTGCTGTTCATGCAAGCCTGTTCACAAAATGCCTCCCATAGGCTGCTTTCCACCAGCACTGCTATTTCATTTAATCCATTCAGTCCTGAAGGATCAACTCAGGCAATTAGACAAGGGATTTGGGCTCTGAAGGATAATTGGATGACTTGCATGCAATAAACTTCTTGCACGGTCTCTTCACTTTTTCCTTTTGTTCTCTTTGCTCATCCCTTTGTTTCTCATCATTAATTTTTTTAATCAAGTTTGCAACACTCTTGCAGTTACAGCAAGATAGTAATGTGACCAAGCAGCAAGAAACTGAACACCTACATTGCAGTTCCTGCTGTTTTATACCTCTTTAAGTTGTTCTGATGTGGCACCAAAGGGAAGAGCAGCTGAATGTAGATGACTGCTTGCAGCAGTCAAGGTTTTGTTTTTGTATCTGCAGCACTGCTGAAGCGGAAGGGTGGGAACGAATAAGCTCAGATCTTTGCCTAATGCCAGGTGAATCCTGAAGGAGAGCTTACATGGGGGAAAAAAGGTATTACAGCAGAATCCAACTGGTTGTATTCTGGTGAATTGTGTGTGAATTGTATCATAGCCAAGGAGCTTACCAACATAGATGAAGGACTGCTGAAATGTAATTATTGCCTTTCTTTACCCCCTGTAAACATCTTCAACTTGTCTTCTCAAAGTCCCACACCTGGGAGCTCTTTTTGCCTTGGACACACAGGCTCATTTTCACCCTTAGTCCTCAGCCTGATGCTTCTAACTTTCATTTCCTCCGATTTTGACACGTTCCTCCCATATCAACAATTTCCCTCATGTCATCCTTCTTAATATCATATTTATTTACTGCATAAAACTGCCTTTCTCTGCTCACATGATTTTAAACTTCTCTTAGTTCTTTTTATTTCCTACAGGCTAGCACAATTTGTCAGTCTGGATACACAGTGATTTAAAATCTCATATGAGTTTCAACATTTCCCCCTAACATTACAATATAATTCTCTTCTATAATAAATGCCAGTGAAATATTAATGATCACTATGCTATCAACCATAAAAAGCAATAGCAACAAAAAATAAAAATCAAATCTTAAACTGCCTAGCTTTAATGTTAGAGATTGTGTAACCAACTGCTGAATGTGCAGAAGTCCTTTTCAGTACTCATCTGTAAGGAATACAAATATTGCAGCCACAGCTACTGAGACTGGTTCAACCTGTAGGAATGAAAGTTTTCCTTCTAGATGTCGAAATTCAGTCTCACATGACAAATAGACACAACATTGCGCAGATCTCCTCTGAAGAGCTGTTCAGGTAACACTGACAGACATAATATGAAATTAGGACAGACTGTGCAGAACCTTGCGAAATTCTGTAGGTTTCTTACAAATGAAAAACACTCATCAAAAACAAGGTCAAGAGCAGAACAAAATTCATTTCTCCTCCTACTAGAAAGATAGGAATTCAAGAGCTACCCATCTTCAGATGAAAGTATTTTAAGATTTTAAGGGGGATTTTAAGATGGGATAAACACCTGACTGATAAACAAATGGAAAAACACTTTTCAGAGTTCTTATATGACTGGAGGCAGCATTCAGCTCTTCTCTCAGTATCCCATCAACGAAGAGCAGGTTTGAGTAGCTCAGGCAGAATGCTGAAGGATGTGACTGTTGAGTTGCTCCAAATGGTAGAGAGAACATAAATTGACTGAAGATGGAGAAATGAACTAAGAGGGTGAAATATGAAAAATATGATTAAACTAAGCTCACAAAAGGAGAGATGTTGCATTTGTCTGCAAACAAAGAAGGAAAGGAAGATGTTAAGGGTTTGTGTCTTTTATAGTGCAATGTGATGATAGCTGAGCTTGGTTTTGGTTTTGCAGCAGTCTAAACCACAACAGAGGTCTTGGCAGCAGTTAATTTACCTTGTTTTGTGACTGAGGAACACACATAGAAATAATTTTTTCCTCCTTTCTTAGGATCTCAAGGGATGCCCTCAGATAGGTACTGTGAATCTCAGACTGTTTATGCCTCTCTGCCATAGACCTTAGTACATTCAAGAGAACGTGGAGGTGATAAAACAAAAATTTAATTTATACACCAGGAAATTGTTTTCTCAAACAAATGTATAAAAGAAAGAGTCCACATAATGCTATTGGCCAAACCTCATTTCAATGTGCACTACACAAGTGGTGGAATATAACACAGTAAGAGCCAATTCCGTGTACAGGGGGAATCAGACTAAGTAACTAAGGGTCTTTTCTGTAACTCTGTAGAAAGTGGTTTCTGGAAGAATATCAACAGGCATCTCTAACAAGCGTAGAGGTGTTAACCTTGATGCCCTGGCCATGTTCCAGCCCAGGTAATTACCTTTTGCACTTAAATTCTCCTTCCATACTCTCCTGGCTTGTCTCCACTCCCTGGCCCTGATTTATGTGCAATTAAACAGCAGCAGCGTGTCACTGTGCAGGTAACTGCCTGTCAGTGCAGGGAGTGGGGAGGGGTGGTCATTATATCAACTACAAGTCCCATTAAAGGTTATGAAGTTCTTCAGGGTCCTTGCAAACATACTATCTAGATAAAAGGCAACCCTGCACAGATCATCCTATGCCTCATCCGTGCTTACAAGGAGGGCAGTTAATTTCTTTTTTCTTTTTTTTTTTTTTTCCTTTTTTTCTGCAGGTGAGAGGATAGTTGGCTCCCCTTTGTCACAGCAAGCTCAGCAGGTAGCTTCCTCTCCCCGATCCCCATCCTACAGTGCTCCTGATCTCCACAGGAGAGTTGCTTCATTTCCCGCTCCCTCCTCTGGTGCAGCCCTTCAGCTCCACAGGAGACCCCGTGTCTCCTGAGCCTCCATTCCTGCAATGCAGCACTCACCATCTGTAAATTTTAGCAACCAGGACTTGGGTAAATGCTTGGAAGCCTTTGTTTCAGAATTCCCTGCTAACATAGTATCGTTGCTCTGGGAGTTATGATCTCTTTTTGTCCAGGAAATTGTGCAGATGAGCTGCAGAACCTCAGTGTTTAAAGAGAAATACAGAAAATCCTTTAGCAGAAGAAAGGCTATCAGAGCCACACGTCGCACACAGCAGCAATCCTGCCTGTGCAGCACAGCAACACAATTCTCTACCAGCAGAATGAGACTGCCTGAAAAGCAAGAACTAAGTACGTATAAGGAGCACTTGCAATCCAACAGCACACACAGCTCTGAGTCATTTTTAAAGGCACTTTCAGATGCACAATTTTTGGTGAAGCTGAATGTTGTAACCACAATACAAAACCTGTGAATTAAATGAGAAAAGTCAGCTTCCTAGGCAGCTTCCTGTATTTCAAGAAGAATCAAGGGTTATACTTCATTCTCAGACTTATTCTTCAAGTTTTGAATAGTGTAGAGGAGAAAAAGACAACACACATTTTCAAAATAATTTGTGAGAAACAAGCCACCTACCTAAGTGTAACTCTGAAATATGAAAATACAATAGGTGATACAAGAAAAGAAGACAACACTGGCAATCATTCTAGGAAAAATTCAATGATAACAACTATTTTTAAGGTAATCCTTATTATTTTAAAAATTTCTTTTGATGCCTGAAAAATTTGAATCTGTTGTTTCATATTCCAAATCTTACAAAAAGTGATTCTTTAATTTTTACTGTTTTGGATTTTTTTTTTTTTTACACACACACACAACTCTTCTCAGAGTTGCACAGCAATAGAATGAGAGAAAATGGACACAAATGGGAGCACAGGAAATTCTGATATAAAAAGCTTTTTCTTTTTGCCTTTGTTTTTTAGCTAGCATGAAGCTGGTCAAATACTGGAACAGGCACCCATGGAGCTGGATGAAATTTCCATCCTCAGAGATAGGAGGACACAATTGCAGCCCTGAGCATCCTGACCTGACCAAACCCATTCTGAGCAGGGGGTTGGACTAGATGAGGTTTGGAGGTCACTTCCTCTGGAGCAGAGGAATTTTTCGAGATTTTTTAGTACAAAAACGTATAGACAGATATAAATACAAACACACACACAAATACTGCCACAGCTAAACACATTCTTTTATCTGCATTGCATTCTGCACATGTGTATGTGCTCTATTGAATGTGGACACACACATATGACATGCTACATAAAAGATGGAGTCACCTGAGCTTGAGAAGGAATACTAAAAAAAGTCAGTCTGAGCTTCAATAAAGTCAGATAATTCCTGACACTGAATGCTATGTCGGTTTTACCTATTTTCCTGTTAAATTCTGACATCTTGAGCTGCAGCAGTTTTAACTTCAGTAGAATAGTGCAACTAATGAAAGCTAATGAAATTCAGTCTGCATGAACTGTTCAGTGTGGCTTCACAGGAGAAACAACTTAGCTCTGACCATCTAAGCAAGACATTTTTTGAAATTCTAATTAGACTGGATTGAGGAAAATGGTTACATGTAAGAAAGAAAAAGATGGCCCTGCTCTAAATTACTGTGCCCTGGACATCAGCTGCATCCACCCAGTGTGACACATTTCACAAGTGAGAGATGAGCAACGGAAAATGTTTTCCAACCACCCTCAGCAAAGGATCAGGGTACAGCCCACAGCACTTGGACTGCTTCAACCCGCTACGTTCTGCTGCTGAATAACCAACCTCTTGTTGTTTTAACATGGTACCTGAATGGAAAATTTCCTGGATACTACTCTACAGGGAGATCTCCCAAGAAGAAACAGGTTATGAATTTCAACTTAAAATAGTAACGCAAATGCATTTGGGGACTAGAAATTACCAGAGTATTATTATGTAGACAAAACTTAGATGAACAACTCTATTAAAGTGAAAGGAGCAATTTCTTTTAATTGTACATCCTTTCACAAAATGCCTTTGCATAAATTCCCGTAATTGCTTTTCTTCATGATCCCCCAAAGATTTAGATAAAAAACCATTACTTACATGTAATTCCAAGTTAGTTCTAGATGAATTATAGAGGCCTAACATAGTGACAGTGCAATCTAAATGGCTGTACCAACTCTCTTAATTTCCCTCTATCATGTCTCTAATACTTTTGCCTCACTTGCCATATATAAAAACATACATGTCCTCAATTTTCAATGTCTTCTTGAGAAGCTATACTTTATCACATACAGAGACTGAAGAAAACATTAGTGAAAGCAAATGTATGGAAAACTGCTTCCACAGAAAAGAAACCTCTGTCTTAAGTACAGTTTTAAAAAAAGTTGGACCAATTAGCAATCTGTGAATGTTAGAAACATCTTATCAATGTCTCAAAGATGAAAGAGCATATCACAGAATGAGGAAAGGGGGAAAAATTAAATTATGTCTGCAGTCATAATGAATCAAAGCCCAGAAGGTGGTCTCCAAATCAGCAGGTTTTGATGAAATATTAAGAAAAATTATTATTGATGAAAAATGAATAAGCTTTTTTTGATTTCAGCAACCTTTAAATCACACTTTGCTAATTAAAATAGCTTCAGCTTGCCCCTCCATTCCTTGATGGGCATTTAGCAATCCTTAGAAATGGGTGGGTTAATTTGACAACATTTTAGCAAATATGCATAGAGTTTATCTTAAGTAAGCAGACACAGCACAGTTTAAGATGATGTACAAAATAATATACAGATAAACCTTCTCTTTTTCCTTTTTTCTTTCTTTTTTCCCCAAGACTATATCTACTAACACAATTACAAAGTAATGACAGGTAACTTCTGCTTGTTTTCTCTGCAACACATAACACCCAGTAATATATACTATAACTATAGCCATGAATTATGTTTACTGAAATAAAGACCAATGCAAATATTTTCTGTCTCCTTTGTTTGCCAGGTCAGAGCTCTTTCCTTCCCAAAGATCAGTGGAAATGAAAAGTCTGAGGGACATTAGTTCTCACATCCCCTGAAGTTGTATAAATTCTAATTGCTTTTTTTAAATGTTGGTAGTAGAAATTATGTGTTCTCTTTTCATCCCAGTTTGTGCTGTACTTCCATTTAAAGGGAAACCTAGGAATGAGGGAAGGCTGTAATCAGGACTGAATTGTTGCACACAGAAGACATTTCATTACAGAATGCAGTGCAACTCAGGCGTGCCATGAATTATTGTTACCAAACTATACACACAAGTGAAAAGGAAGCAAAACCTGCTCCTCTGCTTTTTCTTTCATAAATTCTTATATGTTATATTACCATCTAAACTCCAGGCAGATGAAATTACCTATCCATTACAAATATGTCATCTATTTACCATAATAACATTTCATATATCCATCATGTAAGAAAGACTCCTATGAACACATCAGATTGAAAAGCTATTTAAATGTCACTAATATTTTAAAGAATGAAAAAAAAATTATGGCAAGTAAGTCTCATGTTAGAAACAAGTCTGATGTTTTTCAGAAATACCTAATCATATAAAGTAGGTCATGCAAGAAACCTTTCAATGTTTCACATCATAGTGTTTGAGCCTTAAGGAACAAGACTTCAAACACTTTATAAACCAATTCTTTAACAATATACCATGAAGTATAAGGCTGTGGTAATATACACTGTTTTCTGAGTGATGAGTGGAAAAGCACTGTTTTTCAGCTTTCCATCCAAGAACAAGCTGAAATGAGATCTTTCAGCAATTTCTCAGTTTCCAGGGTTGCCAGTTGATATGTTTCATAAGCACTCATTCAATGAGTTTACAAGATTTTGAAAGGAACCAACCACCTCCCCCCACAACCTATATGTAGTGATGGTATTTTCCTTCGTAGAATTTACTGCAGAGGATTCCTCCCCACAACAAGACTCCACCACTTCCACCAGCGACAAAATAGTTCAACCATAAGCAGGATGATTTGTAAGTCACATAAACAAACAATACTCCCCATAAGGATAAACAATGGAGTTAAATTTAGTTTGTCTCATCTCTAAAGGAGATATTCATAAAAATAGAAAATAAGGAAAAACTCTTCAAACCCTCCAGTACTAGAAAAACGTTTTACGGTTTATCCAATAAACTACATTATTTTAAAGATGTAACTTCAAATTACATATTTAGTTTTAGCAAGTAGAAAGCCAGAAGTTGGTGAACACACAGCACTCTCTCCAAGCTCTGCCTGTACAGCCCTCTCCTATAACCAGACAAATCTAAAATGCAAAACCTCTAGCCCTTTAAATGTTTGGAAAGGAAAAGCCTGAACCCTTCACCAAAGAGGAACAGATGGTTTGACTGGAGGGACATAAAAGACAGAAAAATCATAAATTTGTATTCTATTTAGAAAGGGCTACATTCAATAGCAACAACAAATTAAACTGATTAAATTATGGTGTTCAAGTGCTGCACAACATCAGTTCACAATCCAAATTTTGGTTAGAAGAACTTGCAAAGAACAGATTTTAGCAGTTTACACTGGTAGGATGAAAGCACTTCATTTAATGAATGGGAAAGCCTTTGCTTTTTCAGCTTTGTGTGCTCAAATATTCCCCATAACTTTCTCAGGATGAAGAACTTCAAATTGTATTGATGACATTAGTGGGAAATAAAGATGTGCACGTTACAGACACAGCTGGGTTTTTGGACTGCAATCTCAAGCCATACAATAACCATTAGATGCCTGAGACATTGCCTCTGATTGCTTTTGCATCTTGTTTTGTTTCATAGTAGGATATATAATTGTAGTTTTCTTTTTTTTTTTTTTAATTAAATGTTATCTTCTACCATCTGAAAAAATGTAAAGGTTCAATTTCTTTTTGTCTTCAAGCAACAAAACACCCAAGTGATCTATATCTGTGTGCAAATTGCACTAACATACCAACAAAAAAATCCTATGCATAATTCAGTTCCAACGTATTTAAAATACTAATGTATTATACTCTTAAATGGATGAGAAGTGATAGGTTTTGATCCACCTTTTATACATAGCCTCTCATCTGCACTCGAAAGAATTGAAAATCACAAAGCTATGCAGATACTCCCAATTTCCAGCAAAGGCGGCCCCAAAGGGGCACAAAGGGCACGTTTGGGTGGGCCCCTTTACCCCCTTGTCTTGTAACCCGGAGCAGGAAGTCCATCTCTCTTATCTCTCCGTGCATTCTCCCACTGCAACCATTTGTAGAGGTACTAACTGGAGCTGCTTTTGTAAAAACAAACAAACATCTGTCACCCTTCAGATTACACGGCAAACCAGCCAGAGGAGCAGGGGAAGAGAAGCCACCGGGTTCTCAGTGAGGCTGTGGCTGTGGTAAATGGAGAAAGACACGGTTCTCACAACAGTATCAGTGCTTGGTATCTATTCAGAGAGAAACCAGGACTTTCAAGTAATTAAAATGGGAGACCTCAATAGAGTTCACTGTAAGTCTGCCATTTATTCCACCAAAGTGGTAACCCAAAGAGGGGACTGCAATCGCATACTTTCACAATAGGGAGCCTACATAAATCCTCATGAATTTATATTAAAACTTGTCTTATATTCTATCAAGATGGAAGAACAAAAGAAAACAACCAACCTAAGATAATAAAATGCCAATGCTAATAGTGTCTATTGGGTTCTAAATATACAGGTCTATGAGAGACCAAACTAATTTTTAGGCAGTCCTGGGGGCAAGGATTACTGGCTTATAGGATGAAGGGTAGAGAAACAAAAAACCCAATGTGTTAGCGCTAAAGTGAAATTAAACCCCATGAAGAGTCTCACAGAGGCTCTAACTAATCCTTCCTTCTTTGGGTTATCACAGACAGAGGAGGAAAAATACCACAATGACTTCCTGGTATTATTTTCAGTTTTACACGTTAGAGAACTGCAAATAGTTCATTAACCCACTGCTCTCCAAGAGGTTGCCTTGGAAAGTCTGTTTGATTATTCCATAATGGCATATGTGCTATTTTCTAGGTCAGGAAAGTCTTTCCAGAAATCAGATTCTCAGAGGAATGAAGCTTCAAAATGCCACAAAAGAGTGACATTCACTGGAAGGTAAGGATTTAAAACCTATGACTACTAATTTCTGAAACATTGCTGATTATTTAAGGAGCTTGGAAAACAGTTCTCTACTCTGAAACGCTTGCAACCTGATTGGGTATTCACCTACATGAGTGGTACCTTCCCCTGATAGCACATTATCTGTAGGGCTCTGATGGCAGAAGGTGATAAACAGTGAAGAACAAGGGATTCAGGCGTAGGAAAACACTTCCACACCAGTGAAGAGAAGTAAACAGAGGTAGGAGGGAAGAGCTTACTCATAATCTTATTCAATCTAGGTTGTTAGCCTTCTGCACAGCTCTGCAGGTTTTAAATGTCACTGGTTAGATGGTTTACAGTGCCGTGGCCTTTCCCTTCATGAAAGTGCTCTTCAAGTCAACTTCCAGAATCATCAAAAAATCTCTTCATCTAAAAAACCTCCTAGCCTTTACGGGATGCATCACCCTGAGTAATAATTCCTCTCTCTTATCCTTGGTGGGCCTCGCAGTAAGCTCAGATCCCTATGCATAAATGATCCCACAGACTTAAGAACACTGTTGTGACTGACACTACCAATAAAGAAGTTTAATATAGCTGTACAAGAGCCTGGTTTTTTAACAAATATTTATCCAGGCATGGCAATATAGTATTTCATAGCTTTCATGACCCATTCTGCTATTGCTAAGAGTTTTTTTACACACACTAGAAAGACAGGGTCTGCTTATTGCACTTTTTACATATTTCTATATTATATTAGAGTGTTTCTATGCAGTTTCCAGGTTTTATTACTCTCATGCCAATTTAAGCACAAAGATACCACTGAGAGAATCAAAGTTAACATCTTAATAAAATGTTCTCCATTTCTTTTTGGAAAAGCAGCAAGCAAAGTATGTGACCCAACCTTAAAAACAGCATCTTGCCTCTTTGCACCAAACAGATGACAGATAAAGGAAGTGGGTTATTTTCAGTTCCAAGATATTCCTTTGACATAACTTGATTCTACTTCTGATAGAAAAGAAACAAGTTCATAAAGGTCTCCCTTCTAAAATGAAGTTTTTTTTTCTTTTTAATGGCAAAATGCATGCAAAAAGCATATGATTATGGTATTTATGTTTCCATTAAAATGTCCTCGGCAAGCTGGAGGAGTCTAACCTACTATTTTCAAGCTATTTAGATTTACAGCATCACAGTGCCTATTTTATTTCAATTATATTTCAGGACAATGCACTCTTGGTGGGAAATGATTACAGAGTGACAGCCAGTAAATGTCCATTAGGAGTTGTCTTTCTACATGCTGCTCAGCTGTGGGTGTCAGGTGATTGCTATAAAACCCCACTGTACAGCACCATTGTCATCTACATGAAAAACAGTATTGAGTAATTCGTACAGGTTCTCTTCTGCATGATGCAAAACACACTAGAGACATTTTTTTCAGCTAAGTTAAAAGCTTTATCCTCAAGAACACAATTTTCTTGAGATAATTCTTTCCTGAATGGTAAAATAAACATAGATTATACATTCGGTCTTGACTTCGCTTCACTAATGCCTAAAATAAGAAGTGAAAAAACTTCCTAGCAGCCTGTCTCTGTATGTATCAGTACTGATACATTTTTTATTTATTTATTGCTAGAGCTTCGTTTCTTCTGAGCAATAAACGCCTGTGTTAAGAAGGAGAATCTGCTTTAATTCTCTAGGATCAAGAACAGAAAACAACTTTTTTAGTGCTACTGGAGAGAATTGGTATGACTAGCATAACTGGAATTTGAAGTGTTTCAAGATTCACAGGAGCTACTTGTATGCACGGATTACATAAGAAGCCCAAAACAAGGAACCTCCCATATTTCAACTATATCTTTAATGAATATTATCACTGAAAAACCAAAACAACAAAACAAACAACGCTTTTCCCTCTAAACTCCAACAATATCCATTAATGATTTAAGTATAATGGCACACAAATCTGCATTAATTCAATTCTAAACCAATTTCAAGTCCTGCAAGGATATATTTGAATAACATTTACAATTTACAGAGTTGGGGTTTTTTTAACAGCCATTGTTGGTAAGATGGGTAAAGCATTGTCACTTACACACATATAGATGTGTGTGTCTCCAATGAGTAAGTTAATATCTCTCTCTCCTTTGCTGTATTTTGGCATTATACTATCTACTTTCGAATTTAGAGAAATGGACAAAGTTTAAGGAATAACCATGTTCTTCTTACTGTTTCATACTATCTGTCTACAATCGAGGTGCTTGGGATACATGCAAATACAAAATACATCCAAGAAGGAGAAACAGGCCTGTTCTCAATCCTGGTTTCAGTTAGGTTATAAAATAACTCTCTGATGACAGTACCATCACTTGTTGAAGCAATATAATAGTTGTTCTCATAATATCCTTAAATCTGCCAAAAAAAAATAAATTATCGACTATTCTGATGAGCAGTTTATATACTTTGTTATTATTCATACGCCATGATACAGTTAAACTTACAACAGTTGGTGGCATGTGTTGATGAAAGTAAGAGAGAAGTTGAGGGAATATTGAAGAAAAACAAACCCTGACAAGGCCTCACACACAGGCACAGTAATTCTCTTGCAAGTTACGGAAAAATTTGTCATAAGTGTTCAGCAATGGTATGCAAACCATTATGGGACATTTTGTTATATGCTTCCTTGTAAGAGCCTTTTAAATAACCTTTTGGACATACTTAAATGTCAAATTTTGTTTGGCACTAAGCACCAAACTTTAATAGAAATAACGTTTCCCATATAAACAATGCTGCTTTTAATATGAACGTGCTAAAGATTTGAGACAGCCTGGCCATTACCAGCTCCTGGCAGTTCAGCGCAAGGATAACACACTGAGAGTGATTTCCCTTCCCATCCACAAAGGCTGGAAGCAACTGTGTCTATTTAGGTAGCCTCTGAAACATCCAGAGGAAAGGAAAGGATGGGAGGGCAAGGGGGTAAAAGACACCGAAAATAACACTCACCACAGGTGAACGCTAATGTACACAATATTTTAAGGATGCAGAACCGCAACCAACTATTCCTCATCAAACTTCTTGCAGCATTACCAGGATAAATCAGACTGCAGAGAAGAGAGCTCCATGGAGAAGAGCCTTGAGAGGAGGCATTTGGATGCTTGGTGTCAAAAGGGGCATCATAGGAGATGCTAAGTGAAAGGGGAAGGTCTCTCTGCTGGAAAGGGATAGCAAGAAACAAGTTGCAATTCCCATGGGGTGAGGAGCCAGGTATCCTACAGACAAGGAGACAACACAGTTAACAAGCACCTCAGGTCCACACGGTCACAACTGTTTCTTAAAATGCTCAGAGGATGCTTTCTTAATACATCTAAGAGAAAGCCTGTAAAATGCAGAGGAGCCTTTGGGAAGACACCTCAGCCACGATTCAGGCTCTCCTGCTGAACATTACAAAGCTCCGAGACTTCCTTCACACACCTTTAGGATGACTGAAAGCTGTTCCCTCACAGCTGTTAAATCTCCTCTATGCCCAACTAGGTGATCTTTAAGGTCAATTCCAACCCAGACTATTGTATGACGTTATGACACACTCTCTCAGTGGTGGGCCCACCACCTCCCCAGTTTAGTTGTTAAGAAAGGTGTGAGGAAAGAGAAAAGGAAATGCCATACACCAGAACTTTACGCCTCAGACCCCTGAACAGGTACTTCAGAGCACATTTATAGCAAACAATAATATTTTTACATCTGAATTAAATATTTCTTTACAGGTGTTTCTTGTCAAATGTGTCCCCCTTTATCATAGGACTAGAGGTGGTTCTGGTTGCCCCAGTTCTAGTCCCTGACTTGCTTTTTCTCCCTCTGTACAAGCCCACTGTGTGTGCTGGGCTTGTGTCCTTTTGTCACAGCATGATCCAGCTGTGAGAGACAGGGCCCTTCGTGTTCCAGAAGCAGCCTGAACGTGCAAAACTACCTCACTGCTCTTCAGTCCTACCCATATGATTAACATCAGATTCTCCTAGTACCCCGTTATCTTCAGTTTTACTCACTCTCTCCTGGCTCTTTTATCAGCAATCACACAGAGTTAGCTAGGTCATGCAGGTCTTCTATTTCGCCGTGCCAGGCTTGCATCAAAGAGCTTTTTTTTTGTTGATGTGACATTGATGCCATTCAGCTCCGGCATGAAACACTGCCTTTGGTCTAACAAAAACAGCCATAAGAGTCACCACGTGGCAGCCCTATCCAACCAAGCTCTCTTGATTTCCAAAGGCATATAAGTACTGAAATGTATATTTCACATACATATGAATGTTACATATATTTATATATATACATATGTGTGTGTGTGTGTATATATATATATATATATATATATAATATTTCAAATGTATATATACACCTTGGTATACCAGTGCCAGCCAAGATATGGCCAAGGAATACAAAATTTCAAGGACACAGGTGAAGCTGTCATCTTTTAATATTATTTTGCTTCCTTCACTGAAATAATGCACATATATCCACAATATATAAATTATTTTCGTTTAATATGAAAAGCAGACCTTCTACACAGTTCAAGAGAACAATGCAGTTGAGAAAATAAAAAGGCAGTTGTGCTACCGATTTTTAGTAAAAATGTATGTATTCCACAGGGCATCTGAGATTTTCTTATTTGTCATGTTAGAGGATATATTTTTATCAATATTATTTAAAGAAGCTTGGCATCTAGTGGAGGGGTAAATGCAACAATCTCAGTCCTCAAAGGATTTTAGACAGACAATTAGCTGAACTCTGCATGACAGCTACCTTCCTTAAGACCAAAAACAGATGACTCCATTACCACCTAGAGCAGAATATGCAAGATGAATGCCAGTCCTCATGAAGAAGCTATACAGGTTTCAAACACTGTAAGCAAAGACACTGCTTTGCTGATTTAACTGAAAGTCCAGTATTTCAATTCTGGAAAGAATGAAGTACAAAACAAAACGAGTGGCTTTACAATGAGTTAAATTAACAACCTCTGAATGAGCTAACAATACCTCATGCAGTAGGATTTTTGTGTTAGTTTTTGTAAAGCTGAGAAAATGCAGAATTGCAAGTTCATCAAAGTAAGCCAAGAAAACAGATGTATTTTCATTGTTAAAGTACTAAAAAACTGTGAATTTTGCCTTTGGTTATTTTTACTTTATTTTAGTTTATATGCTTGTTTTAGCTTCAGGTTTTCAAAGGAACTCAAAACTTCATCAACAGAAACCAGAATTTTGCCCAGTTTCAGCACAAAACCAAGCACGACCCAGTTCAGATAAGGAAACCACAGGAAGAGTATAAATCATAAGCTACAGCATGAGAAGTGAAGTAGATCATGGGTTAAGCTTGGAGTTTACTCACTTGGTCTGTATTTCATCAAAAAGCTCAACCTGTTCAGGACAACAGTAGGACTAGAATCCAGGTAAGCTTTAACCCATTTTCGCTGTAACAAAAGAGCTTTCTAGAGATTTTGCAGCTGCTGTGAATAGGTGGGAAATGTTGCATCCCACAAGCATATCCATTATAGCTTTGATGAATAAACCCGATGACGTCACAAGTTTGAATTTAATTTCAATTATACCAAACGGTGACTCCAAAATTCCAAACCATCTGAAGAAGGAGAAGAAAAGCAGTTGCTCTGCAGAAAATAACTTTGTTGTCCCATTCTGCAACAGGTTGATTTGAGTGAGCTCAATACTGTTCTACACAAAGGCTTTAAAAAGCCATTAATAAAAATGCAGCTCTGACTTTCCAACTGATGCACAGTCATCTCCCATGACAAAAGCAGTATAAGGGCATATTTTGAGAGAGTGTATTGATTGATGGCTGGTGCCTACCTGTCTACAGGTGAAGACTTTGAATTCCGTGGTTTCTTCACTTGTGCGTACAAGGCTTCCACTGTCTGTCCTTCCCTTGGGCTCTGTGGTCGGGTGTTCAGTGTTATTGTGCCACTACTTGAAGAAGAGTCATAGGAAGTGATCCCAGCATACATTGGATCTGCATCACAGCCAAACGTCCGGTTAAAGTCCTGTATTTCTGCATAGTCACGTTCTCGAGCTTGTCTCTCCCGAAATTCTCGAGTTTTTGCTTGAATTCTGAAAAATTAAAAGAAGGATGAAACTGATGGCTGTCCCCCTACCCCAGAGATACAAAGCAGCATTTAGCAGACAGTTTAGGTAGCCTATATTAATGAAAACCACTGAAGTGTTTCCAGTTTCTGTTTGCCACGGGGTTTACCTTGGATATTGAAGCCTAGATTAAAGCAATGCTACAATCAACACTGCTCTTTAAGGAGCAAGTCTGATTATCTACTGTCTTAATTCATTAAGTTAATAATGACTAGCCATGGCTGTTGGTAAACAGAGTCTACCTTTTGTTTCATGCATCTTGGGATGTCTGTGCTATTACCTAACTTATCTGAGAATGGTCTGATACCATTCATATTCACTTCATCAAAACCTGTCAGATTTAATGGTACTAATGCCTGTATTTAGAGAGAAATTTTAATGTCCTCTCTTAATAGTAAAAAAATAACATTTTTTTCAGAGTTTAAAAACTGCATAAGGATAGGATACATTTACGTTTGCATTCATGCACTAAACAGCAGAAGCAGATTCTTGTATGATTCACTTGAAATGTGCATGCTTTGTTTAAAATGTAAGCAAACTGAATCTGGCATCTCTCAAAAGCAGGCTGTATCTTCCCAGAAAGTAACAACATGTGCCTTGTGTTAAAGTTACAAACAAAAGGTGGTGCTGCACTGTGAATTTGTATTTAGGTGCACTATTTTAGCCGTATGATAAAAAAGTGACAGATAGAAACAGATGACATTTAGGAATCTGACAAACACAAATTGAGCACAGATCATACCTTCAAAAGCACACAAAGCTATTACAAAAATTTGATCTGGGCTTCAAAGTTTCTTTGGCATTTTAGAAAATTTGATGTATCACACACACATATGCGCAGTAACTGACCACACAACTCCACTCACATTGTCTCCCCAGAGCAATTTAATGCTCTGTCATCATTGCAAAATGAAGCACTCAGCTGTCTCCTCCCTTCCATTAGTAAAATGTGCTCCTTTTTCATCTAATACAGCCATGTAGTGACAGCATCCATCCTTGCAGACTACAGGTCCGTGCATCTCTCTTGTATGCCATTTCCAAACACAACTTTTAACAAGAGCAGCCTATTCAAAGCCTATATTGCTTCTGAACGTAAGCCTTGTCTCTTGTAGAAATAGAAAAGCCTTAAAGTTAGGTAACTTTGACATTCCCTGAAATTTTAAACTAGTCCAATCCAAGATCAGTATCGCAAAAATAAAAGGGTGGGATTCAGACTGCAGATAAAGACATGAGAATTTAGGTGCCAACAGTAGGTGAGCTCACACCAGCCATGTGTGCAGGCTGCCTTTATGATGGTAGCACACTCCAGAGGTAGGAGCTGCCGCGTAGTCATTGTGTCCCAGCATGAAAGGAGTCACTCTACAGACACTTTTGATGCTGTGATTTAGGTCTTCCTTGAGAGCTTGGATACCCAGCCTTGATTCAACTGCTCAAACATAAGAGCTATGGGCACCTGACACCCCCAGATAATCCTTCTGGATTTCCAGCTGCTGGGCAAGGACTCCACAGGTCATGCTGAGGTCTCAGAGACCTGATCACCCGAATAACACAAGACATCTGTGTTCAAGTATGTGAATCCAGCCCAGAGCTGGTATGTGAACATCATAAACATGTCTTCATCAGATTCAATCCCAAGCAAATTGTTCCTTTACACTGACAAAGAACACCATAACAAAAGAAGGGAATAGAAGGATGCCATAGATAGACAGACCTGTTTTCCCCCTCAAATCCTGTAGCTATTGACCACAAATACTGATTTGGGATACAACTGATTGGCTGAATCCCCTTCAACAGCCAGAGCCTTCTACACTGATGGTTTAGTGATTCATTTACATGCCCCAAGTTAAACCTCAGCACTCCTCTTTTTATGTCTCCTACCACTAATTTGTGCACCACAACTCTTACTTATATTCAGTCACAGTGGAAATTTTTTCTTCACAATTTCAGAAATATGAAATCAGAAGTGTTTTTTGTTTAATTTACAGTGGAGAAAGACTCAAGTTTAAGTCCAAAATTCATTTCAAATTTAAACTGTGTTTCTGCATACTTATTTTTAAAATAAAAATATATGTTTTACATTCTCCTATACCCCAAAGCTGTAATTCAGAAATGTTACAGCCTTAATCGCTTCAAAGGTTTCTATGTAGAAGGAAAAAGAGGCCTGAAAATCAACTGTACATGTAGATTCCTTTCTCTGCAGTTTAATTTCCAATTTGTAGTCCTGTATTAATTACCCTGTGAAGGACTGCATTTGTCTAATGATATTTGTCCTCTGAATGAAAGAAGCAAAAGAAATCAGAAATTTCCTAGACATTGGTAGATTTAATTCTTCTTCAAATGGACAATGTATCATTACATACTGGAACACTGTCTGACACCAATTTGAAGGAATAAAATCCATGTATTTTAGATAATCAAAATTTCAGTGTACTAAGTCAGACAGTAATAATGTGGTATAGAGTAATTCATTCAGAAGAAAGCATTGTTACCTGAAGTGCTTATAAAACAGAATTACCTGGTGGTAACTGGTGATATTTACTTTAGTGTTACACTAACTGCTATGAGAGAGGATGGTGAACTTACGTAACTTTTGACCATGAATATTACATCACTCTCCACAAGTGCAGACATAAGCACTCCCTGTTTCACGTTAACCACCTTTCCTCATGCATCCGCTAATCATTTCTTTAATAGTTTGGATACAGCACCATTTGCAGCAAGAACATTCAGATTTCCCATGGATGGCCTGGTGACAGATACTTATTCCCATTCAAGTGGGAAAGAATTGATTGTTGAAGAGTTATGCAAGTAATTATGTTCACATCCACTGGGATAAGTTTTGGAATATTTTCTACAACTGCTAATACAGTGTCTTAATACATACAGATAGTATTAAAAATCAGAGCCTAAATGCAGTGTGATCTTCCTGTTAATTATAACCAAAGCACCCAGTAACCATCTGCAATAATATTTAACACAGGATAACCCTAAAATGAAAGGTATAATGTGTCTGACCATACTGACACCCAAAATGTTCTGATTTTTTCTCTTAATTAATTTTCTATGCTTTACATTTAAGCCACTGTGGAAATCCTACCACTTTCACATGACAGAAGTATAGGTATTTCAATTGCTTAACATATTTTTAAATATCGTTTAAAATATTATTTGGTTTTGCCTTTCAAGGACATACCAGGTTAAAACATTATGCCTCCCAAGCTAAAGGAACAAAAAGACTAGGGGAAAATATGTGGGCATATTCTTGAAAAGAATAAGAGCTATCAGCTGAATATTGCACCATTCCTTTTGCAATTATAATAGTTTTTAACTCTGAATATATCTTTATATAAGAACCTGAACTTAATGCGATGCTATTTTTTATGTTGCCCCCTCTCCATGTGCTCGTGTGTTTATGTGCATGATACACCCTAAATCCCTTGTTGGCATATACTGCATTAGTATATAATAGGAAACTATATGCATAAGAATATATATGGGAAATGCCAGTGCAGATTATTGTGGGGAAAACAAAATTGATTATGTGAACACACTGTGCAGCACAGATGAGAACCTAGAACTTGCTCTGTACTTCAGCCCTAATCAGTAACACTCCTGCTATTGAAATCCAGCATCTGGAGAAGTGTTTGACCACAGTGCTTTGGTATCATAATGTGGATAAGTGTATTAAGCTGTCTTCACTGAATTGTATTCCTTCATGACACGGCACAATGAAAATGCCTACGTCTGAAATTTCAGATCAGCTAATTTTGAGGATTTATGGCCTTCCTAAGATTTTGTAGGGGTTTAACAATAATAATAATGCTTAACATTCACATAAGTGTTTTCATCATCAAAGAATTTTTGCAAAAACTGCTAATCAATTTTGCAGTGTTTAAATGAAACTGAACTTTTAAAAATACAAAAGCTATTCCAAGAAGTTTCTAAACCCTTCCTGCTGAGGTGTTAATATGGAAAATGTCAACAGTGTATTGTCATGCTTTTGAGACTCAAATTATAATGTTTAGTAAAGTATAAACTATCCTTGTGCATTTGTGTGCCATTCAATTCAAAAGCTAATGACAACTGCTTCAAATGACAATATTGTTAGCTGCAGAACTTCCTGTAATTGTTAGAAAAGCTTTTCATTGCAAGCTAATCCAGTAATGACAGACATATCCATTGTATAGTGATTCCTGTGCACATGGAATGGTGGACACAAAAAAGGAAGGGAAAAGCTTATGTATGGCTGTCCTCAGCAAACAGCAGCTACCTCGTTCCATTTTTCAAAACTCTGTGAGTGATGTTCAGCTTTCAGCTGAAGGCAATTACCATTTTAGACACCTAAATTTAGGTGTCGAGGTATGTTTTGAACTCCCAGGAGAGTTGGTCAAGATTCAGTCACACCAGGCAGCTGCTGCAGGTTCCAGAGGGCATTTCAGCTGACCATCTGTAACATGGCCATTTTAAGGTGAAGCCAAGCCCTTCTACAGGCTCTGCCAACTGTGTTGAGTACCCCTCCCTTGACCACAAAGGGCATTTAGCCATGTAGCTCGTATTTGGGCACTAAATAATCATATTAATCTGAGTTCAATTCCACCCTGAGCTAAACGTTTACAGCAGTTCTCTGAACTAAACTTCAACTTTTTTCATCAACAGAAAATCTGTGGTGCTTGCTGAGCTGTTGTGAGTAAAAGTGAATAAGCAAAGAAGAGAAATCAACCCTACTTTCATCTAGGGTTAGAAGTAGACTACAAATATATCCCAAATCCCTTGGGAGCTCCAGCCTCCTATGAGGGATTTTTTCAATTTAGTGATTTAGATCCTTGCAAAAAATCACCTACTTATCTTAATTGATGAACACAGTATGGGAAGGATATTCATGGCTAGTGCATTACATTTCCCATTGGAATGGCAGCAATGTCCTCCTCTAAAAGCAGAAACAAAGTTGGCTGCTGCTTCTGGTGTGCAAGTGCTTGGTCAATTCAATTAATCCTCCTGCTGCTGCCAGGATTCAGATATTGCCCAAGTGATAATCCACAATCTCATCTTTTCCACTGAGGCTCACTCATTTACAAAAGCAGTATTGAATGCTTGCAGTTCCACATATGTGAGATGGCTGACAATGTTCATTAAGGGTAGAAACAGCATTGTGTAAGGACAGAAGCTAAATGACAAGCCATTCACGGCTGCCAACTCTCAGTTCTTCTACCATCAGACTGGCACGTGTTGGAATGATGGATTGGAAACAGAGAAAAACAACCACACATTTATAAAGCCAGTCAGCTTGTTCAAGTTAGGCCGGTGGGTCCAATTTTTGCCAGATATTGTTTGTAATAAAGAGGTCAGAAGGTGCATTGGGCAGTAGCCAAATCTTGTCAAATTTGTCCCCTCCTCCTTTGCTAGCGAAAAATACCTTGCAGGAACAGCAAGTAAGCCAGGTCTCACTGTTCCTCCCCCAACCTCCTCAACTGCCTTGAGGGCTTTAACAGCCCTTTTCCTAATTTTTGGCAATCAAGTCAATATGGGAGTTTGTCTTCTCCTGTATTTTTTTGTTGACCTTTGTCTGGATCCAAGCAGAATTTTTCTGGCAACTACCCTTCTAATGAGGGTACCTTGATTATAGGCATTACTGTGATTTCACTCTGAACCAATATATGACACTTCACTTTTCTTATCATGATTAGAGCTAGTCAGTTATCACAGTTATAACCACCTCTCAGCAAAGCCATCTGCTTTCCTGGGAAAATCATTCACAATGATCACTGCGTGCAATGGATAATCATGGGCACAAACAGCAGTAGCTTGTAAATAAGAAAGACACCTCCTCTTCCTCATTTACACCCATTTCATTCAAAGCTTTAGCCCATTATTAAAAAAAAAAAGGTCAGAAAATACCGTTAAGTAAATATAATTTTTAAATTGAAAGTCTAGAGACCAACCTTTCTCAAGTCATTAAAAGAAAAATATTAACAGTTCTGCCTTATCTGCTGTGTACATACATGTGTGGCCAGTTGGCTGAAATATGACCATCCTCTGACCTCAGACACATGAGGAAACACATACAAAATGTGGTCAGTTTACACAAGCATACAGGGACAAAATCAGACAGGGCAAGGCATAATGTGAAATAAAAGTAGCAGGGAGCTTCAAAGATAACAATAAATCATTGAGTAATTGCATTAGCAGTAAAAGGAAGAGCAAAGAAAAGGTTGCTCCCCTGTGTGGCAGCAATGGAACGATATTGACAGATGATGCTGAGGAGACCTAAGGCTTAATGGTTTTTTTCTTTCCATCTGTCTTCACTGAAATGGTTGACTGCAAGCAGATGACCAGCACAATTGACTGCCACCAATAACAAAAAGATCTTCAATACACCAGCAAAAGAAGTAGTTACAAAGTGGTCAAGTTAGTTTAACTTCATCTAACACATACAACTGTCTGAGGCAGTCTCGGACTTTTTCAGTAACCAGGAGAGCTTGTTGGGGAAAGCTGAAATACTGAAAAACTAGAAAAAGTCAAACATTCTGCAGAGAAGATGGAGAATTAAAAACTCATGAGTGTAACTTCAATCTCCTCTGAAGCAAACTCCTAGAGGAGAGGATGGAAAGAGCAGTAGCCACCACAGAGTTATCAAAAGCAGATGTGGTGAAGTCAGCCAGATTCTCTTCTACAACACCTTATGAACAGGGCAGAAACAGTATGTCCCAGGCTAAGAAAAACAGCTATGGGATGGATGCAATAGGTTGAACGAGCTGCTCCTGCAGAATATCTAGGGAGTAGCTCTCAGCAATTCGCAGTCATGCAGGATGGACAGCTCGAGATATTTTCTACATGCATCGCTCTCTGAATTTACTCAGGGCTTTCATCATTATTTAGGACTGTATTGAATCTGCAGAAAACCCAAATGAAGGAACTTTGGAGGAAAGGATTAACATTTCAAATGTTCTTGAAATGCGGAGTAGATTTCAAAAATAGAATTAACTTAAACAACATCAACTGGAAGGTAATTTACATAGTCTCAATAATTAAGCATATCAATTAAAAGTAGAGAAAAAATCTGTGAGTTTCTTTTTCAGGAATGGATCCAGAAGTTCTACTGGGTAACAGATACGGGTCAGCAACATCAAGCTGTTGGGGAAAGAAAAAGACAGAGTGGGGACATAACAGCAGTCTACAGACACTGGAGAGAAAGAATAATGTTTTCCATCTTTAATGCAAGTATTAGATATTTAAACTGCAGCAGGAATAATTGAGACTAGATTCTGTGGGAAGGGGAACTTCCTAGGAAAAGCTAGTGGAAAAGACTGTTGTTGGACGTTGTAGAGTTTACGTCATTGTAAACTGGAAAAAAACCCAGGATGAAACAAACATCTTGCAGGCATGGCATACGCTGCAGATCCTACCTTGAAAAAGTGATGTGATCTCTCTTAAAGATCTATAATTCTGCACCTACATAGAAATTTTATACACATATATTTCCTATGTATTGGTTCTACAACAGCAGAGAAATAGAACAGTGACTACATATTAAAAAAAGCTGCCCATCACCTCTAAATTAAAGAAATGTATCTACATAATCAGACAGTCCTAATTTTCTTTCTCCTTCAACAATCACAGCCTATCTGCCAATTAGAATATGTGATGGTACTTACTGTCTCTTTGAAGATCCCCCCTTCTCAAATCCCACATGCAGAAGAGATGCACAAGGATTTCAAAAACCTTTAATGAGCTACAACCCAGGAGGGCTGCAGTTGAAAAAAAAAAGGGTGAAGAATAAAGGTGATAAGGTGATTACTATAAGTGCCCTAATATATTAAGAAGAGAACAACATGCTCATTTTTATAAGGATTATATTAAAGAAGGCTATTAAAGAAGGCAGCAAAATACAAATGAAGACGTAAAGAAATGAAAATGAAGCAGAGAAAGTAAATATTATGCATATATGCAGGTGAAGTGCAAACACCAATTTGAAATCAGTGACAAGGATGAAACTAAAAGAGACATTACAATTATTTCCTCTAACCTGGTGGAATCTCTCACATATTTCGTCCCTATCCTTCCTTATCCCCTGACCTTCTTGATTCACCCTTTGTCCTTCCAAAGTGAAGACACATCCACCCCAGCAGTGTACCTCAAACTGCTTTTGTGGATCTTGCAGTAAACAAGTGAAAATCCTTGCTTTCTTAGATTTAAAAAAATCTGTAAATTACCATCTTACTTACACTTCAATAGAGCTTTTAGCACACTTCGCAGTTACCAGTCTGCTGCATTTTGGGGTAGAGGGTTTGTCTGGTGCAGGTTTTTTTTTTAAAGAATACATTTCAACCAAAGGTGAATGTTTCAGGTACACAGGAAGTATAGGTCCTCCTGTCTCCAAAACAAACACTACCATGACTGAAACTTTCTGTCCTTATTTTCATGTCTGATCCAAGGGTCAGTGACCCCAGCAGTGAAGGATCACCCAGATGAGCAACTGGGACTGTTATCCTGCTGGGAACCATGTTGCATCAAAGAACATCATTGCTGTCTGTAAGCGAAATGGAATTTAGTATTTCTTTTGCATAATAAAACTGGCCACAAAGGCTGATATTTACACCTATGACAACAGGTCATTAGATTAACTTAGTTCTAATCTACTCTTTATCTCTTTTGCTGGACAGAAGTAGAAAGGAAAATCATGAGATTCATCTGTTGCTGAAACATGACTCAGCTCCTGATTCCATCCCTCCTCACTTTAAGAGTACTGGTTTCCTCTCTCACACAGACTTGCTTGGACTATTTCTTCCCCTAATTTTTTTTTCCTGCAACTGGACAACAATTTCAGAAAGAAGAACTGGTGGATAACATCTGAATTCTGCAGTTAGATGTGTAAGGAGCAGCTGTTCCCATGTGAGCAAGAAACAAATGACACAGACATCCCATATATCAAATGGTACCATATATCATACCATACATCAAATCAATCATTCCCAGATACTGCAGACAGTACCTGGAGGTCAAGCTACCAGTTGGTTGAGTTGAGCCTATCCAGCATCTGTGTTTCTCTAGTTGAAGTCTAGTAACAAAAGTGGGTATAAAATTCTACCAATAATTCTATTTCAGGTCGATTATTCTGTGTTTCTAGAGTACTATTTATAACGTAGCCTAATCCTGAAGTTGGAAAATGAAACAGTATGAAGTGACAAAAAAATGCAATGAAAAACCTCACAACAAAACAAGGTATTATGTGAATCTGGTACACTGAAGATGAAAGAAAAGAAAAAGAAAAAAAAAAAACAATAGAGAATACAGCTTTTAAGTCAGTATCTTTGCTCAAGACCCACAAATTTGCACCTGCAACATCTCTGAGGATTCACTTCTAAAACCTTGCTGGGTCACAGCACTGACAGTACAAATCTATAGCACGGTCAGAAACAGAGCCAGGTGTCTCATAACCCAGGAAAGGTTTGTTCTAGGAATAGGTTACAAAATAAATGTTCCAGCTGCAACGTGAGGGGGAACCCATCTGCCTGTCACAAATGTATCATTTGGTGTCTCTCCTGCTAGTCAAATACTTGCCACTGTGTTTAAGAATTAGAAAAAAGAGTGGGTTTAGTGCTTTATCTTACTGTTAGACAGACTCCTGTTGTGCAGTCTGGAAAATATTACGAGTTTTCAGTTCTGTTCAACACAGCAACAATAAGTTCAATAACAAGTCAAGTCAACTATAAGTTAGTACCTACAGCAATTTTTTAATTCTCAAATAATGATTTGGTACAGTAACTCGGACACTAAAGCATAGTTCATGTGACATCAAGGGGACATGCTGTTGCCTTAGCCTAAAGTCCTTGGCATTCTAAAGTGAGACAACATTTTTTAGTGCTCTTACTTAAAACTGACATGTCTAGAGTGCTGAATTCATATGATCTGCAAGATACCTTAGATAAATTTGTAACTGAAAATATTATAACGACCATCTAAATTTCAGGGGTTTTTACTATACTGTAAGGGACTTGGCCAGACCTTGCCCAGTGCAGTGTCTTAAATTCCTGCAGAGGAATAACAGAAAATATACCTTTAACATGATGTCCTAAAACCTCTACACTTACAATAAGTAGCTAAAGAATATCTGGTGCTTTGTTTAAAAAACTTCTTCAGCAACTATTATTGTACAAAAGTTCCAGTTTACATATCTCCTGATGTGCATTTTTATGAAGTGGAACTGGCCTGAAATGTTTTTCCAAAGCTCCATACTGTCATGCTTCACTTCTGTGTTCTCTTACCAAAATTATTGCCATTGATTTCTTTTCACGTCCTGTACCCTCATCCCTCATGGTATGTAAAAAAACCACTGCCAAAAACAATGCTACAAACCTTAGTGAAAGTGAGACCAGAGACTCCATCACAAAATAAGTGAGAGTGAGAAACATATTGCTCTGATTTTCTGATCACTGAGGAATTTTTCCTCTTCTCTCCTATGGGCTGGAAGTTTTAACAGAAAAGATTTTACACAAGCTACTTTACAAATCATTTATTTTCTGAATGTTTGCAGTAATAACAGATTTAGAGTAACAGTTTTTCTGAAAGCTGCTAAGTGGCACCAAAATACAGCAGCAGCAGAAGTAAAGCTGAACTTTTGCATTATTTCAAAGACATGGATAATACTTTGGCTATGTAAGAAGCAAAAGTCCTTTCCTTATCACAGTCTGTTGCCTTTTTTTCTAAAAGTAAGATGAAACTGCTAGATGAAAATATTTTGCTTAAGGGGGAAAAAAGTTGGGGTTTTCCAATAAAAATATTATGGTCTCTCTGGGAAATCTGGAAAGGCACCAAGAGTGTCCTGCTGTTCAGCCCCCTACTCCATCTGATGCTTTAACAGTTCCAGATGGCCTTTACTACAGGATGACCTCTCCTCTATTCTTTTATTATGACCTTTGGGTCACAAATTATCTATAGGATGCTGCTGTCATTCTGTAAGACACTGCAGTACTCTTTCATCTAAAGAATAAAGATGCTTAACATTAAAACTCATCTTTGTTAGGGTGACCTTCCAACGATGATCAAACCAGACAGTTATTCCAATCAATGTCATTGCTGCAGAAAATATGTTTCATTTTTTGCCATACTGACATTAAGAAACCAAGGCGTGGTTTTTAAATCAAATCACTTTTGCAATTCTACTCAGCTAGAGAGAACAGCCTGTTATACTCATTTAAAATACCAAAAATATTGCTGTAATGGTTTTGATGAGTTACATTGATTAGAAGGATGTGGTAGGTTTGGGGTTTTTTAAGTTATTGATGTGATTTTCATGCAAACTTCATTGATAGGAGGTAATAAAACTTTATGTGGGTTTTATTAATTATTTGTCTTTATCATCATTAACAGAACACACTGAACTTACACAGGAAAATATAATAAATAGTCCCAATGTACTAAATAAAGTAATAAGGTTAATTTCTTTCCTGCTGTCAGTAAATTCATGTTAGCAGTCTCTCGTCAGCTTGACATCAATTAATGATTTTAATTCCAGACTCTTGTCACAGTACTCACCACCCTTTTGTCTAATTAAAATGGATGATGCATGATGAAGGGAAAACACAAGACTTCTGTTCTTGTTGTAACATTTCTATTCATTAGTATACTTTTACAACAAAGGGCTTGTGGCTTTAATGGTACTAGAGAAGGATGAAGAGAAGTTCATTATACGTTGGAGATAAAGACCCATATACCCTTAGGAAAATACAATACAGGAAGCATTTTATGGAATAACCGAATCCTTCAGGGGGAAAAAAAAAAAAATCTGTGTTATTTTAGTTACTAATGAACAGACAGAATGTTTCCCTCTAAATTTAGAAAAATAATATGCGAACGACACCCACTGAAATCAGAGCCTTGTTTACATTCACGCAAAAAAGTGCTGTCAGCCTATTGATTGATCTCCAAAAGTAGCAGCAAATCTGACAATACAGACACAGCCGCCCGATCCGCCTCCCCCAGGGCAGCGCCTCTGCGGGACCAAGGTGCGCGGTGTCCCCGCCGGCGGCCGCCGCAGCATCGCCTCCTCCCGCGGCCGCCAAAAGCAACTGCCCCGTCCCGCTTAGAGAGGTATCCCCAGCTGCCAGCCCGGCACCGGTCACCGCCGGGCAGAGCCGAGCCGAGCAAAGCCGAGCCCAGCCGGGCCGGGCCGGGCCGGGCGGCAGCGCCGAGCCCGCAGCTCCCCCTCCCGGCCCCGCGCCGCTCCCGAGGCACCCGCCGGGCCAGAGGACTGGGGAACCGAACAGCGGAACTGTGTAAATGTAATTCCCTTTGTAACCCTACGGAACAGAAGGTCATGTTTTCCAAAATAGAAAGGCGGGAAACCAGCACGGCAGGAGGTTTCTGTTCCAGACGGTGACTATACACGCACCTTCCCAGCGCGGCATTGCTCTGCCGTGCTGACTGTCCCCCAGCACGTAGAGCAGAAGCTGTAATTGTACAGCTGCTTTTACAGAGCAGAGGAAACCCCCGGCTCCACAAGCCGCGTTCTGACCGCTCTATCATCCTCCCAGCATCTCTGGAGCCTCCGTTATGGCGCTTCCACCAGTACAGCACTTTAATTCTCTTCTGAAAGGTTTCCCCTTATCGCCTCAAGACTGATCCTCCCAACACGGGTGTTTAAGTGTTTAAGCACTTGATTTTGCATCCATGTTGGTGGAAGTTGAGGAATAATACAACACTAAGATTAAAACACTTCTATGGTACCCAGAGATTTATAGAACATTGGCAAATCTCTTAAAACAGTGTATTAACCCGAGAAAATATCCTGTAGACTTTCTTTCCAAGAGAAGGAAGTGCCTCTAGAGGTGGATTACAGCATAAGCACTGTTCATCCACAGCTGGGATCATGAACTTTGAATCACGAAACTACATACGAATTGCAACTTTCGTCTTTTAAGCATTATCCAGCAGTGAACCACACTGAATTCAGATGAATTTCTTGAAAACTTCACAAAGAGGTATGTTTAGTTCATTCCTCTGTTATCTACTACCTGGGTACAAAGAGTAAAGTTGTTTGGGTCGGGGAGCACTTGCATTTCCAGAGGAAGTCAGTCCAAGGCTGAAGACAGCCAGCCCGTATGGCCTTGCCATGTGTGTCAAGAACTGCACGTGCCTGAGCTAAAGAAGCACAGATTACAGGCAAAGGTTTTGGATTTGCTGAAGATTTATTTTGTAATGAACACAGAGCTGCAGGGAAAAGAAAAAAAAAGCAGAGAAAAAAAAAAAAGGCAAGGAATAAAAAGCACAAAACAACTACCAAAAAAAAAAAAAANAAAAAAAAAAAAAGCAAAAAAAAACAAAAAAAAAAAAAAAAAAAAAGAAATTGAAGGAAAAATCCGAGGGTGAAAGAGGGAGAAACAAAGGTATCAGAACTTCTTGTTGGAGGGATGTCTCTCTCCAGCAAAAGCCAGAACACAAAAGCAGTAGGTTTTCTGAACAGTTCTGTCTTCCCATCTCCTAAGAAAGAGACTACACTAAAGAGCTTTCAAGAACTCAGAAAAAAATTTCAGGGCAACCAAGTTGCGGGACATCAACAGACATACTGGCTACATACTGAGCAAAGCCTACCCTGGGAGGCCCTCAAAGACCAGATATAGAGAGTTTCTAGACTGGAAAGGTCTGTGGGTTTCCAGAGGTTTAGATCCAGAAGCACAGCAGAATGTGACCATTCATACAAACTAATTCCTCTTGGTCATTGATAAAAGTTTCAAAATCTGATTTTAAGTCTATCCTACATAGCAAAGCCTGTGTAAAACTATTAGTTAGGAGCATCTCTGAAAGCTCAAGATATTCCACTCATCTCCAATCTGTAAAATCCAAGAGATTTTAGGAAGATGTGCAAACCACAGGTCCATCACAGGACTCTGGAATTCACAGAAGACCTTCTATATGTAGAACAGCTGTGACCTAGCACAGGAATAGAGCTAATTGAAGATAAGTCTTATTCAGCTTCCTCAAGACTCTCCAGTATAGATTCCTTCTTAGGAGACAAAGGCCGAGTTCAGAAAACCTATTGCTTGCTTTTGCCTTGAGGTTTTGGCTGGTGCCACTGTTGGGGAGAAACACCCTTTCCAAGAGCTCAGCAGAGCCCAGCTGGATCTTCAGATCAGGGCTTGGCAGATACTTAGAGATGATGCAAGCAGACTTCTCTTTCTGGAGTAAACCAGTGTTAAAGTACAGTGACACAGGGCAACATTCTATGGCCTTGGATGAACTGTTATGCCAATATTTGGAGAATTTAAAAACAGCAAGCATTTTACAGCATTTTTAGTAAGACTGGTGGGTGATCTCCTCAGATGACACCCCTAATTGTTCCAGTATTTGTTTTTCATTGAAAGCTGCCTGTATTTTCAACTAGATAACTTCATCTTCTGATCAAAATTACTTTAAGATTGTCAGTGAACCATATACAGCTTAAGAGAGACACAGCCTAATAAATATGCTCCTTAATCAAAGAATCAAAAAAATTTATTAATAATATGTTTATAGAAGGGTATTTTATTAATTTTAATCATGGTAAATTGAAGAGCATTAGTTTTCTTATTTGTCTCATAATCCACATGAACACTGCTTTTAAGGTTTTAAAGAAAATACTATTGTAAGCACAACACTATTAAAATTATCAAGTCAAGGCATAATAATTCCATAAAATTGTGGGCATGATTGATTTTTTAATGGGCTGTTCACTTGTTCTCTGACCCCTCTAAGGATTTTTGCTCCTAGCCTCTCATACATAGTAAATTCATTAAATCCAACCTATTTCCCCAAAGTATTGCATCACTTTAGAGGTATATAGTATCAAACAAGTCAATTGTATAGCTAAAAAAAATTGAGAGGAAAAAACCCACAGAAAACAAAGTTAAAATAGCAGCCATGATGAGCCAACACTGAAGTAATATTTTACTCTGTCTCCTAGAAAGCATTTTGAGCGATTGTTCAGTTAATTTGCAAGAGTACTCTTCATTAACAGTATGTATCTAACATCATAGTTTTACAGGATCAAAAGGAAACTCTCTGCAATCTAACTGCAAAAATATTTAGTCTCTATGGACCAAATCAACATCTGAATTTTTCAGAAACATAAGGAAGCACCTCACACATTTGGTTGCTATTTTATTATCTTTTATTAGTTGTACATGCCACTACCCCAAAGAAGTTGCATTCTCTTATAGACATAACACAAAGGAAAGCAAATACACAGGGAAAGAGAGTAACGGGAAGAGGAGGACCCATGTTACAGTAACATCAAGCTGTTATAAAGTTCTGGCACATGCATTTTCTGCAGTTTCAGTGAACACTTAAAATTGTTTTATAAAAAACAAGGAGTGAGATTCTAGGAAAGATTCAAATTGGTTAGCATAACTTGATGGACAGGGATTAGGAATTTGCTCCATGCATTAAGGGCTATACAAATAATTTCATAATTCTACCTTGGTACCCAGCGTGACTATTGCAACCTCTCTCATATCATCACATGGACAGTCTATACTCTCACCATTCTTATGGAGAGAGACAGAGAGACACAGAGAGACAAAGAAAGAGAATGAAGAGAGAGAAAACGTTACTAACTCAGACGGAAAGTCTTTCTTCTTTGATTAAACGTATGTGGCTAATTTTCTGGGGACCTAATGCTACTAAGAAACCCTCCAAGCAGGGCCAGCTGGGGTTCAGCAGGCTGTATGAAGCCTGGGAGCAGGGTAGTGCATGTGTGGCCAACTGTCCTCCTGCCATGAGCTGGCTGGAGCAATGGAGCCAGCTTTCATGGCTCTGCACCTCTGGCAGGAGTTTATCTACCAAGGGGCTGCTCTACCCATGCATAAAGGGAAGTTGGCTGCACAATCACCTTCATACCCAAAGTCACTTATTTCCTTCAATTCCAATCTTCCCCTTTAGCATTTAATCTGAAAGCACTTCAGCTTTAAAAACAGGAATAAATTTAATGACCCTGCCTCACTTTTGTTAAAAAACAGAAAATAAAAACCCATCAGACAAGTAAAAAACATCCAGGCACTATAAGCCAGCCACCTTCTACAGACAGAATGGATGAAGAGGGACATGAATAAATTTTTATATCAATTTATGCCAGTATATTTGCTAAAGAGTAAAAAAAAATCCAGTAATGTAATCTAAATGGATGGTCCCAAATGATAAAGTTTCTGGAGTTTAACAAGTAAACTAGTGCACGCATATTCCTAGCCTGCCTTAACTGTAACATAATTCACTCAACCTTAAAAGAACTGTAAGCAAACCACTTTAGGATTAACTGAGGAGACTGAGGAGTTACTGTGGCTCTGCTATTCCACTGAGCGTTAGTGATGAAGCCATCATTTATAACTTTTGCTCTTACCCGCAGAAGACCAAGGTACATAGAGATGATGGTTAAAGGAATCGTGATGACTAACTAGTGATACCTCCCGTACAAAGACAACAAAATTTCCCTCCAGAGTTTCTGCATCAATTCTAATCTTTTGGCATGATTTTTTGATAAATAGTTCTAATTCATTGTTCACTTTCAATGCTAAATGTGTCTGAATCATTTACCATTTAGCAATCAGATTTTGCAAAGTTTGTCTCCTTACTGAAGTGATGCTACTCAAAGAGGTTGCCTCTCCACACACATCCCCGAATACTAGTTAATATATAACCTAAGCTTTCCAAGATTTTGACTAAATTGATCTAAGAGACACCAGAGTCTAGGCCCAAATTATCTAGGATTACAAGAGACAGGATGAAAAGTAGACTGGAAACACTGAGAAGAGCATATGACACATAATATATAGGGTCTTTTATGTTGAGGAAAGCTGACAAGGAAAAATAGAGGTACTCACCACTCATTTTTACAATTAGCAGTTTAATATACATATCATTCCATAAACAGACTGCATGGCACATAAATAGACTGAACTCCAGTGACAAATATACTGGTAAATATAATTTTTAGTTTTTTCCTAAATTTATCAATGAAAAAACTAGATATGCAAGACTTTGAAGAAAAATACAAAACATACTTCATTCTGTATAAATATTTGTATTCTGAAAATGTCACTAAAATCAGTTATAGAATATATAGAGACAACATTTCATTTTATTACTTCAGTCTCCTCAGTAAGGAAGGGAAGTCTGGGTCTATAAAAGACGCTTAACGCAGCCAAAGGAGCTGTTGATACTAATGTCCAAAATAAATCCAGTTTTGTCTTGTTATTTGAAGTAAATAAACATATCAACATGTGGGAAATTTCATCAGTGAAAATTGAACTTCAGTTATTTAATTTAAAAAACAAACTCTCTATCAAGGTTTAAGCAAATACTGAAGTCTACCTCTCCTGTTCTTGCTTCATTCGTATTCTCTCCTCTTCTGAAGTAAGAGCTTCCTGCACTTTTATTTTACCAGTTTTCTCACTCTTGTCATCTTTGCGATGTTTGCCAAACCTGTTAATAACACACAAAAAAAGAATCTAACTTGTGAAATGAACAAAACTGTATTTTCCTTTTCCTATGACAAAGAGGAAGGACTGTTTGGAAACCAGGAAGAGAAAGTGCAAAGACCTCAGAATCTCAGTTTTTAGTATTTTCAGGCTGCTTCTGTTTTTGGGGGTTTTTTTTGCATGAGTCTTTTGAATTTTATTTTTATATCACTGCCCTTAAAAGTTTACGTAATTCCTCATTTAAAGAACAGAACAATCGGAAAAAATAATAATTGGACCACATTCGTCTTTCATGCCAGGATTTTGGGGTTGCTATTCTTAAATATGTTTTCTTAAATATGTCAAACAATGTTTCACAACACTATCTCTGCCAAAGAATGCAACTCAGGTTCACATTAAGCAAGGGCTTCCACATATGGATCTCGAGAGACACGGAGCTGTACGTCTGACAACTGCCCAGAGCTCAGTCCTGCCCTCCGCACCTGCCCGGCAAGGGCAGTTTCACCACACAGTGGACACCACTCAAGAATGTAAATTTATTCTTTTTTCAGCACCAAGGGTTTTTTTTAAACTTTTGTTACTCGTGACTCTTTCTGCCCAAGGGTGTTCCAGAATCAGGAGGGTGAGGGGAGGGCTGGAGCTGGCTGGGCTGTCCCAGACAGATTGGGGTGCTGCCAACCCAGGGTTTGCCCTCTCCACATCTCCTCTCCCCTCTACTGTCTACATTTCAAGTATTTTAGATTTCTTCCATATTTGCACATTCCACTGTTTTCTTTAAACTTTCAGGGAGAGAAGAATTTGGCATTTGAGATACTCAGTTATTATTAGGACAAAATTAAGCATATTTCTTAAGACACTTCTGACCTATTCTGAAAGAAATTACTTTTGTATAGAGGGAATCAAACAAACACTTAAATATAACCTTTAAATAGATCTAAATCTTAGATGAAAATTTTCTTTTTAAGGTAGAAGGGCTAACACGCATCTATTAAACAGTATTTTATTATATATACACTGATTAAATGTGGCATCATTATCATACCAAAAGCAGCAAGAATTTTACTTTTTTATACCCAATGCTCACCTGAGAGCTGACTGACACTGCGGCACTTCACACTCAGGTTGACATCAAAAGTGAAATAAAATCACTGAGACATGCAATGAAACATGTCCAGCAATAGTGCAGACAGGACATCCCAAATGCTCACAAACAGTGAAATAAACCACAGAGTTCTTAAAACTTTTTTCTGACCTGTTAATGTAACCTCTGTAAAATATTTAGAACCCACCAGGCATTTATAATATAATATTTTCCCATTTGTTCCTTCTTATTTTAGTACAAAGTCATCGTGTGGGTTGAAGACACACCACACAGCAATCCTGCAGAACAATTAACTTCTGGCCACTCAGTCTAGAGATAACTTTTATACTGGGTAATCATGTTTATGGCTTTTAGGGCAGCTCTTTAAAAACACAACAACACAAAAATAAAGTATAGGAGCATGTACACAAACTTTAAAGTAATTCAGGCACCTGAAAACTAAAACTGTTCATTAATAACCACCTGAAAAGGGATAGGCAGAGGACATGATATGGTTAAGAAATACAAAATAGGACACAGAGGTAAAGTCTCTGATTTTATAATCTCTTATACATAAAACTGACATATTTAAATGCAGTCATTCAAAACACCAATGCGTATCTTTTAAAACATCCACTTGTTTATTAGAGAGTAGTCAAAACCATTATACAAAACATTTACATTTATGACACAAGAGATTCAAATCAAGTTCTGGATGTTGTACACCAGACAAAAGAGAATGGTTAATTTAAAATAGCCCTAAAACCTCTAGCCAAGAAAGGAGTTTTGGCAGAAGAACAGTGGAACTGAGCCATTTCACCCTGATAGACAGTAAGTGCCTGAGGTGTCAGCATGGGTCTGACTGACAGAACACACAGAGCTGTGAGGAGACAAGCAACATATGTGGGACTGCAGCACAGCAACTCTGAGATGCCCACATTGGCTTCTGTCTCCTGTCCTTCCTCAACCCATTCAAAATGTTAGGCAAGGCAATTGAATCAAATTCTGGAGCACGCAGTTTACTTTTGAAAAAGAACTAGTGGTTTCAAAAAAAAAAGGGGGGGGCGGGAATTGCATTAGCTAGTGGCCATTTGGTTTGGCAGCAAAACAGAATTTTTGCCACCATAAATCAATTCCTTGCAAGTATGAACAGATATATACTGAAATCAATACCCTATTAGAAAAATAAAGTACACAGGAAATTTCTAATAATCCTTGTAAGCAATCTAGTAAATGTATGGTCAGGCTGCAGACTGTGGGAAGCGCATTTCTAACGTTAACAGGTAATCCAGACCTAGCAAAAGTCAATGGTTTGAGTTTCCAGATCCAGCCACCCAAGTCCAGAGCACACTGCACTCATGCTGCGCTCCCACAGAGGCAGAGGTAGGTACCACACATGAAGCACTCAGAGCAGCACGAGGGTTCAGTTTGCTTTGACTCATGAGCAAGCTGCGGCAACAAGCCTTCTTCTCTTTCAGGGTTTTCTTTCCGAGAAAGAATGCTCCTTTGCCCTCGGGGACCGTTCTGATAAAGTCTCTGGAAGACATCTCTGGTCTTTCCCAGGCATTTCAAAGGGTGGCCATATTGTTCCCACTCTGACCGGAGACTTTCCAGTGCCCATCTCCGACAAGCTCTGTGGTCATCCCAGCCTGGCAGAGTATGAACCACGGTGGTCTTGTAAAGTTGCCTTCTCTGGACTTTGTCACCCGCAGAAGTGATATATCTGCCATAATCACCACTGCCTGTAACAAGTTCAGCAACGTTAACTGCACTGTCCCTAGACTCGAACCCAGAATAACAAATGCCATCTTCCCCCCCGCCCCTCCCTGATTGGGGCTTCGGGTTTTTAGCACAATTGTTAATTGTGGATTAACAACCTAGAAGAATCACTAAGATGTTGAGATAGCATCTCAAGAATATGCTGAGAGAGCCATCAAGCACTTGAGAAAGGTGTTGAAAAGAACTGTGATGGAGATACATTTGTAGGCACTCCCCACCTCCTTTATTTCTGTAGGAGCAGTCAACACTCCCCATTCCAAACATCATTCAAAGTCTTTGGCAAGATTACTCTTGCTAGAAATTAAGTGTGTTTGCTATTTACTTCTATTAAAAGTGTTTGCTCCATGAAGTGTGATTTATAGTCATAATGAAACCCACAGCCCAAATCAGCATCCTCTCCACCAAATTTATAACAGACATTTATAAATTATTTAACAGTCGTATTCAAGCTAAGTTTAACTACAGAAAAGCAACATCCAGCAATGCTAAGGCACACTATTAAAGCCAGCTGTTAACACTCCATCAACTGCACTGTGGCGTGACTACACTGGTGACAAGCTATTCAAAATCACCAGTCCTAATTTCCTTAGGTAGATGTTTCCTACATTGATTCATGAAAATTAAGCAAAACAGGACACTTAAAAATAAGACTATTCAGACCACTGAAATTCAAGAAGCCTATATAATATCCCTTCAATACTCCAAATGCACATCCCACAGCTACTATGTATTGTCTTCACAACCAGTGGTAAAGCCCTTTTTGCTGCTGTCTGGTGGTCTTGTTTAGTTGTGTGAGTCAAAAGAAGCAAAGTTTAGGTCAGGTTCCCAGAATTACTCCCAGTATTTAAAACACTCCACATTGAATGCACCGGCCAAACGAAAAGAACTGACTTACCTATGTAAAAGTTTCACCTTCCTACAGGTGCAACAGGCATAGCCCCTGCCTTGCCCCATGAACATTAATGTGTGTGACACCTTCTCTGCAATCCACCAGGCTTTGCATCATCGTGAATCTTACCTCTTTACTGCTCAGGTACTCAAAAGGAAGGAAAGATGGAATTAGGATGTATGTCCCATACGTGACCCACGGCAATTTTGGAACCTTACTGCTTCCAATATTATTTCTTCCCTTATCCATACATTGAATGGCCTGGCACACCCACATAATAAGTTCCCCCACTGAAGCGACTGTTCACTTACTGATAACAACCTAATGCTGTTACTCACTACGTGCAATCGTTAACGATATCTCCCTTGTAAAATAGCAATCACCATCCATTTGTCCTATGCCAGAGAAATTCTAGACTTTTGCAAGGCCTTGAGGATACAGCCAAGTGCTGTGATCCCAGCCCTTGCTGCTCCCTCCCCAGACGCAGGAGCTGTTCTCTTCTGCTAGTTAGCAGTGCCTGAAGCACCTGGTGATTGTCAGGCACTTGTCTGAACCTGAGATGGTCTCACTCTCATCGCTGTGAGGCTGGCTGCTGGGATACTTGTTGCAGTTCTTACAAATGCAAATGAAATGACAACTTTCCTTCTGATACAGACATGAAAACTCCACCACTCAGCATCTGTGCACAGCGATACTCCTTGCATTAGTGAAAAGGAGGACAGCCCTTAAAAACAAAGGTAAAAACTACTGTTGGAATTAAAAAGCAAAACCATGCAGAAAAGGAGCATCTGTGGCACTGATGTTCTGACAGTCCTGAGAATCTAATTCTAAGCTCTTGTCACGTGCTAAGTTCAGTGCCAACAATTTGACTGTGAGCTATAAAAGCCCTACCTAAACCAGTGCACAAGATACCAACGCACAGACACAAGCTACTACATGATGTGCAACCAAATTACACACACTACTGCCTCACAAAGTTGTCACATTCATGATGAAAACAGTTCTGTTGCTAAGCTTGAGCTGCACCAGCTACTGTGGAGCACCTGCAGCCACAGCAGCACAACACTGACCTGAGGCCACCACTTCCTTCAATCTCAATTCTGAGAAGCAGAGCACAGAATAGTATTACTGAGGGTGGAAAATAAAGGGGGGGGGGGAAAAGTGCACATTTTCCTCCAAACCCCAAGCAACAAGAAAATTACCACTCTTTTCATAAACATATCCTCTCATAGACATATCTTAATACTTCTTTGAGGACACAAACTGTATGGCTTTAGAATAATCTCCTTATAATAGTAACAACGTTTACCTAACACAAGAGCTAGTTTATTCAGTCACTCTCTTATTTAAACCCTGTTATTAAAAGTATAGCTAAAAAGTAGTTTAATTTTATTTTGTAACTGTACAAGCAAAGGTTTTAAGAAAAAACTTCTATGACTAATTGAAATACAGGTTGTAAATTAAAAATACCCTGTCTGTCCAAGACTGTGAGAAATTGATGAAAGAGAGCAGCTGAAATCTTGTTCACTCTAATTGCCAAGATACTCCAGGGTTCTACTTAATTTATAGCTTCCTAATTCTCCTTTTACATTAAGGGCTAGAGAAAGTTTCAAGATAAGTGTAAATGCTCAAAGTCATATTCACAGATCCACAGACTTAATCCTCAAATTCAGCCAACAACAGCAATCACAGTAAGTGAAGAAATCAAAAATTGTAAGAGGACTGTTTTTTAAAAGTATGATCTCTAGAATATAACAGTCAAGTCACATCAGAGGAAAGGACCATCCTCAGACCTGTGATACTAGTTTGTCACATTATTATTAATAAAAAGACAAGAACACAGACCTATATGCCGTAAGCTTGACCCTCAAATAGGAAATCACATGAACTCTGGATAATCTAATCAAACTAAAATGAATACCCAAACCTCTCTGTTGGTCCCTAGCTGGCTCACTTTTAGGCTTACTTACTTGAATGACTGTCACCAACTAGGAGGTGACCTAATCCAAAGCTTATCACATAGAACAGAGAGGCACTGACTACGAATTGCCTTCAGTGGCTTTGGGCCAATGCATTAGAGGAACTAAAAAGAGAAGACAGAACATTTAAAGAACAAGCTCAAGCTACGACATGATGTCATATATTTAAAAACATGTGAAATGTATACAAAATATACATGTAGACATAAAGAACATGTAAATGATTTTGCAAAAATAGACATAAATGCAGACAGAGCAAGTGAAGAAAGGAGGATGTATGAGTGGTAGCAACAGAAATTTCACATTTACAAGGTATCTCAAAAATAGATTCATTTTAAAGGAATACACATCAGCACCCTTGATATAACAAAAATAACATACACATAATCTGCTAAATGGATTGTACTGTGATGCGTTACTGATGAGATCATTGTCGTCTGCCAAATCATCCACATATTTCATTAGAATAAAGAGCTATAGAAGAAACATGCATTAGTTGATTAATGAAAAAAAAACACAAAAATTGATTGAGACAGAAGTTCAGCAGCATTATGTTCCTTAATACAAAAAAGACCATCATTAAAAATTAACAAATGGTAGGTGTCTTGAGATATTCTGTCAGTGTTTTCTGTCTTCAAGGCATGCTCTTTTCCCCATAGTAGCAAACTATTCACCCACGCACACAGACACCCATAACCTAACCCCACCCAAAGGATTTTGCAATGATTTCAGCAATCTCTTTCACCCTGCGGTATCAGCAAAATCATGAGATTTATATTGCAAAATACTATTGTGACACACCAAAACATTCTGTCGCTAAAAAAAAATATTAATAAGCATAAACAAGGACTTAACGTACAGACAAAAATCACCCTGTGTAGTGACGACTTGAGGGTTTACAAGCCCTCCTTTCCAAGCCAAACTGTGCAAGTGCTATTTTTAAAAATATGCTTGTAAGTGCATATTTGCAATGGATTTCCTGAAATAGCCAGTTATCACATGTAATCAAATTAGTAGATCCTATTCTACTTGTTAGGAGGGAGCTGAGTGACTGCTGAGTGACTCAGCAGCAGCACTGTCCTGAGATGACACAGAAGCACTGATATGCAGCCACCTTGATGTAGGAGCTTGTGGGCATAATTAAAACAGACATTTATAACTTCATTTTCCATGGGTTTCTTTGCCTATATTAAAACTGATAGAGCAGCAATCTTTCCCATGCATAATTCAGCAGAAGACCCCTGCCCAGGAGGGTTCCTGGGGAACTCTGCTGTCACAAACCAAGAAAAGCACACTACAAAAGGTCACAAGTAACTCATGAAAAGGAAGAATACCCTGAAAAGGTACACTTGTACCTCTTCAGAGCAATAAATTGCCTTCAAGCTCAGCCACAAACATAGAAATTCAAACCAGGAGAACCGAACTGGCTATCACTGCAAATTATCAGCCATCTTTAGTGGCCACGTTGGGCCTGAGTACTGTAAAGCACATGATGGTCTATGTTATATTCACACATTTTCTCCCAACAGCCTCAGCATCACCTTCCAAACATTAAAAAACATTTTTCAGCACCGTTCAAGTGGGGATTCTAGCACATCTCACCAAACTAAGTCTATCAAAAACAACGGCCAGGACGGCAGATACATCGCAACACTTCATGTACAACATCACCGGTGATTCCCACAACAACTTCCTGGAAAGAAGTGGAAACAACATATGCAATCAGTAACTGTTTCCAGCCAGTGAAGCTTAATCTGCCAGTCTTCATGAGTCAGTATCCCAACTTCATAGAAAATGGGTATGATGCCAGACCAAGAGACATGTCAGGAGGTTTCATTCAATTATTTTCTTAAACAGTTTTGATAATGTTTCCTGAAAGGCATGACACAACAGGCAGAATATTATTCACACCAGGTCGCTCTCTTTTCACAACTTAAGCATTTGTAATATTTACTTCCAGCATAAAATGGTGGAACTTTTAAAAACAGATTTCTTTTACCGAAAGACCATCTGTTTGCAAATTTCTAAAGAGAAGACAATCTTCTTGCATTGCTACTCATGATTGCCTAAAGCCAGTTGGAGCCACAGACAGCTCTAATAAATAAATAAATAATCACATCACAAAAAATAAGAACAAACCTAACAACTAATTCAAACTACTGTGGTTTAAAAGCAGGCTGAGAAGGTCAAAGGAAGTGGGGATACCTTTACAATGATAATATTGGAAAAACAGCAGCAAGACAGCAAACAGACAGAAGAGTTTTCTGTTGTATGTCCAAATCTACTCAATAAGAAATACCACAACATGTTAAAAGTCACCATAAATAACTCATTTTCATGGTGGTCAACCAAAACCTGTTAAACTGTGGATTGTGGCATCCCTGAATGAATCAGGAATAAAAAAAGAAAGCTTCTGCTTAGGCACAACTTTGTTAACAATCAACAATGATGGGAGCAACCACAGAAGCAGTACATGACATTTTAATGGACATTTCATAATATTCTAAGCATTTTAAAGTTTGTGACCAAAACTCTTTAATGCTGTGTATGTATTCAAAAAAGAGAGTAGTTATTGACTTGCCCAAAGCTTAAATTTGATACACTAAGCATGTGCTACTTATCATTGAAGAAAGTAGCTCATACATGTGACACAGCCAAGCTAATCCAGTAAGCTCTGATCCCTCCTGAAACANTATATATATATATGTAATCTTAATGGGCAATATATCCTTACATTACTGTGATTTAAATGCTCCTGTTCCACCTCTCAGACCGAATGTGCCCGTCAAGACTGCAGTGCCCTGTAAGATGTTAAACCGTAATCAAAAAACTGTAAGTACAAACTGGAAAAAAATAAAGCCTCATTTACAAAGTAAAGAGCAAGCTCCTGAAAAAGTTTGAGTGAAGACCTTCAGTATGTTAACTTGTCTTTCACAGACTGCACCCACAAAAGCCGACATACAGCTCTCTACTTTGCAACACATAATACCATACATAGGGATAACAAAAAATTCCCAAATTCTAAGCAGCAGCAGCCACTATTAACAAGTGTCTGACAATCTAAAGTACAATGTTAGACTGTACTTTAGACACTATAACATAAGCAATTTCTCTGAGTCGAAGTAAAATGCTACATCCCAGTGCACTGGGTGCCATGTCCAGCCCACCGTCTCTCACACTGTGCCAAACAGGTGACACCACCTTATACCCCAGCACTCCCCCCCGACAACTGCTGCCCTGTAACCACGCAGCAAGGTGGGCACACTTCTATTGTTGCATTTGTCACACTCCACAGAGAATTTTAAAATTTGTGGACCAATTTAGGTACGAACGATACTACATCATCTGCCTCTGCTTACCAGTGTCCACTAAGAATACTTAGAGAGAGCGTTTAAACCATGGCTACTCTTCAACACATTCTCTTCTCAACCGTACTCCTAATTCCTGCTCTGTTCATTTTAATGCATTATTGTTTCCAAATACAATGCTTCAAAATTGCAAATTATGTCTGGCTCAAGGGCTGATTATGAGAAATCCTAGCACTTCTGCCTCTGCGTGAATAACTCTGATAATAATGAGTGATTGATTGAGCTCCAAGAAGTCCAAATGATGAGAAGGGTCAATTTGAACACTTTTATTAGCTTCTTTTGTTAAATCTAACACTTTGCCAGGCCAGAGACAAATACTGCATCTGGTTACCATGATTTTTTCCAGTCCTACAGAAGTACAATTTAGAAAATGGGTACTGTTCTAAAGGCAGACCTTATAAGAAATGCTAACGAAACATAAAAATCCAGCCATTTTACTGGCCGTCAAGAGATGGCCAAAGTAAAAGAAAATAGAAAGAAAAAGTTGCAAGGGAAATTTGCTTCAACACTTTCCTGGCAGAAATGGAAAAGAAATCCCTCAGTAATAAGAAGAGTCATCATAACTCCGTTTTACAACCGAAATGTTCACTTGATATATGTAAGGTATGGCCTGCCTTATGTAAACATGAGCTACAACATGAAAATCACTAAAAATGCTTGCTAAGCACATGCAACAGCAGAGAAATGAGGACAGAAATGTAATACACAAGCTAGTTAGACCAGGAAATTGCAGTAACATTATTCCAACAATTTAAGTCTTGCAGTCTTGCAAATACTCTGTATAAAATCAGCAAAAGTTAACATAGACATATAAAACATTAATCAAACTAGTCGCAGTTTATCCGGAAGCTTCCAAAGATTAAAATTTCCCTACAGGTCTCATTACTTAGAAATGTTAATAAGTCAGTCAGCACTTTTTCTGTCAATTACTAAAAATCTTTGTTGATACACATCTCCTAGAAAATAACCTCTGTAGGGTAAATTAAGCAGTAGGTGGTGTATCTATATTTTTAGCCTCATTCACATATTTACAATTATAGGAGCCCCAGACAACAGTCAAAAGTGTAAGATCTGTAGGACAAGTCTAACCAAAATATTCCTAGAGCCAGACAAGTGTGCAGCTGTCATTCTCTTCTCAGAGGATACCTACAGTGCTGAAAAACAAGTCCCTCGCTGAGACACAGCACCCCAGTGCTGATGACTATAGGCTACGGTCTAGAGTCTCCTGTTTTGTTCTGGGTTCCACAGTGCCACACAAGTATCCTTCTAGATAAAAAAAATAAAGTTTAATTCTAAACCCAAATAAATAATACTAATAGGATACTTTTACAAGGTCCTTTAGAGCACAATTAATTTAATGCCCTTGAAGTGTTCAAGGCCAGGTTGGATGGGGCTTTGAGCAACGTAGTCTAGTGGAAGGTGTCTCTGCCCATGACACAGGGGTTGTAACTATATGATCTTAAAGTTCCAACTCAAACCATTCTCTGACACTGTGAATCTACATTATAATAAAAAGCAGAGAGAAAAAATAACAGGCACATTAATTTGAAAGTTTGCTACAAAGATAGGGCTAAGGCACAGGACTTAGCTGAACCAAGGCTCTGGTTAGTAAGCATTAACATGCTGCTGGTGGCTTCACATACCTCTATTCTATCAGCTGATATTTTGCCCTGCGGCATGAAAATTTAGTTTACACATGCAGTATCTTCTGGGTGGAAAATGAAGAGCAAGACTTTGCACTGCAGCAGCACCACTGGAACAAACCATCTCTGGAGTAGATGCAATAAGACTCAGGTGGATCATTGCTGGGAAGGCAGTCTGGCAGCAAGTCCCTGCAGCAGCTGGTGCCAGGGCTTGCCCAGAGCTACCTGGAGCCCTGGAGATGCCTGGCATCCTGTAGCTGCCAATACTCAGAGCTTGAGCTGTCTTCATGGTAACTGCAGTTGAAATAATTATATCAATTGTGATTTACACCAGTGATTATTTTAGGGTCAAGCTGAGAGCAGAGATTTTTTTCATATTGGAAAGACATACAAAGCAGGACTTGCTTGGGACAAATTACAGGCAAGAGATATGGTGTGTTTTTGTGTTGGTTGTTTTTGTCGGGTTTTTTTTCCCCAGTCACCATATATATAAGCTCCTACCAGAGAATATCTCAGACCTGGACCACCGCACACACACCAACATTTTGTTCTGATTTGTACCTGTTCAGGCACTATAAGACACAAATGACTAGGCCCATATTTATTCACAAACCCAGACAGATGATTAAAAAAAACCAACCTTGATATCAAAGATATCCGGTTTCTGAGATGCTCTTCTCCAATGAGTGAGCCCAGAGCTGCACACAGAGCTGCACATAGTATACAGCAACTATCACTGCCATTTCACTATTTATTCTGAATATATAGCCTAAAATAAATCTTAAAAAAACACAACAATGAAAATGGCACTGAGACTTCACATTTCATTTACCTTAAACAAGCAGTTATCTTCCTTTGGGGTTATAAAAGGCAAACAGAATTAGCAAAAGTATTTGGAGCTCCACAGATGATATCAGGACTCCTAAGAGTTACAGATTATAATATTGTTGGTACCACTAGCTGCTCAGCAACATCAGAGAAAAGAAATACTTTAATTGTAACACTGCATCTGAAACTCCTGCTTGTGCCAGCATGTTGTCCTCAGAATTTCAGGATTTTAGCACTATGGGTTCAAGACAAAGATAGCATCTATAACAACATTGAGAAATATTTAAGATTTATTTGTGGTATGCTGCTGTTGAAATATGTAAAAGGAGTTCAGCTTGCATTCTAAACGCTGTTGGCACACCTGCTGTTGAATATGCTAGAGGCAACTTGCAATCGTTATAAAAATATACTACTTTCATTATTGTGGTACTCAAAATTGCTGATAAAGATAAGATTCTAGATGCATTTTTTGTTATTAAATTTTTTTTTTTCAGATCTTTTAGAGCTAATCCATAAACTTCGTTACCAATTAGACATTTTCTTAGCAAGTACCACTTATGACAGCTTAGCATAAAAAAGAAAATTACATACATTTTCAGTCATCCATCCACCACCCATCCACCTTCAAACTAAACAACAGTATCTGGAAGCTGTAGCGTAAGTTTTTAGTACATAAAATATTTTGTGTTTCTACAATACAGGAAACATCACAGGACATCAGAACCCCTGGAGATACTTGCATGGACCAGGCATTATCCTATTTTTAAAATGAGAAAATAGTTCTTCTTCAAAGTTTAAGCAGCTTGCCAAACTCCAGGAGTTTTTTGTATTGCCAGCACAAGAAACCTAAGGACTAACCTAAGGACTAACTATGCTGATTCCATTGACAAAGCTAGGTCTATGAAGTTAATATATTGACTGGATGAGTCATTTATAACAGAGAATTTCTCTACCAATACCAACATGTTTTCAACATATAATACAAATCCTTTAAAACAGCCATAGCAGTAGTATGTTACTATATTTCTCAAAATTAATCATGTTCACCAAGTAGTTTCATGAAACCATGTTATGGTATTTTTCCTTTTTGAACTAGGAACTACAAGACTGATAACAAAAAAGTCCTGAAAAAAGTGTTAACATGTGTAGAAACTATGAATTTATCATCTGCAGAAGCAAACATTTCAAAATTTACTGTTAATCACATCATCAGCTAGACCAAAACATATACTGTAAAACTAGTTCTTGAAGTGAATTCATTCCAGCAGGGTCTGTTTCACAAACATCTACAGCCTTTTCTTGCACTCTTGCTTATTGTAAGAAGCAGTAAAATTTAATATGCTGTGGAACACTACATTAACTACTGAAATGTTATAGCACATCAAAAAGGTCTACTGCTACTTTGCGAACATGCTTATTTGAGTGGCACAAAATACTGACGGAATGAGTCACACAATCACAGAATCACAGAATCACATGGGTTGGAAAGGACCTCTGAGATCATCAAGTCCAACCCTTGATCCACTACCACCACGGTTACCAGACTATGGCACCAAGTGCCACATCCAGTCTCAGACAGATCTGCTGTGGTGCACTGCAATCAGATCTGTGCTCTTGAAATGTAAAAGCAGCTCCTTGACACACAAGTCATCCTACACAATCTCTAAAAGACATTTTTGTATATGACGTACTGCAAATTTCGTTAGTATTTTGGAATTAGGTAAATATACCCCAAATCATCATTAACAGGACAAATTACCCAGAACAGAATATACATACACCAAGCACAAAGGCACTGTCTCAAAAAATTCCTGAGCTGCAGATCACTGAAAGCCTGGAAGACAGGCCTGTGAAGAACTGCTTTATGGTCACAGAGTTCTGGTATCCCACCTTTGGGAGCAACCACTGATAACTGTCAGAGTATTGGCGTACAAGGACTTTCCAGGTATCAATCAACTCTGTGCACCCAAATTCTTATGCTCTTACACTAAACTCTAAAGAATCTACCAAACATGAAAGCAATTAAAATTAATCCTTTCTTCCCTTCCGAAGGTAAGATAAACTTTCTTCATTTATGATTGGCTGAACCCCAAATTCCTGAGGTTTTACTTGATATCTGTACTTTGGGATGAAAATGAAAACTATCACCATTAATACAACACAAATTTTATGTATTTATTTAAAAAACAGGTGACATTTTTTGGTGTAGCATGAAAGAGTGGAAAGGAAGATTTCTGTCAACAGTTTCTCAGTTCCACAGAAAATAATTACCTTTTCTAGATCAGTGGATCATTTCAGACACTATTAGGTACCATATCAGCCAATCAAGCTTAGTATCCTAATAGCTGCCAGTCCAAGACAACTTGGAGTGAGATGCTTGGAAGCACAATAGAAATAACCTCTTTATATATAACTTCTTCCTTAACACTAAGCATGCCATGAGCTGCTCACAGTCACAAATGAATGTATAGCTGCATTACTTCCTGTACCCTTGGGGTTCTGTGAGGGCTGCAAGTCCCTGTGAGTAATCACCCATCACAAAAGTCCTTTAAAACTTAAACTTTTTGGATGACAATCTCATTGTACATACACATGCTTTATGAGAAGGATAAGTACACGTGGATTGATTCATATTTTTTGTACCAGCAATTACTCTGTATCTTATTCCTATCTTCTCTTACCAGTGACAAATATTTTTCACCAGGAGAGTGGTTAAGCACTGGAACAGGCTGCTGAGAGAGGCTGCTGACTCTCCATCCTTGGAGATATTTGAAACTCAACTGGGCATGACAGCTCATGAAATGTTGAAACTGGACTGCTGTGAGCAGGAGCTGAACCAAGCAGGGGACCCTTCCTGCCCAAATCACTGTAAGAGTGCAGTATTTTCAGTATCTCTTCAGTTCCTCCTAATTCTATCTTTTTTTTCCTCTCTGGAAGAAGTCATCAACAGATTCAAAGTGGGAGAAATACTACTTGCCTACCTCACTGGCACTGTGTTCCTAATACTTCCTTCTCTCTTATTGTTTCTACAAAACTCTTGTTCCTCTTATTTTTCCCTGAAATAACAACTTAAAAGCCTAAATAAGCCCTCTGAATTCCTTATACCTACTATATGCATTCAGGGAAACATGAGGGCATGCCTTATGCCCATTACTTTCATACTACATCCAGGGAAATATGGGAACTCACTGCCTATTTCTATGCTGGTATATTCTATTCCAGCACACACTGGTTTATCCCCATCTTACCATTTTCACTGAAATCTTGTAAAATTCTGTCTTTAAGGACTATTTCTCTGCACAATAGAAGGGCATATGGACATCTTAACAGGACACATCAGCCTGCCAACACACTGCAAATAGAGATCATTGCTCCCGGGAAGTGAAACACAGTAGTAAGTTGGAGCTTTGCCTTTTAGAAAAGGATCAGCTGTCCTGCAGCTGCCAACTTAAGTACCTCAAGAAACCATGACTTAACAGCCTATGTCATCTCAGCTGTAAAATATATTAAGTTGCATTAATTTTCCTCTAAGACAACATTCCTATTCCTGTTTTTAAACAGGATTTTCAAAGATGACTCTGCTTTAAAAACATAATCTACAGCATCCGTGATGTATACCAACATACAGGTGTTATCAGGAGTGAATTAAACCTCCTCCAAAGAATCTTTCCAACAGACAATGAAACAAATGTCATTAATTGAGCCTTCCACCTAACAAATACTTCATGTCTCAAGACAGTATTTATTTACAATACTTTGTTATGGACTAGTGCACTGCCTGGTTAGTCTTCAATTATCACATCAGGCGGAGGAAAAAATCCTTTTCCTATATGAGCTTAAACTGAAATTGACTTTAAATCTCTGAACTGTCAACAAATTCTTCCCTGAAAAGGCTGGCTTTGCAGAGATTATAAAGTAGGTGTCATCCTTGACACTTGCGTTCTATATTCATCCAGCCGGCCTGGAAGAGAAGTGTGCAGAACGCCGGGCAGGATGGCTGAGGGCTCAGCTGTCACCCTGCCTGCCTCCCGCACTTGCTTTGCAGGCAAAGACGGTGCTGAAGGTGTCAAAGGTTCTCTATTTAAAGTCACTGACAAGCAAAGGAAGAACACTGGGAGAATATGTTAGCAGCCACTATGAACTCGTCTCTAGTAACAAGTCATCCTGACGCTTACTTCTGGATGTTGGAAGCAAAAGCCCTGATTCTATTGAAATTAAAAAAACCTCCCAAACTCTCAAATGCTATACCCCCATCAGATTTACAAGTTCAAGATTTACTCTGGGAAAATCCAGTGTTAGGAATACATAGAGCAAAGCCCTGCTTTCTGTCAGAGTGACAAACTAGAAAGCCACATACGATTATGTTAATCTCCCACTTCAAATCTCCCTCGCACAATTGCATACCACTGCTTTCTGTGTTTCATTTAAAAGTCATAGAGTTTACTAACCACTTAATGAAGCTGCATTCCTTAAATCCCTGACAGATTATGTGAACCTTGTTTGGTTTAGAAACATAAATTTGCCATTCCACTGCCCCCTGCCCCAATGACAGCTTAGTCAAAAGCCGGTGTTCTTGGGGCTGCAGGCAATGAAACACGTCTCCTCAAAGGAACAGACTCCATCAAGCAGCAGGAAACAGGAAGGCGAAAAAGTGCAGAGAGGAAGGAAGGAGCATGGCTTGCCTTTCCAAAAAAGACAGGCCATTTCCAATCAAGCTTATCTCTTTAAGTCCCTTATTTATTTTTAATTGGAAAGAAGAAGTGAAGAATATGCAAACGAAAGACACTTGTAAGAGTCCTGGGTGACTGTCTGCATCAAAGATCACAATTTGTTGCATGGCTGATTTCATGTGAAAGGCTTTTCTGGTGCTGTGTAGTCCCAGTGGCCAGATGAAACTTTGAAAACAGATGAGGACAAAGTAGCCCAGAGAAGCACAGAAAAAGTGTCATCAACAGTATCAAACTTGCATCCAGGATGAGAATAGTGCTCCTCCTCCTAAGTTTGAAAGGACATCCTGCTTAGATCCTGCATCTAGGATTATAGCAGGTTGTCCCTTTTCTGGCTGGTGGTAGAAGAGGGGAAGCAGATGTGGACTTAATGATAGTTTTGCCAGCTGGCTTGTAATAGTAGCAGGCAAAAACCAGTGCACAAACGGCCCCAGATTCCATTTACCTGACCAACGACCCAGCTCAGTGTTTCTGATGAAAGTCTCAGCACAAGCACCACAAGCTGTCAGCGATGTTCTCATATGAGCATTAGCAAAACCAGGCACAACTCAGTGTGTGCACAACAAGCTTCCAAGTTTGAAATGATACAGCTGACGGGTGTTTAAGCACTAACCTCATCCTCTGTGTTCTAAGGCTCAAGATTTATGGCATTTTGGTCCATGAGCAGAGCAGTAGAGGAAAAAAAACACTAACTTTCAGAGCTCATTCCCATGCTTTCTATTAAGCCCGTACATCGGTCAGTGTCATTCACCAATACAAAATCCTATTAGTCATGCTTCCAAGGAAAATGTCATCATTGCTGCTTCTTAAGCTACTGAATGATAGAATTGAGACCACAGATTTTGTTTTATCAAGTTTGAGGTATTTTCCAGTCCTGCTGATTAGGGTATAATTCAACAGTGTTTTACATAACTCGGATACCTTTTAGTCATGTGCCTGCTTAAAAATCTGAAGATTGTTACTAAATGAAAGAGAAAGAAGGCAATTACTAAACCAGTGGTGTAACCTCTGTGAATTGCTTTTCATCTCCTCAAAGACATTACCATGAGAAAACTTAAATGAAAACCAGAATAGGCAATACAAGGAAGTCATGTAACAAGCAACAGTAATCTATGTAGGTTATTCTCCCAAATGCCTAGTCAGAGGTCTCAGATGGCTAATACGGTTGAAATGTGTAATTCAGAGCTACAAATAGTATGTTTATAAATCTAGACATGTCCAGTGTACCTTGGAAGCAGCTGTGTGGGGTTAAAAAAAGCCAACAGTATATCGGATTTCAGCTAAACAAGATTGCAAACTGAATTATCTATTTCCTCTCACAGAATTGGAAGATACAACACTGCAAGGCTCCCAGTAAACATTTTAAATGTAATTAAATCTAATTAGGATTAGAATTTAATGCTAATCTGGAAATATTACATTTGCATTGGCTATTCAGTGTATTGATTTACCCACCTGTATGCTACAATAGTTGAGATAGGAATTAAAGATCAGTTACCATACTGATTTTACATGTTATGACTTTACATTTCCATCAACATTACAGCCAGATCCTAAAATACAAAACCTCTGATACTAAAAACACCTGTGCACAGGATTATTTTTAAGCAAAATGTCTTGTTCTGTGAAGTTTAAATACATAGTGTTTATGCTCTCCATTGAAAAGTCATGTTTATCTGTGACTCAGGTATTAATTCCTACAGTAGAAAATGTATTAATTTCATATAACATACTTAACCACAAATGCTTCAAATTACATCTATTTCATAAGCAACCTCCAAAACCAATACAGACTTTTCTTGCTTAAACTCAAGGTTAAGATACAATGTCATATTCCCCATCTTTTGTTCTCCTCAGCTGTTCCCCACATAAACTCAAACATACCATATGTATTTTCAAAGCCATTTTTCTCCAATCATATCAGGGTTCACTTTTTTCACTAGTTTTTTATTATCAGGCAGTGAGTGACTGTCCCTCAGTCACATTTTCAGCAAGACATGACTAGCCAGCTTGGCCTTCCTTCTATTCCCTTTCCTGCCTTTGGAAACCCAGAGCGGTTTCTCTCTCCTTGTTTCTTGTAAAGGTGTTATTCCTCAGACAAATCCTTTCCCGAGACTGACCACTTGCTGGACATGTTCTGTCAATCATAAAACTCACCAATGAGAGTCCTTCATACAAACTTTCCAGTAAGAGTGTGGCTGACTGCTTTCTTGCAAATAAATTTTATTCCCAAAAAAAAGTGATATAAACACAGTGATACCACTGTCTTACTGAACACGGTTCAGGGACGACAACAGAGGAAAACTATATGTAGCTTGAGGAAGTCGGGAAAGATGTGGAGTTATCAATTCAGTAGTAGTAATAGGCCTGTGGCCTATTACTTCACCAGTCTAGTAACCCATCTAGCAACTATATCCAAGCTTGTACACTGGGAATAACGATGAACGAACTATAGGGATCGTAAGCAATCAGCAGCACCACAGCAGATGTGCCATTTCATCATCATCCAAAACCTACGACCATGAACATCTCAAATCTCCCTTTCTTACATCTTGAGTGGATCCACTTTCATAAATGAAAATATTCTGTACGTGAAAGGGGTAAAAGGAGGGGAGAAAAAAGGCAGCATATACCATTTTCCTCTCTCAGGAGAGGAATGCCAAAGAATCACACAACATAGAAACCCATTAAATTAATGTGCACCTACCAGCACTAATTACAGGCACATGGTTTGAAATTGTGAAGCCTCCTTCTTAAGGCAGCACCACAACAACTTATTTCTCTGCTGATTGTTTTTGTCAGGTTGATTTTTATCAAGAAACAAAATCTCTACTTAAAAATAAACAAAATCAGACTCAGAAAAGAGTAAACATATTTCATATTGCCATACAGATTTTTATAAACTTCTGATATCAAAACATATCCACTCAAGCTTTCTTAGCAGTGAAACAAAAAAAGTTGCAGAACTTTGTATCAGCTTCCCAAAACCTATTTGCTCAGCTAGCCGTGGCCATCCAGGCACACTCTAACTACCAACAGTGGAGAAGAAGGAACTGCACAGCATCCCACAGGCTACAGGATTTGGCACATTGAAGGGCCAAAATAGGAATGATCCAACTATTTGGGTAAAACAAATACACTCAGGTGTAAGCAAAACACTGCAGTACCTGCATCTCCTCTTATAGAGCAATATTTCTGTTCAAAACTTTCTAGGCTAACTTCTGCCCCATTTCATCTGTGCAGAGGAAGAGACTTCTTAGCCAAATGACATAATTAAATAACCTGCTATATGCTGAAATGTCAATTGGAAAAAAGAAACACACACATTTTCGGACAGATTAATTTCACAGTGAGAAGGGTGAACTTTCAGACTGTCCAAAGCCCAGTGTCAGCAAAGGTCCTCTGGAAATAATGGGAGTTGTGTGTGTCAGAGCTACACAGTTTTGCAGTTTTCAGTTCTCTATGGTTATGTCAATCCTCTTTACTATGTTTGATACAAGCACTAAAACAATGGAAGTGTCTAAAAGATTTCCTTATGATTTTAACTTGTTATCTGAATCATCCAGGAATTTCTTGGAAATGATGATTAGATGCCGAAGGACAAAGGGGTTCTCTAGTGGGAGTTTCCCTCTCCCACTACAGTTTAATGAAGATCCCAGTAGCAAATCCTAAGGTTTTAACCGAAGGCAAAGAGACTTATTTTTATACATCACATAGGCTCCAGTTTTTGAGCTGCCAGTTTGCATATAGGCAACAAAAAGCCCTTTGGCTAAATACAGGCATTGGAATAAAGTGTCAGTTAAGAGTAATTTCATCCAGCAAGTGTTTTTGCCCATAAATCCTAATGAAGAAAAATTATTTTAAGATTAGAGCGCTGAAAAGGAAGAAAAAATTGAAAAAGGAGAAAAGAAAAAGAACAACAAAGAAATCACAATGTTGCACGGAACCAAAACATCCAATTATGCTTTGATCCTGGTATGAATTTTAAATGTTACTGTCATCATTATTTTCTATCACACAACTTCTTTCAGTGATTACTTGATATCTATGATATATGTCAAATGTACAGAAAAACAAAGCAAGTTATAGGTAGAAGTAGTAGCTTATCTTGCAGACATAACAAAACCCATCTCTCAAACATTATTGAGAAACCTGTCAACAAAGGAAATCAAGCACCAAGTGGAAATGAGACATAGTGCTTAATTCCCTCAATCAGCATTTTCTTGCTTGCCAGGAACACCTCTCTTGGGTGGGCTGACAAGGTGCAAGCTAATTTACAGATCCAGGAGGAGTCAACTTCTTCCAGATAGCATGCTCCCACGTTAATTAAGAGGAGACTGAAAAGTAAAGTTCACGCAGAAATGGTAGTGAGGGAAAAAAATAACTCAAGAAAATGTTGACTGTTATGAAGAGCAAACAACAAAGCAATCATCAGATCTTTCTATCAGTTAAATTACTGGTTTTTCCAGATTAAAGATTTCAGAAGTATTCTATCAGGCATACAGAAAAGGTTACTTGTCTGGACCATGGAGTTGCCCAAGCTTTCTAGACTGCTGTAAACGCTTTCTGACTGAACTCACAAGATAGCATTCAAAGTGCCCAGTAAGCAACTACTTGGAGCCTATAGAATTTATCATGTATAATGTGCCTCAGTTTTACCTGTCATTACTGCCGTACAAAAATGGCAAAGAGTGCAGAAAAGAATCAGTCAACATTTTATATCTCCTACCTTCCACACTATCCTGGAGCGAGGGGGAATGTTCCACTCTGTGAACTCATAATATGATTCACAGTCACAGAACAATTCTCAAGAACCTATGCACTTACAACACAGGTTCAACTAATGTTTTACAGGATAAAGGAAGTAATGGAATGAAAGTTAACTGAAGCTCCCTTTACAGGTTTTCAGAGCAGAATAATTAATAAATCTTTAAAATAATACTGGTACCTCACCCTTAAAACTAAATAATGAACAAATGAATATACCAAACAAACACTGCCTTGATATTGGTAGTTTCTTCAAAATATATTTATTCACTCTAGCTAGCTAAAAGAAAGACTGACTTTCTAGCTCTCTCACCCCTTCCCACAAGTGATCAAAGGTGTTTGTCATGCTTCCCCATTCACTCACAACAGCAGGGTGTCCCTCAGCAGTCTGCTCCTTTCAGATCACTTATGTCTGCTGGAGAGACGACTCCTTTAAAAAGAACTCAGTGTTTGGTAAAAATCAGCCTTTCACTGACCCATTCTCTATGGGTTTTCAGAGTACACAATCTTATTTAGATCCTGTTTTCCTTGAGAGGAGCATGCTGTTTTTCAATCTCAAACTGATTCATCTCTTTCACATCATGCCTCCATGATACCAACAGTCTTAATAGTAAAACAAAGAAAAACATTCGTTTAGTAACACATAAGCTTTGGGTACAGTATTTAAGAAGGAAAAAAAAAAAATCCCAAACCCCAAAATGGTTTAACTTATCAAAGGATATCTGCACAACTTAGACATCACCAAAGACTCTTTCCAAAACCAAGTAGTTTGTGGCTTAAAACCATTTTTCCTTTGCCTTTCCTTTCCTTCGGTCTGCCAACCATCTCCTTCCCTTCCGTTCTGAGCTGCTTTCCTTTCAGGACACCACCCATAGGCTTAAAATTTGAGAGATGGGCCTATAAACACCATGTATGTATTTGCATAGCAAAATATGGCCTCAGCAAACATTCACAGTATAATGAATAACTCAAAGATGAAACTTGGTTTTAAAATTCATTCTATATTTCATTGCAAAGTACCTACCTGAACATGTCTCCTAAGCCTTTCAGCATTCCTTTCTTTGCCTTAATTTTATCCTTCTCTTTATCTCGATCTTTCTTCTTTTCCTTTCCAGTTTTTTTTCTGTCACCTTTATCTTGGCTTCCATTCATTTGTCTCTCCAGTGAGTGGGATGGCTGGTCACTTGCTGTGGACACAGATTCTCTACCAGATCTTGAGCTCTCCTCTGTGTCTTCCTCCACTGAAAGCACATATTAAGAAACATCAGTGGGATAAGAACAAACAACAAGGGCAGGCTTTTTGGTATATTTCATAATGTATTTTGAAGCAGGAAGTATACACAGCCACAACATACTCATATTTTTTTTTTAAAAATCAGTATCTGCTCACATAGCGGTTTCCAAGAATGTTCATTAGAACTATAAAACTACTAAAAGCGAGGAATTCACCTCTGCAGAACTCTCTGAAAAACACGATTTGTACTTTGTGGTTATTCTGAATAATGTGTGGATTAATAAAGAGGATTAGCAAAATGATGTTAATTGGTACATCTTGTTTCAGTATCTGAATCAGCGGAGGAGAGCTTTAGAAACATCTGCAAGAAGAAACAACAGCAGTGCAGCATGCCTTGTCAGTAAATTCTTAGTCATACTCTCATAGAAATATGAAAGTCATTAAGGAGTGTTAATCCTAAATGCAAGCCTTAAGACTTTTTCTTCTTCTGCAAGAAACATAATAGTTTTGTTATGCTACTTCATTTCCTGGAGCCATTTAAAACACATCATGCACTATGATTTTTATTTTTGTTGCTATTCTTGGTTGAGATGGGGTGGCCTGGGAGGTTCAGGTGGGGAGATTTCACCCAGCGGAACAAGTAAAATCCTATAAGGACAGATAAAATGTTCATTCCCTGTTTCTAATCCAAGACCAAGACTCCTAAAGTATACCCAAGGTTAGATTTAACAAACCACATATAGCTCAGAAAGTTTGAAAGAAAAATGACCAAAAGAAAAAAATCCATTAAAAAACTGAAAACTCCTCTAGGAGTTCAGTAAGAAAAAAATAAAGCACTTCAAGCTGCTGGGTCAGAATCCTGCACTGTATGGCTGGTGAAGATGTGACTTTCCATGAGCTCTATTTCATATCATCACATTATAAGTAGAGCTGCAATCATCTCTCTGTTTTCCAATAGAAAGCACAAAGCAGCAATTAGGAACACAGATGCATACTTAGCGCTGTCTCCTGTAGCTCTAATGAATACAAAGGCTCCAAACAACTTTTGGCAGAAGTTGAAACATACAGTTTTGCTTTACGATTGTTATTATGTTTACTTTTTATTGTTTATTTGAATTACTAACTATAACAAGAAAAAATTATTTTTTATAAATTATTTATGTTACTGTTTTCATATCAAGCTAGTATAGTTCCAGACAGCAGGCCCAAATTCAAATGTTCCCATTCTGTACATCCTTAGTTAAGCATGATCACTGATCATGTACTTGCCTGTCTAAATATTAACCAAAGAACTGATTTTAAGTATGAAAGTCAAATAGATCACACAGTCTATGGAAAAGAAAAAAACTTCTGTACTCAATAAGATTTGGAAATGGTCACAGCTTATAGAAGAAAAAAAGAATATTTTTTTCATTTCCCCCAGTTTACCACTTCTTAATATTATTCCTCCTAATATTATTCAAGATCTCAGTGACTGTTCTATAGCCAATAGAAGAGTATAATCCTTTGGAAATTTCTCAGATATATAGACTACTGTAGAAACTTGCTTTTCTTAGTCATATTTCATATTGACCTTACAAGTAAATCATTGAACCTGAAAAATCTACAAATCACTGACTGGAAGCCATTCAATATCGTCTCGTTTCTCTCTCAGACACTTGCTTGTAAAATACTTTTTATTCATTAATATTACAACCCACTGTCCAAAAGACTTAGTACTTATTCACCAAGTATCAAGATTTCTGTAAATATTCTCCATCTCCAGAAGTTCACATAAACATATTTCAAGAAAAACATGCCATGTCAGATATATCTCAACACAAATAACTATTTTTGAATCTCAACTAGTATTCTGAAGTACAAATCACCAAGAAAAAGAAAAAAAAGCCCCAAAACCAAAACAAGGCCAGGTCTTGGCATTTAATGTTAACTTGTCTTCAGGACTGCTTTGAGTAAAGCAGATGATACCTTTTTCAAACGTAGACACAGTTTTAATATTTGTATAACTGTATTTTATGAAACTAATAAGTCCTATCCATGCCTCTGTACTAGCTGTTCTTGTACTTTTTTTGGTCACAGGGTCTCTTAATCAGTCTCTGGAATGATATTTAGTTATTATTAAAAGAGTTGCGGAAAAACACTTTGCAATAGAGACGTTAATTTTTTTGCACATTAATTTATAGCTACAATCTGTTCCAGTTAAAACCAACTAGACATTTAAAAGATTGTACTTGCAAACAAATATAATTAGTAAAAAAACCCTGCGTTAAATTTCTGAGAAATTTTGAAGTCAGCTGGAACTGACTTCATTGGAACTTCTTTGGTAGAATTTTAAAGATGAACCAGTTTTGACCTAAGTTTGCTCATATTCATAGGATATGAATATGAATATAACACACTATATTAATCATAAATATGTATTGTGTACTGGGCTGTCCTGAGTTGCTGAGGAACTTGTCATAACAATGCTTTTGCTTATTATTCATTTTGCATATTCTATGGAGAGAATATTGCCTCCTTTTCACACTGCTGCTGCAATGTATGTTTGTCTATCATACACAATGTGCTTGCAGTTAGCTCAGTAGCTGAGGCCTGTGAACTGGGATGCCTGTCCTGCTGGAGTGAACACTGATCTCTCTATTGGACTAAAGATATTTCCAGTTTTCTTAAAAGGACTTAACATGAAAAAACTTCTTTCACTTTAATGCAGCACAGTCATTCTGCAGTTAACATATACCTAATTACTAGTGTTTAGAACAAATGCAAATGCTGCTCAATTAAAATTCAAACCCAGGCTACAAATGAAACTTCTAATTTTTGTTATGTTGCAGTAATGACATTAGGTTACTGCAAAACGCAGAATATATTTGTTTTGATGCTCTTATTTCCTTCCTTTTCTGCAACCTCCTGCCTCCCCATTCGGGATGTCAAAGCCAAAAAATTAAGTTGGAGGATACTTTAAACATCAATTAGACCTGAAAACTAGTGTCATTTCATGAACCACACTGTGCTACGGAGAACTACACAAATGGGTATTATGAAGCTATTCTCCTAATTAGCCCATAAAATGGAAAAGATGCACATGAGGAATCAAAGCTACTTAATGTGAAGCTATTTTGCCACTAAGCTGCTAGGTCTCTTATTGTGATATTTAATACAGGCCTAGATTCTAGCAATTAAGATTCAGCAAAAGATTAGAAAGCTTTGTCCATCTCTCCCAATCCAAATGCTTTGTTCTCATTCATGACACTAAAGATAAACATTTTGCTTCTAGTCAGCTATTTCAAGTATTAAGAAAAAAAAAAAAAAACAACCAGGAAAAAAACCAAGAAAAATGATCTGTAAAAGCAGAACACCCACACCTTTCCACAAATGTTCTGTCTTTACAGCCTTTAAAACTCACACACGTCTTCTCAAATATTCAAAACGTTACTCCAAGACTGGTCATTGCCATCTGATTTTCACCCTACAGTTAGTAATTCAAAAGTATACTGTTCCAAGGACAGCAAGGATATTTAGAAGATTCAGCCCCTTTGCCACATATGTCACCTTTATTTTTTAATGGTTTTTGTACATGGGATGATGACGTTAGGAATTCCTCTGTACAATATATTGCAGTGCTATTATTTGCTACTCGACAGCGGGTCACTGTCTGGAAGACAAAGAAACACTCCTAGAACTGAAACACTTGGAGGAGAAAGCCGAAAAAATTCAAGACAAATGGATCCAACCTCAAGGGTATCAGCAAATTGACCTCCAACATGTTTGCCTGGGTTTCATAACGAGAGAAAGCCACATTTTAATTTCAACAATTTAATTTCAAACAATTATGAATAATTAAATACAGTTTACAAAAACTTAGGCAACGTCGTTATGGCAGCAGTGAGGCATTAGTTACGTTAGGACCAGATTGCTAAACTCCTACATATTCGTATGTGCCCAGGCTTTGTCCAGCTGAAGACACAATTCAGTAAATTCTCTGGAGCTTAAGGCCACATATAATTTACACAAAGTGGAGCAGACTGCACTGCTTTGAGTTTTAACACAGATAAAGACATGTTTTCAGAAAGACAGGCAGCATATGGCTGGGACAGCTCTTAAGCTCCCACGGCCACCAAGAGAAGGAGATGACCTTGAGGACTGAATTCTGTCCAACCAACTCACTATATTTGTTTTGCTACTCATCAGCTTCTAAGAACCTGGCACTTAAAATCTCTGGATTACCACTTAGATGTTTCATTACAACATGTGGAAGCTATCAGAACTCAACTCAACAGAAGGCATAGTTCTACCCATATAGCTTGGTCACACTTTGCTCAGCCTTTCTTTACTGTGTGAGATCTGACAACAGCCTCACTCTTGCTCTCTTATGACATGAGATGGCTCTTGGTCCACCAGCGCTAGGCAACTGCATCCAAACGGAGTGATGAGGGCAAAGACTCACCCCATGTCATCTCAATTTCAGCTAGAAGGCTTTGGATGTTTTCTGCTAGTGCTGGTTTTGACTCGGATAGGGTTAATTTTCTTCCCAGTGGCTGGTATGGGGCTATGTTTTGGATTTGTGCTGACTGCAGGGTGGATAATACAGAGATGTTTTTGTTATTGCTGAGCAGTGCTTACACAGAGGCAAGGCCTTTTCTGCTTTTTGCACTGCCATGCTGGCAGGGAAGTTGGGGGTGCATTGGAGGTTGGGAGGAGATACAGCCAAGACAGGCGACCCAAACTGACCAAAGGCATATTCCATACCATATGACATCATGCTCAATATATTAAGTTGGGGGTAGAAGAAGGAAAGGGAGGACATTTGCAGTGATGGGGTTTGTCTTCCCAAGTAACCATTACACATGATGGGGCCCTTCTCTCCTGGCAATGGTTGAACATCTGCCTGCCCAAGGGAAGCAGTAAATTAATTCCTTGGTAAGCTTGGCTTGTGTGTGCAGCTTCTGTTTCCCTATTAAACTGCCTTTATCTCAATCCACAAGTTTTCTACCTTTTGCCCTTCTGATTCTGTCCCTGATCTGGCTGGTGGGAGAGCGAGTGAGGGGCTGTGTGGGGTTTCATATCTGGCTGGGGCTAAATCATGACACCACTGCTCCCATGTGAAGGATACAAAGGGCGCCAAATACTTCCTTGCTGCTCTCTATGCAGTGCATTAACAAGCTCAAAACCCCTTACCAGAATCTCATAAACCCATACTCATCTTGAAAGCGCTTTATGACAACCGTTTTGCTATATTTTTTGTCAAATGAAGGTAAACCATCTGTAACTTCTGGGTAAACTTTAGGTAGGATATTACTATCAGTGGGCTCACACCAAACAGGGCCTTCTAAAAAAACATGGTCTTGTGTCCCAAAAGACCACAGGCATGCAGCTTGTGAGAATGAGCAGGATCACTACACATTTTCTCATACCTATTCTTCTACTAGCCAGAAAAAGATTGACAGCCAGCAGCACCAGACCAGCATTTAGCCTCACTGCTGCATGAAATTGTTGGGTGCTGAAAAAGCAAAGCAGAATTAATTCTGTCCGTAACTATCTTTGAGAAAAGGGACTAGCAAGATGACCTCCCTTTCAGTCTCAGAACTCTCTAGAAACAGGTAGATTAAAAAAAAAAAAAAAGAAAAAAGAGTTTTTGAAAATAAAAAAGTGTTTATGTAAGTATATTTAGGGAACGATGCCTACGAAATAGACTTTCTGAAACTAAAAAATTTTAAAGAAGGAAGAGAGTGAAATTCCTTTTCAAGCCTTTTCCATTAGCATTCAGTCTAAATACTTTACTACTTCAACCTTCTTACCATCATCTTCATTCATAAACTTCTAACTAGCTGCAGGTTGATTAAAAAAAAATTCTGCTGGTGTGTGACAAGTTGAAAGTAGTACAACATGAAGGTTAAAAATTCAATGATTTTAATACAACCCCTGCTTGAGGTAATTTACCATTCATACTATTTTCATTCAATGCGAGTTGTCATTTTACCAGCCCATTCTTACATAGTTCAATAATGATAAGGTTAGCTTTGAAGTGATTCTTTTATGTTAATGACATTCTCCACATGTTGGGTCATACTTCAGGTTAAAGAACTGAAAATGTAAATGAATGCCCATTAGGGTGGGTAATAGCTGATCATTAACTTTATATTTTATTAGATCTGCCAGCCTTACTCACTCTAATTAAAGGACAGTGATTTCTTTTTATCCCCCCCAACACTACAAATGTACTCTTCAAAGTTATACGCATATATTTTTGTAACATAAATTCAGTGGGTTTATTTGTCTTTTTGCCTGAATTTTTTTCTAATTTTTATTAGTAAATTAGTTAGCTCTCTTACAGAAAATTTTCATCAGAACTTAAATAAACACACTCCCAATAGTCTTATTTTTTCATTTTAGCAAGGAAGAAAGCTACAGAATTTTGTCTGTCAATGCAAATGATGTGAAAAAAGCCTAAAAAAAAAATCGATTAAGTTAGTTATATTCTCTTAAAATCCTAAAATTATCTTCTACTACTTTAGTCACTTTCTGAAGGAATCAACGCATGTTGTTAATATTCGTTATGCACAATAGTCTACTTACAAGTTTCCATGCCTTCATCATCATCATCTGCTACAGGTTTGTCATAGGATTTGTCTATGGCAGCTCTGAAGCTTTCGTTGCAGCCTCGTCCTCGGATAATTCGCGGGCGCGGACGGTGGAAGGGAATGTCACCATTCAGAGTCACCTCAGCAACGGCTGTCTGCAGGCTTTCTAATGAGCTGGATTTCTTCAGACCTAATGAAGGCCCCACATCTCTGGTTGGGGAACCTTAGTGATTTAAGGGGGGGGGGGGAAATGTAATTAGAATTAGTATTGAGAAGTGCATGCTTGATTATGCATATCCATCCTGAAAGTCTTTGGGGACACACTTAACATTATTCACATCGTCTCTCAATAATCCGTAGGGAATTCTCCACAGATTTGTTGGTCTCAGAAGCGAATGAGTATGTCAAGTCACAGTCAACAAAACAGACAACATTACCAATGTCTGGCTTTTCAAATCAGTGAAGAGAGACCAACATCCATTACTACTATTTTAAACAATTTAAATGATAAAGAAACCATGGGGCTTTAAAAAACATAGCTTATAAAAGCAACAGAGATGCATATCTAATGGAATTAAACAAAACTATTAATTATTTTTTATTTGAGCAGAAAATTTCATCTGTACTAGCAAATGATGAACAGAGAACAGATTATGGGCACGAATCCTACTGCGTTTAGAGTAAGAGTCTTGCAAAGTAGCCTGACTTCTGGCATCAAGAAACACACTGTTTAGTTTTAAAGACTTGCATCAAATTGCTAACAATTTCATAATTAAATGCTTCTAAGAAATATCAGTTGACTTAGTCAGATTTTGTGAAATTGCTTAAAAATAATCTGTGGAAAGGACCCAATTAGACAGGCAATACCAGTTATCCAGCTGGAAAAGAAACACACTCCTGGCAGTCACCAGGTTGAAGTGTGGGCAGCGTTACAGCAGGGGCTGAGCGCAGCTCTTATCGCTGCAGCATGTCCAGAGGTGTGCCAAGGAAACCTCAGGCAGTATTCCGCGAAAGCTTTTCTCCATCTGGATTTTTCTTCACAGGTTTGTGGACTACATGTACAGCCTCTGTTCTTAGGTACACTCTCACACTGCAAATCACTTGACAATTGCACAAATTAGGTCTAAAAGTTAAAACTGGGAGAAATCTTTCGGGGGGGTAGAGGGGGGAAATCACTGCCTTTATTTGAAATGATTTTATTCAAAAGTGCAGTACAGTCTTGGCTAGATTTTGCATAGGATTTGGGACTGGAGAGCAAGATGAGGTGGTACAACATCACCATGGCTACATTTCCTGAAATTATAAGACCAGAGCCCACTCTACCCAGAGGCAGCAAAACAGATAAATGTTGTGGCACCACAGTAGTCCAGGTGGTGGGCTGTTACTCAGTTGACAACAGTATCCTTATCTGACAGAGGCATAGAAAGATAAATTTCACAGCCAGCCACAATGAGAGACCTGAACCCCAAGGTATACCAAACCTATGAACATTAGTAAGCATGGTCTGGTGTGAATAAAAGTGTAATAAAGGAAATTTTTTTTTAAGTATTTATCTCAAAATAATAAAACGTTCTGAAGTTGATCCCTATTCTGATAGATATTAGGAGAGAGAAGAGGGGCAGCATCAGCCACTGCTCTTTATGTATGTGAAGTTATCTTAAAATGGGGAAAACTGCTACTACACTAGTAAAACTATTCAGTTTTTGTTGGGGAAGAAGGGGGTTACTGGACCCACAGAAAGGATGTAGAATAGCAGCATGACAAGTCTTCTCCATGTAATTTGTTAACTTGGTATGAGATGGAGCAAAACAGTGAATGCCTTCATCTTCCATTCAGCTATGAAAAGTCTGAGAAATTACATTAAAATGAAATCCCTCAGGTCAAATAAATTCAAACAGCAGCTGTCAAAGTATTCCCCTTTAGCTGACCTACTGATAAGATGAACTTGTAAACAGAAACAAACCAAAAACCCTCTCTCACAGGTCTACAAAACTCCTGTAGTTTGATTCCCCCAGCAGTCCCTAGACCTGCTGCTTGGACTCTTGGTCAAAAATAAACACACCCAACAAATGAGGACTTTCATCTTTATGAACTCACATCTCCTAGAAGAAGCCACCTTCTCACTCACAGCCTGCATGTGTTGGAGGGCTGAGGGCCATGAGGATGGTTGGGGCCAGAGTGCAATGGCCAGCTGGGACCAGGGAGGGGTTGGTGGCTTCCCAGCTGTGCTAACAACCTGCAGTACAGGGTCACCAAACTTCTGAACACGGGCTGAAGTCTAGGGGAAGCATTTTACATAACATTCTCTTTACCAATTAAAAGAACTCCAATTAAGACAGTTCCCTATAAAACTGTCCACTTTCTAGTTTATGCCAAATCCTGCTATTCCACTAATGCCTGCCGTATACAGGAAATGAGACTTAATTTTGTTTTTTACTTTTCAAGACTGTATTTTTTTAAAACAGCTCATGAGACAGAAAAAAATGGACGCAACATTTTGAAGGAAAAAAGAGGAAATAGCACAATCATAAAGAAACCAGCTGTTTGACAGGTCCAATTTCATATACAAAAGGAAAGAGTGTCCTCTTACATGGCAACTTACTGCAAACCTCCTTATTCCACATTCTGCTTTGCAGCCTTCCAAATGAAATTATCATATATCTTTTCCTAATTACTTAGTGGCTCTTTTTCTAAACAGTAAATAGAAAGAAGGCATTTATATGCCCATTTGTGTTCATAAAGGACATTAAAGAAAAATCCATTTACTGACACCCAATACAGATCTTTGTGAGAACTGTATGTATGTAAGTTGTGCTTTCCCAAAGGAAAAGCTAGATCGGATATGACCTAATGTTGAGTACTGTAAAACTAATGGATTACAGAAATGATAAGAATATTTATTGAACTTGGGTGGCCATGAACACAAACGTGAACAGGTTGCAGAATCTGAAATGGGGGGAATCTCCTTTCACAGGCAATTTAAGCACTGTGATCATAAAGTTATGTATATTTTAATACCTTCACTATCTTCTATGGCTACTTCATAACCAGTCTACTATTTTCAAAATATATAGTTAAGTCTCCCTGTAAATTGAGTGAGTTAAGAATTTATTACTAGAATTCACCACCCAGAAAGTGAGTTGTTTACTCATAATCTGGTAAGAAAAAGTAAACTTTCTTTAAAATGGATTCTGTTTAAAATTTATGAGTCACATCAAAACCTTGTTTTCTAAATACAAAAATGTCAGCATTTTCTTCCAGCCTTTACAGCACTGGTGGTAATCATCAGAAATGTTATCTGCTCAGAAGGAATTCTACTCCTATTTTGACACCGGAATCTAAAGAAGCAAAAAAAGGAGAGGAAAAGACACATCTACCTAAAGCATATTTATATGAGGGAGGATGAAAGGGATCCTTTTATCGTTTTTAAAATTTGAAGTTTATCAAAATTTCCCGTTCCAACGATTTTCTTAACAAATACCCTTTGAGGTAGCTTCATCCCTCTGTAGCACAGCAGTCCTGCTGCCACCATGCACGTACTCTCCTCACGCTCTCAGCCGCACAGCTCCGCTCTACACACCCCTGACCATCTCTTAAGGGCTTTGTGACGTGCTCACACCACTCTGCCAAGCACAGCCCCTGCCCACCACACATGCATCTCCACTCCTTATGTCCCCAGCTGGGGGACAAGGGCCAAGCCTTGCCCTCCTGGCCATGCAGCCACCCACCCCCTGCCCGTGCATGGCTGTGTGTGTCGGCTGTCACACGTAACGTCACGGCACGTACAGATCCAAGGAGACATTTAACACACAGACATCACATGGAGCCTCTGTGCCGCTCCCCACTCCAAGTCCTTTGTCTCTCCCTTGCACTGACACTGTTCAACAACTCATTGTGCTTCCACTTATCTCACCTTATGTGAATCATTTATACAGTTAACACAAATCCGCTTGGGCCATCTGCAGAGGCAAAACTCAGGGCGTCAAAGGCTATATGATGTTTCCTCCAGTGAATAATTTTTGTCAATAAGGTAAATTTTCCATCAGCACATTCTTTTAAGTCATTTAAAATGACATTTTGTTTCCTTTCTGAAACATTATTTTTATGAACTGTCAAGTAAATGCTACCTGCAACTGATGCCAAAATCTTCCCTGGATTTAATTTAGCCAGTTTTCCAAAGGCATGAAGTCTATTTTCTAAACACTTTCTTGAAGGACATTAGCAGTCAGTCTATTTACTTACTAACATCTGCTCCATTACATTTGATAAATTCTTCCATTTCTAGTTCAATTCAGACACTAAGAGAGTAACACTTCATCTGGGGAGAGCAGGGGAGGAACAAAGCAAGGAACTGCATTAAAAACAGTTTAGTTTTGGTTCCATTTAATAAAACAGTTTACTTAAAAAGCACTGTATAAAATAATAAAGAAATAATTTAAATAAACGTTCTTTGACTTTTTTTCTTTCTTTTTTATTTTCATAATGTGCCCACGGAAAAATAACCACCCAGAGCTATAGTATGCCTGGGACCCTATAAATGAGCCATGCTCAATTGCTACTGAATATACTTCTAACCTCTAGGATGAACTGTAAACACTGCAAGGATTAGGTAATTCAAGTGAACTATAGAAAGAAAAATAATTAAAAAACGATTATAGTAACTAGGGCTGGTGAATCCATGCTCTCCTTTTCAGCCAATACTATTAAGTCCAACTGTGACAGTAACAGAGTTTGTTTTTATCTTTTCTAAAGTAAATATACGTTGAAGTTTTCTGGTTTCTAGAGTTCATTAAAGCATAGTTCACCACACATTTGAAGCATTTTTTTTCCTAGAACCAGCTAATTTTTAAGCCAAACTACAGTAAGAGGTTTGTTTAACAGCCACATCCATCTTCAGTAATGGGAGAAATCCAGTGTTTATATACGAAACCCAGTTAAAAGCATGCAAGATAAATAAAATAAAAGTACAGTAAAAGGTGGTTTTCCTTTTTTTCAGCCAATGAACTTTCTATGCACAAAATATGTAACTGCCTAGTCCAGCTGGTATGGTCATGCTCTTTCACTCATGTTGTCCGACTTTTTTCTTTTGTGGAATTTAATCCAGGTGTTACACATAGAGAAAAATTACACTCAATTCATACCACCCTCTGTTTGATACCACCAAAACCACTATGCACTTTTAAAACCTAGGCATCATATTTTACTAAAACACACAGGTTTTATACCATTCTAATCACATCCCATTCAAATAGGCAGGTTAATAAGAAAATTAAAAATAATTTATAATAATTATGAGTTTGACCTTTAACTCCTTTTTATGTGAATAATGCTCAGGGGTGAAGGCAGTTCCTAAGCACTGATTATTACCACAACCATTAACACAATTCATACATTCACCCTCTGATGGCTTTAATCCTTCAAAACATTCATACATTTTAATTTTGTGTACTCATTCTTAATTTGTAAAGCTGCAAGTCTGTGGCCATATTCTTCAACATTTTAAGAGCCAGAAGACTTAGCTGTTCAAATAAAAATTATAATTTTATCACTTGATTACTTATAGCTTTTCAGCATTCCTACTGATGTTATAAAGTCTAGTTAAACAGAGATGCAGTTGTGAATTAGTAATTGTAAATTCTGTATGGAATGCACTCCTCCTTAAATCATGCTAAAATAAATAATATTTTCAGGTTAAAAAGGTGAATTGTTCCTAATTAGAGCTAAGTAATGTTATGGTGTCCTCTGGATCTAGCCTAATTAAAATAGCATTCCATAGGTCAAAAGCTAACTTATATTAATAAATCATAAAGGTTCACAATTGCAGTTGGTGCATTATTTTAATTACTAATAAAAAATATGCCTTGAAAGTTATTTCTCATTATCATTTTGTGAAACACTACAATGAATGGTATGTGGAAAAGATTCTATTTACATATTCTTTTGTTCTTTTACGAGGCTCAGGTTTCAGCTCCAAAAGCAAATCAACTTGCAAAAATAATCTTCAACTCAGCACACAACATGTATCTGATGACCACTTAAGGCCAAGGCAGCAGTTTTCTAATTAAAATAATTATTTTCAAGCACTGCGTTAGCACTGTAATAGCCAAACACTTGACTCTTCCAAATTGTCTGTTCCATGCATTTCAGTTTGAAGCTAGCAGGAGGTTTTCCAAGATTTTTTTTGAAAGGACAAAAAACTTCAAACAACTCCAAATATTTATGAGTTCAAAGTGTAGAAACAGGTGTCTGCCTACAGTCACATGCATGACCTGGTTGCATATAATACCCTAGATACTCATCTCTATAGAAATTTTTCTTTTTCTGTATGACTTCATTATTCACAACAATAGAAAGCAGCCATGCAAGTACTGGAATATTCATGTTTTCATGCAATTTGACTGGCAGTTCTGTAATTGTGGTAAGCTGCTTTGACCAAGGTTTCTATAGCAACAGCCTTACTGTCAATTCTTACCTGTTTTCTGGTCATCCATTGTACTGAGCTTAGTCTCGTCAGCTACTGTTAAAAGGTAAATGCATAACGGTTAGCCCAGTTAGTGCCCATGCCCCACATGCATTCAACATTCCTCCTGTTTTGCCTTTTATTTTTCAAGTTAAGTTAGGAGACCTTAGAAATGTCACACTTCATGCAAATAAACTGCAACAGTAAGCAAACATTCTGGGTAGAAATGGCAGCAAACTAGTAACCTTCATGCAATGTCAGTCGTGTTCACATCACAGGCAGGTACAATATGTTATTTACACGTTAGCACATCGCAACTAGTCAAGACAAGTAATACCACCAACCTGACTGTACCCTGAGGAAGTTGGTGAATCAGGGATTGTAGGTAAGATATTCACAACTATTGTAAAGGAGTGAATTGCATTATAATTGCATTATATTTTATTATTCTGGAGTAGAGAATTTTGTGTGTTTAAACAATCAAAACTCACTGTTTAAGGCTACTAGACTCCACAAATCAGTCTAAATTCAGTGGCAGAAAAATAGATGGGCTTGTTAGCAATTACTTATTCTCAGTTGGTTTATGAGTTAAAATGATCAGCTGATTGCCTGTCTTAGCTGTGGCTACTTTATAGGGTTTCTGATATAAGCATTAAAACTTGGATCTCAAACAGATGTCAGACTCGCCCCATTTTCTAATTCTGAATTTATCTACAAAATGAGAGACTATGAAGGACCTTTAAGGCTAACTGCACTATAACAATGAACTGAGAATAACCCTGGCTACACAGAACCACAGTGAGGTACAGTTTTACAGTTATTCTAAATGAATTGGTAAAATGCACTTTTCACCTCCATTTTAATAAATACTGTTTATTATGTTTATGTATAACCATATATCCAGTGGGTTACAATGCTTGAATGTAAGGACATTTACAAACAACAAACAATACACAGGCCACTTGGCCATTAAAGTTAGTATTTTTCTTCCCACAAGTAGACATTATGTGCAGTACTACTGCACATACACAACGTGTTTGGAATTACAAAATCTATATACTTACAACATGAAAATCAGGTTCAAATACAAAAAAAAAATTGAAAAAATATCACTCACTACCTAGATCCATGCTTTTGGATTTTCGTGTTTTAACAAACTCCAACTGACTGGCATCTGAAAATTGCTTTGTACGCTTTTCTGACATGCTCTGGCGTCCAAAACCCTCTCGCTGGAAGGCAAGCACTGGATCAACATCTGGACTAAGAGTGCTGTAGGAAGGGAAAAAAATCATGCGAACATGTATCAAGATCACGCAACCTTTCACTCTTCAGAGAAAAGCATTTATTTAGCACGTGACTTCTACCAACGATAAAGTGCACAGTTTTAAATAAACCACTGCAAGTATTCAGTTACATACCTGATGGATTTGTTTTACTGCATCAAGCAATTCTAGTTAAAAAGTATCAAGAATTTCATTTAAGAGCTTAATGAAAGATATACATATCTGGTGCACCATACATATACTATCAGAACATAACGCCAACATAGGAATAATTTGAGGGAAAATAAAATGGTTCCTTTTGCTTCCTGAGAAATAAATATATTCTATTGATACAAAAATATGAGATTTTTCTTCTCAAAAAATGTTTTCAGTAAAGCATAAATAGAATCTGTCCTGCCTGAAGCCCACAGAGCTTCAAACTTCTTCATTTAAAGACTTTGCATCAAAATTTCTCCCCATATGTGAAATTGCTTGTAAATTTTTCACAGCTTCTCTTGCTTTTAACCTGGCTATGACAGACAACCGTATTTTTACCCATTGCTTCCCTACAGAACAAGTATTCACCACAACGGATCCACCACTAAATCAGAAACGGCGGTTACTCTTCTGAGTTTTGGTTTCTTCTGAAGGTTTCTGACGTGACCTTGGCTGAGTGAGTCAGGTCTTCAGCAAGCTTCTTCAGAAGCATGCCAAAGGTAGATTTATTAATGTTGGTCAAACACTGGCAGAACCATGAATGCAAGCAAAATTTGGTGTGCAAGCTAAACCTTAGGCTTGCAATGTGTCACCATGGCCACAGCACATGTTAAAAACAATTAAAAACAAAAAAAAAGCAAGATTGCTTATTGCTAATAAACAGTATGAAAGGAATCATACAAAGATCCTCTGACTCCCAGAAAAGGGCAGAATATTTAAATTTCTACTTCAGCTGGCACAAAAAGAAATCAAAAGCATAAAATACTGAAAAATGAGTAGTTTGCACCATTGTTATCTATCCTATAAGAAAAGATCCCTCAAAATCCCCTCTTTGATTGTTGTTGTACTTTAAGATACAAAAAAGCTAAGCATTTTGTCACTGAGATCTCTAAATAGATCTCTAAATGCCACTCAAAATATTGTGTACGTACATCTTACTGTTTGGTACCATACATTTTTTTACTGAAAGGGGTAAGTATAATCAACATCTCATTCCTAATGAGAAACAGGTGAATAGGGAATTTCTGCAGAAACCAACTCATACTTTTAAATTCTGTAACATGCATGTTTATGTATGCCATGTACTATAATTTACAGAAGCATCTTTGATCAAGAAACACCTGGGCATTAGGTATAACATTGGATAGAGGTAAGGAAAAGTGTCCAGAGGCATGAAGGACAATAAAGGACAAAAATCACTATCCACATTACCAGGCAGCTGAGAAGAAATTCAGTCTAGTAATGGCAGACTTACAAATAATAATATATGTGCATGTGACAAGCACATAATATTTCAGTGTGAGCAGGATCAGAGCTTATATGAATAAAGCCAATGTCAAGTGCCTTTTGACTTTAATGTTTCTGGCTCAGGCTCATAATGTTTTACATTTAATTACTGCAACTATTTCAGAGATGTCTGCGCAATTTAGCAACATTTTGAAGCATATGCTTAAAAGCTCTGATGAATCAGAGACCAAACTCAAAAATAACTATTTAGTCCTCACATTCACTCCCACAAAATGGGGAAAAAATTATCTCCACGCGATAGAAAGATAAAATAGTCAAGGCCAATATACTATTCTAGCATTTACAGCAATGCAACACATAGCTGAATAAGAACAACCTAAGTCTGAAATGTCCTCCAAAGTGACTCAAACTGAACTTACAGGGTTTCAACACCTTTCATAATAAGATTATAATTGACTTTCCCAAGGCCACACAGGAGTTTCTGGCTCACTGCTACTCAGCCCTGTCTCTGAAGGCCAGAAAAATGTGGTTTTACTAAGTGAGAACTTTTTTCCAGCAACATTTGTTAGCACAGTTCACGTTTGTTAAAGATGACCAGCTTCATCTAGCCGAACAAAATGTATCCTGTGACACTTTCTTCAAAAAGGGTGAATTTCTAAAACTATTTCTTTTGGCTGTATGCTTCTTTTTTTCATATGAGCTTGCTTTGATCCATCTATATAAAGCTTCTAATACAGCCGAATATCATTTCCATGTAAACACAGCACACACATAGATATTGAAATCCTACGAACAGACTAAAAGTCCAAAGTCAAATATAACTTGAAAAGGACACCACGGGTCCCTGAGAGAGCAGTGGGCCTGGACATGGCATCAGCAACTGGGAATGTGGGAAATTGGATCCCAGCATTGCCACTGACACCACCTTTAGGGACTTTCTATTTCCTTGATCTGCCCTTCTCACACCTCCCCTTCCACACACACTTATTAGGGAAATTATTATTCCATGTTTACATAGTATCCTGCACACTAGAGGTGCTACTTAGCACCTTTATCTGAGCCCTATGCAGAGTTATCAATTTTCATGTCCTGTTTTACTTCTATTATTAATGACCCCTAAGCGTGTTTTAGTAATTAAGGAAGAAGCAGATCACAGGAGTCTGAATGCATGTATATTGTCTAAAAGTATTCAAAAGTCCCCATGAAGAGCCACAACTGCAAAAGCCAATGAGCATCACAGAGCCCTTAAAATGCCTCATCTTAATATTTTTCAACTACATCAATAAAAAACAGAAGGTAAATTTAGTGCAAGTCATTAAGCAATGCCAAATGCAATTTACTATATTCTAGCATACTTAACAAATAAGATTTCTGGAATGACAGCTGATCCTTAAAAGAATGTAACCGTCTTCTGACCCTCAATGTTATTAAAATTCCACTTATTAATCCTGTCTTATTGCCCCTTTGTTTTCATAACATTTTCATCAAGGATTAGGGAGATATTGTGAGGCTGGAAAAGCTTACATTTTCTTCTGTGATTCAGAACAGCTGCCATTCTTGTTTGGATAACCCTTCATCCATATTCTTAGTTTTACCCTTTGTGCCTTCCAGAAAAATCGTACAATGCACCTTCATTTTACAAGTCTTCCTTCATCCATTAGCAACAGGAAATTAATGCAACACTCTAATCTAGTGCTATTTACTTTTTTTTACAGATAGAATACATTAGATAGTAAAGTATGGAACTGATCTACTCTTTTAAGTGCCATTGTATCTGAAGACCTTTACAGTTTCTCATACATGTTTAAGTCTATTGAGCACGATCAATTCCCCAATATCTAATCCCTATTTTCATTACTGTTACTTTAATTTACAAAGAAGTATATGAATAGCAAGACATGCTGCAGAAGTCAATGTAAAAGCATCTGAACATTTCCAATGGGCTTTTACTTTATGTCACAGGTTTTTGCTCATATTTGGCTAAAAAACCCACCCTCAGCAAAAAGCTATTATATGCAGGCTTCAGTACTGTTCTATTTAAATGTCTCAGATTCTCAGGTCTAAAAGCTTTTGCAAAAGACAAATGGACTTTTCATGGGCCCAAATTACAGGTCTGACTTGTCCACGAGAAAAACTGTAACATTAAAAAAAAAAAAAAAAAAAAGCAAAAAGAGGATGAAAAACTTNTAGTTAAAAAAAAAAAAAAAAAAAAAAAAAAAAAGGCAAATGAGGATGAAAAAGTTACCTTTTTTATACAATCATTAAAACAGTCCTTAAAATATGGAACTCCCTGGATATAAGATGAAATAAACTAGTATAAAGCAAAGAAGCAGCTGACAGGTGCATATCAGCTGGCAGGTGCTATTACTGTTTTATTAAGATATTGCTGACACACTCATAACAGGCTCAAGGGACAAGAAAAATAGGAAAATTCATATACTTCACACCATTTGTGGTAATTATCTAGCTTCAAGAAGTGGCAGTGTACAGGGGTGGGCTTTTATTTTGCTATTAATATAGATAATTACAGGACTTGTAAATTAAATCTAAGATCTGTATTAATTGTACTAACTAACCAATAAACAGTATTTCTTTGCCAGAAACCTAAGCAAGTAAATAATGGAGCTCAATCCAGTTCTCATTATGACTCTTTTATTAAATTGCATTAAAGTAATAGAAGAGTCAACCTAAGATTCACAAAAATTATTTTTACTATGGATTAAACATATAAAGTTACTATCCATAGTTTTAAATGTGCAACTATTACTTTCCAAACATTTAAATGTAGAGCTATTACAGTACATTTTCTTTGCAAATCATATAACAATACGAACAGTATTTCTTCACACATAATGAAGAAAACTAGTTCTTTTCACACAAGCTTTAACACTAAGGCAAAATAAAGATGTGCTTTGACCTCTAAGCAGATTTTAAAAGTACTATACATTATTAGGAAAAGCAATGAAGTATACAGAAGTATTGAAAAGCTCCTAGAGATATAATGGAATAAAAAAAATTAACTGTTTATATTATAGACTTTGAAATATTTACAGTGAGGTTTATAAATTAAAATTTCCAATCAGTCTTTCATAAACTCAAGTGTTTAAATTTCGCAAAATTTTTTTTACAAAATCTAGCTCAGTTGGCAATTAAATCAATATTAAATCATCAAATTCAGACAGCTATATACTGATTTTGTCTTAGTAACATTTCCACAAATACGCTTTAACACACACAACACTGCAACCAGAAGTATTTGTGAAGACTTCCTTCCTGAAACAGGGACAATTACCAGTTTGAAAATAGTAAAATCCAAATGTGATGAAAAAAACCCTAATATTAGCAATAACCAAAAATGTAACTAAAGGAAAGGATGCAATCACAGCTATCTCTTTTTTCCTTCCACCAAACCATGTTCTTACCAGTCTGTTGACTCATTAATTGCAGCTTTAGCCCATCCACCAGTATCAACCGTGCCAAACCCAACATCATCATGGGAGCTGGATGATGACTGGTCAGACAGATGAGGAGGAAGGACCGACAGCCTGTCATCTTCAATAATGACAGTGTCATCTTGAGGCATGTTCACCGTTGGAGACAGCTGATATTTACCTGAAAAACAAAGGAGAAAAACTCCCAAAACTAAATATTGGCAAAGAGCGCAGAGAATGCCTTGAAAAATAAATAATCATAGCTGATAAAAGGTCATGTAAAACTGCAGTGCAATGGATCAGATTGACAGAATACAGGCAACAAAATTAACTATGTCTCAGTTTATACTTATCTTCCTATACAGAGGTCTGAAGAGTGCACCAGTTGTATCTGTGGCCTACTGGAAGAAGACCATAGTGTCACAGAAGCGTTGAGGTCTGGAAGGGACCTCTCATCTGGTCCAACCCTTCCTGCTCAAGCAAAGACACCTACAGCCAGTTGCCCAGGACCCAAATCAAATTGCTTTTGAGTACTTCTCCTCCACCACCTCCCTGGGCACTCTGTGCCAGTGCATGGTCACCCTTACAGTAAAAAATGTTCAGAGGGAACCTCACATGTTTCTGTCTGTGCCCATTGTCTCAGACCCTGCCTGAGGAACTGCCGAAAAGCACCTCTCCCAGAAGACATTAGATTCTCTTGAATCACATCATTTGGTAGAAACAAAGAATGAGTTCAACAAGGACTAACAGAGCTCATCACTTCCCCTGGTCAGACTTGCCCTCATGAAATTAGAAACTGTTCAACTGTTGCTGGGAAGTCAACACATGAAAAATTTGGAAAAAATTTACCAAATTCAAATAAGTTGTTAAAATTCTTAAACTGGAGCCATCACATATAGGAAAGGGACATAATAAAGACTGTATTAGTCTTTGCTCACTGTCAGACTTCATTGGGTTAATTTGTGACAGTAGAAGTTAAAAGATTATATGATCTTACTAAAACAATTAGTAAAATTGTCACATTCTCAGAAGGAGAAACACACTAGCTTAATCAATCGTTAATCTGACAATAAACTGTAAATTATTCTAAAACTATGATGCACCAGAGTAATATATTGCAAAACTTCTATTTCCATAACCTAAATTGCTTCTATGGACACATCAATTATTTCCATCCTTTACTTTTCCTATAGATAGGGTAAAATTGTGTAGAATTAGGGGAAAACAATTGTTCCCCTTTTCTGGAAAGGTTTCAGTTGCCATCACTACCTTTGCATGCAATTATTAAAAAAAAACAAACTAAAAGCCAAAACTTTATGTTTAAAGAACTTGCTAAATCCGCACTGCACTAGATAATACCTCAATTATTAAAATCCAAAGAGGGGAAAATGGGCTTCAAAAAAGATCATTAAAGAAGGTTAAAGAAGTGGCTGGAAGAAAAAGGTACTGCACAGTGAATGTCAATTGTGAAACTGCAATGAACGTATGCAGTTTGCATAACAGCTGATTCTGCCCAGTAATAGCTCCTTTGATGGACAGGTTAATGTTTAGCCTGGTAATGTACTTCTTTCCAAACATAATGCCTACAAGACTGTTAACTCTGTTGTTAATAACGTCCCCAAAGAATTGATTGTGAAAAGGTATAACCTTATGGCATTCGGCACATTGAACTTCCCGTTTGAGAGGCTACAGTAATTCAGCAACATTTTTAACTTTTCACTACCCTTCTTTACATCTGACAAGGGTGAAGACTGACATTTTAATAGTTGCTTTGGAATTCAGGAGAAAACCCATCTGACATGCCTATGCTTTTCATTGCAAATGAAGCTAAGAACAGGTGAAAGGCTTCACCTCCAGCAGATGGTTAGACAAACCTCAGCAATGGACTCAAGACATCCTTTGTAGAGAACTCAGCTGAAGTGGACAGAAAATACCCCTGGAGAATTAACTCTGCAACTGTTGTGAGAAATGTTACAAGGAAACATCAAAGAAACTTCAAACCCGGTATTCATCAGTATATTTGACTCATCTACAAATCTAAGGCATTGCTCGAGCTGGTCTACAAACCTCTTCAAGACAATAATTTTCCCTCAGGCTAGAAAAGTACTATAAAATTTAGACTCTGAATACATTTCAAGTCCAGTTTTGCATATATTAATTCAACTTCAGTGAGGTAATCTGTAATAATATAAAGTATTTTGGACAGTGTACTGTGCAATGGAAAACATTCTCCCTTTCAAGTGTCTCTCATCTTAGGGCAATGATGCTCAAATTTCTTGGACAAGTTACCAATCTAAAGAAGCATAGCAGACCACACCAAACTATGTGGTAAGAAGGGTTCCCATCTGCCTGGGCAAAAAAAGAAGTCTCAGAGCTCCAGTACCAAATGGCTGGTCTCCAGGTCCATGAGGATTTTCACCTTGGAAGTTAAAATATGCCAAATGGCAACACTTCAAACCTATTATACACCTATAACAGACCAGAAGATAGTCTGGACCTGAACTAAACCACCAACATAAAGCACTTAAAAAAACCCTGAGCATACACAGTACATAATATGAACAGCAGGCCTACTCAAGAAGAACTAAACTGCTCTGGGTCCTTTCAAATCTTAAAATTCCCTGAAGTTTAGTTAATAAGGATAACTTGGCTCCCATACTGCCACTGCATTTCCATGAAGTGTATCTGGCTTGATCCCCGCACTTTGGCTATTGATTTCCCTTTAAAGTATGGTCTACAAAATCTGTTGAACAGGCTCACTATATGTTCAAAATCCAGTATTCCTTTATGAATGACTCATGAGTATTTTGATACTGTGGGATTCAGACCAATAGTACAACAGACGCCTGGGGAACACCTAAGGATAAGAATTTTTCCACTATATCCAGGCCTTGGATCTGTCAACTGTTGTATCAGAGCATCACATTGTGAAGAGATTCCTGGCCAAGGAACTAAATTCTAATTGTAAAGGGTTATTTCCATTTCAGTGACACGCATACACTCTACAACTCCACCTAAATTTTTGTCAGTAGTGCTTCCTCCTGACTCTATCCTTAAGACAGCAATTATTTATGTAGAGAACAAAGTATTTCCTGTTGTGTATGAACCATCAAATTTCTGCGGGATCCTTCAGGATGAAAGGCAGATTCAGTGCAAGCAATTGTTATTCTGTGCACCCCCTGATAACTAACTTCTGTTTAGTCACCGTTAGCAATAAAACCGACCGCGTTCATAAAAAAAATATAAGCAACTAGAAGAAAGAGATGAAAGAGGACTTTGTACTAAGTTTGTTGTATAAGAATAATTTATTATAGACAGGCGCTATGTGTTTGTGCATTGCAAAACTCAGGAGCATAATGCATGATATACAAGAAAGGTGTATCAAAAGAAGAGACTTGAATTTTTAATTACAGAGTCAAGCAAACCAGTATAACACAGTTGTTATTCTGAATGTGCTAACAGCATGTAACCTGAAAATATAAAAATAAACAAACAGAAGGCTTTATTACAGCCATCTAATTCTTAAAAGACCTATTCATATAAACTAAAAAAGCCTCATCAAAAACAAAAATACTATTCCCTGAATACAGAAAGTTATAGCTTTTCTCCATCCGAAATTTTCAGAGAAATATTATCAAATGAAAAAAGAGTAACAAAATCTATAAGAGTAATAATCATCTAGAAAAGTAGATCAACATGAGAATCGTCAGAAACATTAAAAGATTCATGTAGCCTTTTTGCAGTAAGCAAACATTATTTTACATAATTTAAGTCATGTTATAAAATTGGTACTTTATTCCTACTCCCACAGCAAGGCTCTGACAACCAGTTCTTGCTGCCAGTTATGGATTGAAAGAGTAAGGAAATTGTCTTAAATGCCTTTCCTGAAAATTACATTAGCGTATTTAAAAGAAACAAAACTCTCTTAAAAGCTTCCCTCCAACTTTAAGCAATGACTAAAAACAGCAGGTATTTTCTAGACTTTGAGATTATTGTTTTTGAATAGACTACCTTAGAAAGGACTCAAACCCATCAGTTTTTTCCGACAGCAAAAGCAGCAGAAAGATCTACTCCTTCACCCATGAAAGAAGTTGTGACCTCCTCACTAATACTAAAAGTACTGAAAGTACTAAAAGTTTACATAGTTAAGCCCCTTGAGGGGTAAATAAAAAGACATCAAATGATTCAGAGAGCCCCTAAGTCACAGAGCTTCTTGATATGGGGAGAGCACTCAAGGGAACCAGCACTGCATAAAGCACTCCTTTTGGCTTGTTGTCATGGTCAGGTACAGAGCTCCTGTCTTCCTCAGCCAGATTGCTCTCAGGAGTAATCCCCACTTCTAGGCCAATTTTCAAGAGAGGAAAAACTCTGGAAGAGTCATGTAACATAAACATTCTCAAGAAAATAAAAAAAGTCAGAGTTTTTCTCATTATCAATACTAAAAGGACAGGAATTCCACGGCGAAATAAATGATTGGGTCTAAAGCATGTTAGCTATTCTGAAACAAGCAACTGAACCTATCTCTTGCAACAGGCTTTCTGTCATCCTTCTGTCATCTGGCACTGCAAGAAAACTTGGATGCAATAATAACACAAAGGGTTGTGAACACTGCAGTTTTAACTCAGTGGTACTGATTCATTCAGAAAAATTAGTCTATTAGAAAACAGACTGTTCCCTAAAAACTGGGTTTATACATGACAGGTCTGTGAAGCTGCAGAAGGGAACAGCCCAGTCAGTTCTGGCAAAATCAGTTCTCAGTTATGCTCCACTAGATCACATTTACTATGATGGGCTTCAGGCTCCATTTGATTTTCCATGTGCTTCCACTAAAGCATCAATGGATTTAAGTCGCAACCAACCAATTTTCTACATAGTTCCTGGTTCCTGAAAACAATACAGAAAAATGATGATTCACAGGAAATCAAAACTTGAACTTCAGGTTACAAAATCTTAGAAAATGCAGGATGGATTTTTTTCTCCCTATGTTTACGATGCAGAGGTATCTAAAAGCATTAGATTTCAAAAGCTTCGGAAAGACTTTTTTCTTTCTGTTGAAACATCAGTTACTGGCTACTGCTAAAGAGATGATACCAGACTGATGAACTACTAGTTCCATTTGGCATGGCAAGTTCTGTGTTCCTTTGATGTGGAAGTAAACTGCATTGCTGACACACATGCACACAGACTCTCTGGGTTTCTTCTGCCATCAGTGGACAAGGTGTTTAAGCGATAACTTGTTAACGCTTATATGAGCTCTGTGTGTAAATCCTCTGCATTACTGATGGAAAAAGCAGAAGGTAGTGCTTTACAAATGTTTTATCTAAAGCCTTGACAACACAAGAACTAGTTCTTTCTATGGTAGTGCTAAAGACTCCAAATTCTTTTATCACTCCTTAAATTTGTTGACAAATAAATAGGTTTTATCTAAATGTTTCTCTTTAAGAGCATATGACTTTGGGTGACAAGGTTTCACGCTTCCTTGATTTTCACGTACACAATTTTTCTTCCAAGTTGCACAAAATGAAATGCAATAGAACAGATTATTTGTTTCCAATTATTGTTACTCAAACACACACAAAAAAAAAGGACAGAAGACTTAATGAAAGAAATAGCTAAAGAGCAAACTTGTGGATTTTCAGAGAGTTTAACAGCAGTCTTATTCTGTTATCACAAAGAAAATGTAAACCCCCAAAAAAACAAACCAAACAAAAAAACCCCAAACAAACAAACAAAAAAACAGGGTGAAAAATACACACAAACTGTTGACTGGAAAAAGCCAAAGTGGTAGACTTTAAATTTTCTAAGGCTGAAAATCAATCTAAAGCAATTAAAACCTACGTTCAGCCTTGCTTCACATCAAGTCTATAGCAGCATTTTCTAATATATTCTGTTTATGTAAGACACTAAAAAAAGTCCCAGATTTAATGGCCACATCTTCTGTTTAAAACTTGCAACTCAAGCAAGCAATTGCTGCATCTTCTGTCAGGTGCTATTTTCATCAAGCTGCTTTTTGTGTTTAAATTTGAAAATCCTTTCAAACTAATCCCATCCTAGTCAGTAAATCCAGCCACTTCTGTGGCAAGGCAAGTCTTTATTACCTAGCTCTGTATATCGGAAGTTGAATTGCTGCAGAGCAACCGCTAATAACCTCATTATCCACTGGGACCACGCAGATGGTATGGCACAGAATCTACACAAGGGATGCTTAAAATTAGTTATGAGGCTTTAAAATCGGTGTCCTGCAAAGCAAAAATTCAAATAAATTAATGAAATGCCCTAATAAGCATAAATGGATGCAGGTTTGCCTTATTTATTTTTGTATTTTAGTAGGACTGAAACAGAGGAGGAGAAATGCTGGAAAAAAAATCATAAATTCCCATGAGTCAGTGACTTCGATGCTATTGTAGACTCAACATGGAGCCTAGACCAACGAATAATTTACTGTCCCAAACCAGACATTGAAAAACCACTTTAAATACTACTGTTATTCATTCTATCACCTGCCACAGGATATGAAACTTACTTTAGAATTCCACTTTACTCTCTTTCTCACATTAACAATCCAGAAGGCTTGTGTGGAACAATCTGAAGGTACATTTTAAGTTGGTCATCGCAACATCCATGTTCCCCGATTCCCACATAATGCATTAATTTCCCTTCAGTGAATCACAGAGAGGAATAAAAACATGCCCTGATTAGCAGAGCTGCTTTGACTCACCCATTATCCTACTCAACGCCACGTTCTTTGTGGGTGATTCGCTGAGACCCTCAATCCCGCCGTAGAGGGAGTGGGAAATCCTCCGCTCCCGGTCATCCAGCAGAGTCTCTATGGGCAGCTCTGGCCCGGAGGGGCTCCCAGGTGATTCCAACTGCACAGAGAGGGGAAAATTAGCACCCGGGGTCCACTTAACTGCATGGGGGAACTGTAACAAATTGCCTAAGGCCTAGACCTGTCTGAGCACCAAATGAGGTAGAACTTCTCACCCTGGACAAAGATAATTTGCAGTGACAGCTCTGCTTAATGACCAAGTTTCTAACCCCTTTACACTGCACCCCCCATGGTGCCCTGTCAATTTTCAAATCCTTCAGCAGAAAATCGGTGAAAAAAAACACACTGCATTTTTGGTGCCTCTTTGTTGGACAATTTCTTAAACAGACAGTTTGGGCTGTTTTCAATACCATGGGCAGACAGCTGAGCCACCTTCCCCACAATGACAGCTGGGCTCAACAAGGTCCCCATCAGAAGCATGGAACATGAACTCCCATTTGGAATTGGGCTGCTGGTGCCAAAGAGATGCAACTCATTTTCAAATGCAATCACCAAGGAAACCCAAGGGAACCCCACCACTCATATTAGTAACCAATGTAGAAACACTCAAAAGTTTTGTAGTTAGGAGAGAAAGAAAAACAAAAAAGTTGTCAGACTTCACTGTAACCTGAACTTGAGTTCTTTGCTCTGTCTTTCCTGCCTGCAGAGTAAAGAGAGCTCACATGCTTCATTCAGCTTGGATGCTTCCCTGATCCCTGGCTGCAGCATCCAAAGAGTAGAAACGGCAAGACCTGGGGTGCCCTCCACCCCAAACCTCAAACCCCTGGAACTGCCAGGTGTCTGCCCACCACAACTGCAGCCAGACTCTCCAGGCCATCACAAGACACAATGAGGTATGTGGTGGAAGAAGCAATGGAGATGGGCTGCTTGGCCACATGCACAGGGAAGAACACTGGATGTACAGCCACCTGCCTGCCCCACCTGCTTTCCTTCAGAGACTTCCCTGGGTGACTTCCCAGCTCAGCCTTTGCTTGCTGAAGCTGGTCATCCCCTGTCTTCCTGCATATACCTCTCAGATATTTCAAAAAGAGAGGAAAAAGTCAAGTTTTCCTTAGTGAGCCCCAGAGAATGAGAGCTCAGGGGAAAGTAGCACCCATGTGAGGCAAAGAAAACAATTTGGTATCATCTAGCTGGATTTAGTCACCCCATCAGGCACAGGCAGCTCCGCTGTCAACACAGCTCCTGAGAACAAGGAGAACAAGCACCTGTGCCCTCACAGGTCAGTGTGGATGCCCAATTTGCCAGGGCCAAGTTGCTCCCTGTAGAGATAAGAGACTCCCCACACTGTGGCCCAGGCGTCACACCAGGCAGCCTTCCTGCCCCTAAAGCTCTCGGTGCACCCAGGCTCCAGCAGCCTGCTGGGCTCTCAGTAGTGCTACCAAGGTGCTTCGCCAAGACCATTACACCAATTCACCTAAATACGGTGAACCGAATTCAGTTCTATTAAAAATAAACAAGTGTTATAAAAATAGATGTCTTTTGCAGGAAAGTAATAGTAACTCACATATCAAAGCATTAGCTCTTCTCACCAACACACCTCTTCATATTGAAGCATATAAGTAAATTTCTAAATCAATGTCCTAACACAAATCCCATGGCATTTATTTTGTATGTATTGAAATACAGTGGGGACCAGATACTGCAAGAAACCGAGCACATTGCAAACTATTTCAAGCCACTGGGAATTTTTATTCCAAGTACTAGTCTCCAAATGAGCACAAGAGGAGCAGTTCATAGTTTCAGGAATTACAGTAACAAGCAACATGTTTGTTGGTTGTTTTTTAGCTTCTTGAAACAGCTGCCCACTATTAATCAGTCCACCCGCAATTCCCAGATGACTAAGAAATGTATGCTATGAAAAACTTTTAAAAATCTGCTTTGAGGGCTACAAAGCACTTGGCTACAGCCTCCACAGCAAAGGCTTTGAAGTCAGCCTGATGGACTGACGACTTCTGACATCTGGGCGCTGGCGTGACGCCCAGTACACGGAGGGGTGGAGGTTTGCGAAACACCACGTTACAGTCGAGGAGACCACAACTGGGAGGTCGCAGACTCTGTAAAAATTATTATTTCTGTTTCAAAGCCATCATCTGTTTAATATAAATGAGATATTTAATGAAGTTTCAAATTGTAGACTTATCTCTCCCAGTTTGATAAGCACTGGGGAGATTTACTGCATCGGAGGGTCAACACAATTACAATTGGAGGCACGTCAAGCTGCAGGAGAATAATAAACTTGCAGTGCAAGTGAATTAGACTCAATAAGGTTTAAATTGTGAAATGAGGATTTGTTCTATTAGTTTTTTTAAATTGCAGATTACAACTGACAGCTTTACTGAAATGTAAATTAAACAATATTTGTAGCCTCTGTTATAAAGGAATCTAAGGCAAAGTTGAAGGGAAATGTTAAATTCTGAAACACTCTAAGGAAAAAGAGCATAGCAACATCAAACTGCTTGAGAGCTTAAACTTGCATGATACAGGTATTAAATTATGAACTAACCTTTATTTCACTGCTTTTAAATAAGGTGTGAAAATATCAAAGTGCTTTGGGATTTATTTTCCCAGTGCTATATTGATGACTTTATGTAACAAGTGTCCAGCTTTTAGTGAGCTATATCACACAGTCCTTTATGTGACAACCCATCAACTTTCAAACTCATTTGTAGAAAGATCTCAAGAGATTTTCAGAAAGATATTGATAGGAAGATCGCTCTGCATCAGAGAAATACATAAAAATTCACTCCTGGTAATACAGTACAGGGTAGATAAAAGAAATAAAACGAGCATTGTGTTTAGATGGCTGTGATTTGTGAAATGAATCACATATTTTAAAATTTCTATGAGGAAAACTTTTCACATTTCTAATTAGCATGTCAAAAGATGGTTTTAAACAAAGGAATCAACAGTCACCTACACAAACATTTTACAAAAGTTATATGTCTTTTATAAAATAACAAAAATTGCACAGCTGGCTTTCATAAAAAGTCTTTTCCTTACATTGTTAACAGAAAGTTTGTGTAAGGAAAAAAACCATAGAATTTGGAAACTGTGTAGTGGGCAAGACAAAGAGACCAATAGTCCAAAGCAATACTACAGTTCAAATAGATCTGTTCTTCCTGATGCATTTCTAGTAAAGAGCTTGAATTACATATTCTAGTTCCTTCTCTTAGGCAGTCTCAGTGCTATCAGGTATAATTTAATTTGATTAACTGATAAAAGAGTAGGTAATATAAACAAAGGTGTACAAATTCCTGACTTCATTAAAGACCTAGCTAGAAAAGAAATCCAGGCAGCAACTGCCCCCCATCAATAGTTGCCCCTAGTTGGAACTCTCCTTGGTGTGACAGTTGACAGTCACAGACCAGCTGAGGTTGGACGAAACCACTGGGGCTTATCTAGTTCAAACTATTCCTCAAAGCAAGGTCAGTAAGGGCAAGCTGTGCCAGTGTTTCACTTCCAAGAAGAAAATTCTTTTCTTATGTATATAGAAATTTCTTGTATTTCTATTTGTTGTTGTCGCTTCTTGTCATGGCACTGAGTAGCCCTGAGAAGAGTCTGGATCAGTCTTTCTTCTTACTCCCATCAGGTGTTAATAGACACTGATTGGTAAGAGCCCATTGACCCTTCTTCTCTCTAGACTGAAAAGAAAGAGTTCTCCCTCTGGATCCTAGCACTGATCTATAATAAATGATCATATTCCTAAAAATGCAATAAAATCTCCCGTGCTACAGATTCCCTTTAGCTCCTTTTCTCTCCATTCTCTTAAAATAAAAATAGAAACAAGATTTTTTTTTTTTTTTTAAGTAAAAAAGGTCTCTACCCTGGCCCTTTGTCATTCAGATAAGAACCAGCTGTTTGCTAAAGCACTGTCTGTACTAACTAGCCCAGCTGCTGTTTATCTAGATGATAAAAGGAGAAATAATGCATTCCTTTTTACTTAAACACTACCATCCATCCTATCTGAAGTTATGCACATAAATATGAAAAAAAGTTTATGCACAAGAAGACTGCCAAAATATTCAAAACATAAACAAACTTTTTTTTTTTTTTTAAAGAAACAAGAATCAGACTCGCTTTTTCCTTCAGAAAGCAAATTATCCAAATATAGGCATGCAAGCATTATGGTTTTTAAAGATGCCAGTATACAAATTTGCTATACATTACACTGCATCCAGGGTACTGAAGCTCTTTCTGTCACACAGAATTATTTTCCAGGCTTTCTTTTTTTCCTTTCTTATCTGTGTACTGTGGTTAAGATGCCCAAAATGCTTCACCTTCCTTTTAAAACAGAGATACTTTTAAAATACTACTACCAATATTAAATATAGTTTTCTTTGTTACCACCCACATTGGGATCCTGCTTGAGGGACAGGTTCTGCCAGATGCTAAAATGTAGGTAAATAGCCAGTAAAAGGGTTGGGTTTGCCTTACATGGACAATCCTGCACCAGTATATGTAAATTTAGTACAGTGTTTCTAAGAAATATTGCATTCTTGTTCTGGTAATGTTAAAAAGCAAGCAGAAGACAAAAAAAAACGCTTTCAGAATGGTATGAGCCCCCACAGCTTTGTAAAATGTAATTAGATGGTAGGTTATTGGGAGAAACCTGGGCCCAGATGGAGCTTGTAAGCTGATACAAGGATAGAAAACAGATGAAGGTGAAAAAGGTAAGTCAAAATAAACAGGTACAGACAGAAGGGCAGAACAGAAGACACAAGATACTACGAAACAGAAATCCATGTACACATTTTCTTAACAACTAAGGCTGAATTTAAGCAGCACTCCTTCAGAAGATGCTCACACTGAAGGTAAAATGTTCACCATGGACATCAGACATACGAAGGTACAGAGATGGACCCCTTGAGTGAAAGGTGCACCAAGGGACAAGCCTGCAGCAGGGAAGTTCAATGGTTTCTGTGCCTCATTCTCTACTGCTAAAGATGCTGGGGACATTTCCACACCTGATCCCCTTCCTTGCAGCAAATAAGGAGAGGACTGAGAACAGCCAGATGAAACTACATTAGACTAAAGGGCAGGTGAAAAGCTTCCACGTCACCCAGGTTGGATGGTGTTCTCCCACAAGCTCTGAAGAAACTCAAACGTGAAGTTGTACAACTCGCTGCCCAAAATGTTCAACATCCTCTTAACGAATGGCCACGGTGCCAGAGACTGGTGGCTGCCTGGATATCTAGAGGGGATCTTAGGAACTATAGTCCAGGTGTCTGATCTCCTTCCAAATAAAAAGGTGGCATCTACAACAAAGAGTAAGATCACTGAGTGCAACAGACACAGATCCACAGAGAAAGCAGAAGTCCATGGGGAAATCCTGACTCTCTGAGCTTTCAGGCAATGAAATGGACATAATAAATTTGCATTTTTAAAAAGTCTATACTAAGGCTTCATATCAAAGGCATTAGAGAAACTAAGTTTTCATAGGACTGGACCAGGTTTTCGTTTTCCAGGTTGAAAACTGGCAAAAGGATTGGACACAAAGTTTGATCTTCAGGATGGAGAAGAGTTGTATATTGCCCCAGGAATCCGAGCTGGGAACAGCTTAAGCTGATAAACAGCTTTATCAATGACTTGGAGTTGAGAGTAAACAGTGAAATCACTGTGTTTGGAGAAGATGCTAAAGACTCTTTGATGGTTAGATTTGAAAAGGTCGGCACAAGACTAATCTAGTGAGAAAGAAAAAGACAAACCTGTCATATAAATTTCAAAGTAGGTAACTAGGTAATGCATGCAGGGAAAAATGATGCTGAATATTTTATATTTCCACACATACTGGGGGAAAAAATACACTTGCTTGTTTCTTTTATAATCAAACCATTCATTTGCAAAGTCCCTCCTACTGATCTCTCTACCAGTAAATTTATTTAAACCGTTGATAAGGTCCTTATATGGTCTGGAATCATGACTATTTATCTGTTTATTGGTTTGCTCATTTTCAACTGGAGCAAAAGATGAACAGGCATACACAAGGAAATTTGGGGATCTGCAAATTATTTGCAAACCTTCATTTCAGGAGGGTTTGACAAGACATTCATCCTGTCAAAAAAGAGAGAGAGAGAGAGAAGAAAACCCCTTGACATTTCTCATTTTGAGGAAAATGATGATGCTCTTTCTCTTCAAGGCAGACAAGTGCAGACCAGAAATCTGTGCCTCTAAGCTGTCCAGGCTGCAGGGCTGAAAAGCATAGGATTCCAAAAGTAACAACTACCTTTATTTTCTTGAATCAGCACATAGCCACCAGCTGCACGGAGCTGCCTGACAGTCGTGCCTGAGTGCTGTGAACGCATTCTGGCGGCATAGCTGGCAGCTGTTTGCCCATACAGGCTAATCATACTAATATCACTAATTAACAGAACACAGAACAAGCAGCTTCAGTGTTTCTCTTTAAATCTGAGCAATTTAAAAAATGTCAACCCTGAATAAAAGATCTAAAACCTGATGGCCATCTCTTCCGAAAACTGAGATGTTAAATACTGGCTGTATATGAGTATCGTCAATATTATTATTTTCTCCATTTTTCTGTCACTGTTTGATCAGCTTTGAAAACGTATCTTAAGGATTCTCTCCGTGCTTACGTAGGAAAGTTGTCAAGTCAACATGAAAGGCTGAAAGCTGAAAACATAGAATAGAACAGCATATTTAATTGTTTTGAAAGGGGGACAAGGGAACTTTAGACTTAGCCAAATACCAAATTAAATGTTTTTGTTACACTAATCTAACAACTGTGTGATTTTGTCTGGAGTGGCTGAGATATAAAACAAAGTTTTGGAAGGTTTGCAGTAGTGCAGCTTACAGAATTAACTATATTGCCATCCTCTGTACAGACATATTGCAAACAGGAGAAAAACTCAGATACACAGGTTTGGCTTGGAGTTCATTCATAACTACCACTCACTCCATGCTTATATCAATATTTACTACAAGATAATTCACTTGAAAACCTGGATGGATTACACACTATCTCCTGGTGAGTCAATGAAAATTCTTTCTACAGGCAAATCTTCAGTTCAGCAAAACCGCAACAGCATAAAACCCTCTTTACCTTCTGGGAAGTTTGTGGTCTCTTTTGAGTTTACAGTTATGGAAGTGCTGATGATATAAATGATCTCCTCCCTGCCTCTCTGAAGACAAGATAATACTATTAGGGTGTTAATGTACATTTTATTGTTACTATAATTGCTCAGGAGGCTTAGTCTACAACATGAGAACTTGCAAAGCTGTTTTGAGAAAAATGCTGGCATGGAGTATCAGGGGTCAATTCACAAAGTTTTGAAACAGTATCATGTCCAAGAAGCCAAAGAAAGCTTTCTGACAACGAGACAGCTCCTCTGCAGTAGATCAGAAGCAACTCTGCCTGCCTCTCTAAACCTAGGACAAGAGGGGTTGAGCTGACCCTCTCTTCCAGGACAGCAGCCAAAATACAAAAAGTGCATGAAAATCCTAATCTCAATTGAAACACCAGAAATGACAATCCACAGAACCAGGCTGTCAAATGGATTCTCCCTCCCCTGCAATTCTTAGGACTGATTAAGAAAATTAATATTAAAAACAAAAGAAATGTATCCATACCACTAACTTTCTTAAAATCCAATTCAAACTCAGTTTACCCGAAGAAGAAAGCAGACTGTAGAGCCTACTTATTGCAGAAGAAACCAGTTTCACTTTCCAAAAGCAAAACAATTACTGGAATTGAAGTCAAGACAAAAGAAGGTTTGTTTTTTCTTTTTTGTTCTTTTTGCTGTTATTTTTTTAATCATTTAGATAACAACTGGTTTTGTTATCCAGATGTTTAGCACACTTGTTTTTTGCATTGGTATTATCACCTCTTGTACAGATTTCCCTTTCAAGACACTTGCAGCTGCTCCATGGCATGGGCTGGGAATCCCAGGGAGCCTGGCCTTGAACTTGGCACAGGACTGACCATGCACTGGGATAGAGCAGAATGAAAACTGCTGGTGGTGGTGCACACAAGGGAATATAACGGAGCCAGTTCCACTTGCCTATGGTTCGGCCAGACTAACAAGAGAAAAAGCTCTATTTTTGTCCATAAAGGGTGCCCATACAATGCCGAATCAACAAAGGAAAGAAATCAGCTAAACGGGACTTTTTTTGTTGCTGCTGTTATTTTATGGTGACTCCTTTGGAGAACAAAAAGAGAGAAGCACAGAAAACACAGAGGAAATACTTTCTCAAAAGGTAAACATTTCTTTTCGGCTTCAGTAAAACCAGTAAATCCCCATTTCTGAGGAGCTGGAGTCTTTTAGCCTGGAGAAAAGAGGAGTCTGAGGAGAGACCTTATCACTCCCTACAACGGGCTGAAAGGAGGTTGTAGACAGATGGGGGGTGGTCTCTTCTCCCAAGTAACAAGTGATAGGACAAGAGGAAACAGCCTCAAGTTGTGCCAGGGGATGTTTAGACTGGATATTAGAAAAAATTTCTTCATGGAAGGTGTGGTCAAGCTTTGGAACAGGCTGCCCAGGGAAGTGGTTGAGTCCTGTGGTTGACCCTGCAGGTCTTCAAAAGATGTGCAGATGTGCTACTTAAGGACAGAGTTTAGTGGTGTACTTGACAATGCTGGGTTAATAGTTGGAGTCAATGACCTCAAAGGTTTTTTCCAATCTAAATGATTCTGTTCTATGGTGGTGAAAGGTGGGATTTATTAAGATAGGGTTTACTCCTTTTATGCTTTTGCTTCTAATCTGCGAGCTTCTAAATTTGCCACCAGTCAAATATAATTTCTTCTGTGTTTTAATACTAACAATCTTTGCTGGTGGCAGCTACAGGGATGTTCTAAGGGGACAACTTGTGTACCACCATGTTTAAATAATCTTTGTTGCTGAATTACGCATAATATAGCCAAAGTTGCCAGATACAGCCAGTGTCTGCTGCTCCATGGGAAAGGAATGTCGCTGCGATCCTCACTTGCACAGTGCTGCTCTCCAGGTCTCAGCCCACACAGTCATTACTCAGGGAATAAGCTGACTGAATACCACACTCATTTATGGGATTCATGCAAGATACAGGAATAACACTGTCACAGCTTATCAGTGTTAGATCAGCATAATAATATCTAAAGTTTAGATTTGTCACATTCTTGAAGGAGGAACTAGGGTTTAATTGCAAAATGACAAGAAAAAAATTCCCTCTCTTCCTTTCATTCAAGTCTGGGCATTGCAAGACTTTCAGAAAAGTGGCTTCTTGAATACTGCCAGATCAGCAGGTAAACAGCTTTATGGCCATGCAGGTTGTCCTTTCATCACATTAAAATATGCAAACAGTATTGACATCGTATTTCCTTTGGATGAGTGTGATGAAAGCAACAATTCCTGTGAAAAATTACTTACAGAAGTTATTTTGTAAAGATGATCACTAGAGCAATAATGGCATATCATCACTTTCCCTAATCATTATGGCTCATTTCCCCAGCTTCTGAAGGAGTTGGGAAAATGCACAAAAAACTGTAAAGAAGGCCCAGACAGAGCTCCCTATCTTGCCCTTGTGCAGATACATTTCAGTGTATCTAAATCTGGTTCTAAAATCAGTTCTTTCATCTTGGAGCACATATACTGCAGACTTTGCTGTGCTGTTTTTGGCACATGGTTTTTGCAAAATAAATCATACTAAATGTCAAGCAGATATAGGGCACCAAACTGTTCTTAACTTGAGTGAGTAAAAATTCTATCAGATTTAAGGAGAAATGTCTTTGCTTCATCACTGCTGGATTTTCTCCATCATGTTTACAAACACTGTCTTCATAAATTCAATCTAGAAGACTTTCTCCAGGAGAAAAGGAAACATCATCTACATCCTTTTAGAAAAATTATACTAAACACTGAAATAGTCTAAAATATTTCACATTTTTTATGTAGTTATATATAAAATGCATCTGAAATTGGGTAGAAATAAGGAACAGTGTCTAAACGACAGTCTGAAGTTCAAGTTCTATTAGGGCTAGAACAGGACATCACCACATACAAAAAGGTCAGAATTCCTTCAACACCAAGTGAGAAACCATGTGCATCCAAGCTGGCTTTCTAGCAGTGTGTCTATGTAAATATGTGTACACTTATAAAAGCTGTGTATAAGCAGTTAATCAAGAAGAGCTTAATACTTTTAGAGAGGCTAGTGTCTTTTTCAAACATGATTTTATAATACATTGAGGACTGAAATTTTTAAAGATCAGTTTTATGCATTAAAAAAGAAACTATTTTTCCCCCCTGGGCAAAAGCAGTAATACCAAACCAATTTGTGCACATCATTTTTGAAGCATGATGATCAAGAAACAATGTTCTCCATAAGACCTTACTGGTGTTAACAAGAATGAAAGAATTGACTTTTAGATGTCTTAAGAACAGATGCTTCTCTGACCCGCCATTCAACCGTACCCTATTTAACTCAGTGCATTTATCCAACATGTTAAAATCATTTTGAAGTCTAACTCAGTTGTCCACAGCACCTGCAGTACTTCTCAGTATCATATGTCCACACATTCCCACTATATAGCATTATTTACATCAAATAAAAGTTAAACTATTAGAAACCATGAATAAATTTCAAAACACCAACACATTAACATTTCTCTGGAGAAGAGAGAAGTTGAAAATAATCAGAAAAAGAATCACCACTTCATCCTGAAATTCAGTATTTTATACTTACCCTCAATTAAAAGACACAACATAGTTAAAATCCAAAATGACAGAATTATTTATAACAAGTTTTGTAGAATAATTACATGAAATATTTAATCACTTAGATAAAATATAATAATGAAATATAAGAGCTCTACGCTTAATAAAAAATCCTGAAGTGACAAAGAAACAAATCAGTTAACACAAAGTCTATAAATGAAAGATTTAATGGACCTACATAAAAACCTTGAAAGAAAAAAAATAACAGTGGGATCCAATTACAAAATCAATATACTTTTATTCAGTGTTTCCTGATTCTCATTGACAAAAATACTCAAAAGAAAAACTTTATTGATCAGTAATAAAGTTAGCATGCCTAACACTGAAGGCAGATCATTTCGTAATTCTCTCTTTCTTTAAATTCTCAAACACTATTTTTCAGGTCTCAGAGGAAACATGACGTCTCCTGTAAACACAAATAACATAGAAGTGAAAACTCCCAGTCCCAACATCAAAAGCTTATTACCTCATTGCATTTACTTATTCGCCTCGCCACAATAAGCTGAATCATTCCCCGTTTGTTTCCTTCAGTGGACATGGACCTCCTTAACGTTTCCATAGCATCTTGATTTGTTTTGCCCAATAATGATTCTCCATTAACTGCTATGAGTTGATCATTCACTCGAAGCCTGCCATCCTGGAAAAGGAAAAATTATGGATGGTTACATGAAACCAACACAAAAGAAGCTTAGTCTGCTGAAGAGAGGGAAAAAAAGCCAAAAGAAAAATAATCAACCAACTATGCTTAGTCCTTAGAATTCATGGGCAAATGAACACTGGAGTAATAGCTTCCATTGCAGCCACTGTAGGAAATGTCTATTCCAATTATAGATTTGCACTGCAAGCTATTATCATAACCTGTTTGCTCAAACAGCACACCAATTGAACTGTACCAGAGACAGCTTGTTCCTTCCAAAGAATCTGTTAGGGCTGTTTAGATCTTGGGACGTGCAAACATGTGAGTAGAAATCTGAATGTTACCTCTGATAGTATAACTGGAGAAAGCTAGTTATAGAGCAATCTCATTCTTCTTCAATCTATGGTTATTTTCAAAACGGCCTCAGAAAACTGAGGAGGACCAAAATACACAGATGTTCCCTCTTACCTTAGATGCTGCTCCACCATTAATAATGGACTTGACGAAGATTCCTAAATCGGCGTGGTTTTCTTTTGACCGGTTACCTTTGACACTCACACCAAGTCCAGCTGATCCAGAGTCATTCAGTGGAACTTCAAATGTCAGGAATTCCCTGGTGCCATCAGGTGTGAGGACAAGCTCCTCTTCTTCTGCTTTCTGTTGGGGAGATTAGCATGGGATTATAGAACAGCATTTCTCTTTGGGAATTCTCTTCCCTCTACAGCTATTAGCATTAAAAACTCTCTGCTTTTAACTGCAGTGCCACAATATTTTCCACAGTAATTATGTGAAGAAATGTGCAGAAATAGTGTATTTTCAATCACCTCCAGCAGACGCCTGGCTTCAGAAATATCTTACATTTGTGTCTAAGTGCTTCTCTCTCTAGTAAGGTAATTGAATCACATGTCATTACTGAATCTGCCATCAATACCAACTCACACGTAAGCTGCTATTTCATTAGCCATAAGAGAGCTGTATCAGAAATATTTTCTTACTTCCAAACCGACAGAATTTTTGAAAGATCATCACCATCTATGGAGCTTTGCAGTCATAGGAGAAACTAAGTGCAAGAAAACTAAATTCAGAAATTATTCATTGTTTAAAACTAGCTGTGTTAGGAAAAACAGAAAATTACACAGCTGAGATCTGCAACAGCACATCTCTCTGCTACTGCCAGGTTTAGCATCAAATCCAGCTTGGCCGCCGATTTTTCTGTCTTTCCCAGCTCTGCCCTTCACCTCTGTCCTCTTACCCACCTCAACGGAACTTTGCTGCCCTCCACACACAGATTTAGCCTGTCTGAGACAATCCCAGGTTTTAAGCACCTGGAATTATAGTCCCAGGCCTGCCACAGCCCACAGCTAGGAGATCTGCAGTGACACCCTTCCATGCCTCCAAAAGCTGTGCAAGCAGAAGTGACCAGCCTCTCACATCACCTCCTGCCACACTCAGGGTGCCAGCAGGCTGGGAGCAGGGGCCTTGCAGTGCCCCACACAGCAGTGACACTTGTGGGGCAGCAGCATGGACACAACACCAAGGAATTGTCCACTGACCAAAGAATTGTCAATTGTCAATTGACCAAGTGGTCATGCCCCTAGAAGCAGTGCTCATGCTACAAAAAGGAGGAACAGAAGAGGCAGGCTGTTCACCAGCCCTACCCCTTGCAGTATACACTAGGCACTTGTCTCTGGCTCTCTTCAGTTATAACAGAGAACCACTTTTGGTTACAACTTTATAAATTAAAGAGAAAATTTGCCTTAAAGGCAATGCTCTGCAAAATGATGCTCATGAACCCAGTTGTGCTGGTTTTTTTCTCATCCACACAAAGGAGAAAGACTAAGAAAACATCCACCAGGAGGTGTACACTACTGTCCCACACTGGCAGTTCTCTGGAAGAATTAATCTGACCAAATTTTCATAATCTTAGCAAACATGTCACCTCCCTTACTGACACTGATTTTATACTGACTTTTCCCACGTCACTGATCTATTTGCAAAGCTCACTCGTACGAGTGAGAAGACGTATGAGAAGTTAACATGCGCTTGCTGAGCCGTGCCTGTTTCTTAAGACTTGAGGAAATGCAAAGCTGACAGGCTCTCCTGAAATCCAAACACAGACTATGGCAAAGATAGATGTGAAAGCCATGTGGAGTACAGCAGACTGAGATGATCAATTTGGGCACAGGCATGCTAGTTGTGTCACCATTGACCTAGAAATGCAGTGTGAAAATGTCACATGGGAAGGCAATCAGACTGCTGAGAGAGCCGTAACAGCCAAGGGAAGAAAAACAGGATCTTTTCCCATTTTGTTAAAAGCATGCACCTTAATGTGTTCACCAGCCCTTCACTTTGGACTAGGCCCCTCTTGTCAGGCAAAAAGCGTAAGGGTTCATCAATTAAAAAATAAAAAACAAAAAAAACAACAAAACAAAAACAACAACAACAACAAAAACCAAAAAACACCGAAACTGATGAAAAACTTACACCCCTTATGCAACTGCCACAGCTGGCTTGCTTATGAATCCTATTATCCAAACACATCTTTTGGCCACACAAAACAGCATGATCAGTGCTAGCTGTCAGGAAGGAAAAGGTGTACTGCGCCCATTGAAACATACTGGATCTAAAAGATGTTTCCCGAATTTGGGGATAATTACAACCCTAATTTTCCTGCTTGGCTCACAGAAGCATTAGCTCCAGCATCCATTTGAATCCATCTTTTGTCAAGTGGCTGCTGAATAAAACAATCTGAGACAGATGCACATTACCTTTCAGTTTCCGTAACACTGATTACTTTCATAATCTTAATAAATAGTGGTAGGAATAAAAGCTTGTGAGCCAAAAGAGAGATAAATCCAAGGCAGGATGTATGGCTAATCCAAGGAAGCAGATATGCATACTGAATTTTTCTTTACTACTGTTAATATAAATTAGAATCATTTGCCCTCCTTCTCCAATATTTTCTAATCCTCAAAAAAAATCTACCAAAACTTCAGGTAAAGCAATCTCCCCCTTCCAGGGCAGAGAGCTAAACTGCTTCCCTGCACAGCCTGTTGGGTGCACTTCTATATGTCAAGGGGGGAACCGGAATGAACAGCTCACAAGCATCCCCAAGGACTTGGCTAATGGACTCTACCCTACTTCCCTTCAGCAAGACCAAAGAGCTGCATTATCAGCTCAGCACTGGTTTTAATGTGAGGCTTATGCTTTCTTGTTTCCTGCAGTCTTGAATAAGGAAATAAGGCAATATCAGGCTACAGTCACCTGAGTCTGCAGGTGAAACTTAAGGCCAAAACCTGGAGCCAGCTACTCCTTAGCAGTTGCACATGAGTGAGTAGATCGTGCTTCTGAAAAAATGAGAAACAGCAGCCTCAGCACTAGGTCACAAGTACTGAAGGCATGAGAAAATTTCTCAGCTCATCCGAGGAACAAAACTGCCATTACTGTGCCATGGCTGAATTTCTTTAGGGACTTCATGGGATATCCACAGATTTTCTTAACTAAGCAAGCTTGCTTACCACCATACCTGTGTCTGCAATTTTAGGGACACGAGAAATCTGCATATCATCTCTCAGTATCATATGCTTGAATGTAGATTTTAAAAAGAGAAAGCAATAGAGAGAACAAAAGTGAAAAACATGGCTTTCAAGAAAAAACGAACCGTTAACATTCAAGGACTATAGATATGAAAGTACCAACTCTAACATTTGCACCACACCATGGTATCAAAGAAGGTCTTGTTATAAATGATATACTGAACACAACTTCATACATACAAACCTTGGAACAGGACCACACATTGATAAGGAACCTCCAAGCATGTCAAAAAGGAGCCCTTCCCAGAGAAATGAGCAAGAAGATTTTAGCCTGCTACCACAATATTTTGAACTGAAGTTGTAAAAACAAAAACACAAACCACCCAAAACCCAAAAAACAAAATCCAACAACAACAAAAAAACAAACCAAAACAAAAAAAAGCAAACAACAACCAAAACCTCAGAAGGACCAAATCCTTTGTTCCCCAAAGCCCTTTAGAGTACAGAAACATTTTACATACTGTGACTCTCCCCAATCAATTTGATAACAGCTATTATAAAAAAGTAAAATTTGTACTGAAATTGTGTCGAAAATTAAGTATTTAAATGTAACAAATCATAGAAATTCCCTAATACACTCATGAGACAGAAGAAGAATGCGCAAAAATCCAAAATGCAGTATTAAAAATTTCAACTGAGAACACAATCACTTCCTAATTGCAATAGCTTCCATTTGATCTTGATATTCTCTAAATTAACAGCTTCACTATGTCAATCAAACACCTCAACACTATTTTCATGATTAGTTGATCTGTGGGAGAAATTTATTCCTTCATACACTCTGACAGGCCAGCAGTAAACATGCAAGGAAAATTATGTACTGCGAACCCTGAACAACAAAATTCAACTCCCTTAAGACTTTTCGCACACTATGTCCAAAACAATTAACAGTAGAACAGTATTCTGTTCAGACAGAAGCTGCTGAGGGAAAGGTCATCTGAAATGATTTCAGCTGGATGAATGAAGCTGCTCAAGTACGTAATTTGTATTAAAAATTTGATCGGTTATAAAATATGTAGGTGACTTTTTTGGCTTCAAATTCATATATAGCATCAATTTATGCTAAACAACATTTGAGATAAGATTTTCACCTTTTAAATACAACATATAAATATTGTAAATTTAAAGATAAACTTCCTGACTAGCCCAAATTTATGGCAGTGTTTTGATATACCGAGATGTTAAAAGGCCATAAGATAAACATGGGGGAACTGTTTTTCTCTTTTACACAATATTGATTTCTGATCTGATCATAAAATCTGATTTAATTTTATAATTAAAAACAACATTAAAATAGACTTTGACAGTAAGAGTGCCATAAGTTTTCTCAGTATGCTAGTAACAGCATCTCCTCTCTATCCTTTTCTTTTTAACATACTATTGCTTAGGATTTCTTCTCTTTACAGGACCTCATCAGGGTTCAGCTGGTGAGCAAGCAGCACGAGATGGGTGAAAACAAAAACTGAATAGCAAACAAAACCCTCCACCCACCTAACGGGGAGGGAGACTTTCAATCAAGCCAGGACAAGCTTCTGAAGTGATTCACTGCAGATACAAATCTGGCAACATTCTCTCCAGTGGAGTTCATTCTCTTGCAAGCTCAGACATGCTGCTTCCTCAGCGGCTATTGAGTCACTGCAACTTGTCTGCATGTTACTTTGTGATTATTGTAGAGAGAAAAGCGTTCCCGTTTCCTTTCACAGAAGCAATCAATAAAGCTCTGCAACTCCACTCTTAAAGAATAACCTATATTCCCCAAGTTAATGAAAACATGTAGGTGAAAACTTTTACAGGGTTCTAGTAGGCACATGTGTATGCATATACAAGCACACCCATATATATATAGACACATATACAAATCCCACAATGATGACACTCCTGATAAGTTATGTAACTATAGCACAAACACTACCTAACACCTCCAACAACCACACTGACCATTCAATTCACCTGCCTTGAATCCTGTTGTGTCCAGCCTTCTAACATTACAGTCCTCTTACCCTCTGTTTAACTATTATTTTGTTAACCTATCAACCTTTTCCCTCTCGAATGTGTCTTCTCTCTTTGGGATTTATCCAGATGGAAAATCTGAAGTTCTTGAAAGATGAGTTTGAAGGCCCAAGGATGTAAGAGTTCACCAGGTCTGGCAAGTGTATGCTGTAAAACTACAGGAAACTGTAAAATCCCAGGTTTAGTCATTTGCTTCCAAAAATGGATAATTCCAACCTAACAGCCTTTTCCAAGATATTTTCAGTATTTAGAAGATTTTAAGCATGTTAAAATAAAAAGCATAAAAAAGTACAGAGTCATTATTTTCTTCTTTCTTATAAGGTACCCACAATATCAAGAAATCATAAGTCCTACACACTGAGAAACTAATAAAGTTTGTCTCAGTATTATTATAACAAAATAGAAGGATGCATGATTACTCATGAGAGGAGATTTCACTAGGCTATTGTGCAAAAACATTCTTGACATCAGAGATGGCTCAAATTGTTTTGTCCTTCAACTTAGGATGGTGACACTGCTGTCATACCAGCCCACCTTCTAAACCGAGGTCCACAAAAAGATGATGACTCACTTTTATCCAATGCCATCACATATACAAACGTAGAACATATGAAATGAACAGCTCTAAGGAACCAAAACAGCTTCTCTGGTCAACAACTTTTTTTTTTTTCTTTTTTTTCTTTTTTTTTTTTTTTTTTGGGGGGGGGAATGTTTAGTACTTAAAAAAATGTAATGTATTACTGTTGGAGGGACTGAAAAAAGAGCAATGTAGGTGGCCTGAAACATACCTTTATAATGTCAGTTCAGGCCCCTCCTTGGGAAGAATAATAGAGCTGAAGCATTCTGCCATGGGTAGGCATCAAAGATAAATATAACTAGAGCAACTCAATCTGAGTTAAAGCTGGACCTGTGGCAGAGAAAAGCCTGCCAACTGATCCAATAATGGCATGCACCCTTCAACCCAGTTTCCCCTTGAAATACAAGACCTTTTATTGTGTTTTGGTTTGTTTTTTTGTTGGTGGTTTTTTTGTTCGTTTGTTTTTAACATCAAACCATCATGTGTTGCATTACAGGTCATGAGGACCTGAAGTATCTACTTATGTGGTTACAAAATTATATTAGGGCTTAAGACAACTAAACAACTAGAATTCTTATGCTTGCTTTCCTTTTCTAACTCTTCCTAGATTAAGTATCTTAATACCTCCCATATGTTAGATAAACATTAATGAACCTTATTTGCACATATACAGAGACTTGTTACTCATATTAGCCAAGTTAATATGTCACATCTGGCAAAGACTGTAGTCATTCAAATCAAACAGCACATGCTAAATATCAAAAACTACATCTGAATTCTGAGATTTTAATGGAAATATGGTCTGCTTTAATCTTAATCCTATCAAGAAAACTTTTTTTGCATATTATATGTGCATTAACTTTGGTACGTATTTATAGGCAGAAATGCTAGCTCATGAAAGTACTGTAAAACAGGCCCATTGCATTTCCTATTATGTCCATTTTAAGGATTTAATTTAATATCAAAAAAGATGTTCCACACTCAAAAATGCCTTCAGTTTAAAGGCTTTGATGGATTAAAATATGATTTAGGAAAAAAAAAAATGTTTTTCCAAAGCATAAAAATTCTAGCATATGATTTTCATTTAATATGGAAATCAAAGCTCTGCAAAAACCCATGTTTAAGTACATCCACATGTTTGTTATTTATCTGTATAAGAAGTCCATTGCTTTTCTATGCTAACATTACTTTCCCTAATGCCAACACTCAGCTCTGGGCTGTCATAGAAACTGGTTGAAGCAGATGAGATTTTACATTTCAAAAACTGATCAGATCACTAAAAATATTCTGTTGGTTCCAGACCTCAGGACTTCATGCAGGGACTAGTCTGCTGAAGTTACCATAATGATTGTACTTTATTCCGGTCAACATACCTTGTTCCAAACTGTTGTTCCTACTCAAACTTTCTGCCCCTACCGTATGTTCTGAAACAAAAATATGTGATTGTAATGCTAACCCCGTTTCTTTACAAGTTGCTTCTCCTAAAGTAGAGAAAACCAAGAGATTAGATACACAGCGGGTGTCTGCTCTGCCAAAGAAGCCTATAAAGCTACAGCTCTCTTCTATCCCTTCTTCAAGAAAAACTTCAATGCCCAACACACTAATGACGCAGCTCCCTAAAAATCTTTATACTTCTCTCACTGGCCTATTGGATTTACAAGACCTGAAAGACTAAATAAGGAGATAGAGAGTGTCTGGGAAAACCAGACAGAATAAACAAGCTGAAAGAGAAACAATGCCTTTGTAGAAGTCCATGGCAAGAAACACATTCCACACCAAGCAATGCCCATATGGGGTACTCAGATTGATCCGTGTCTTACTCCTACTCCTGTTGCCAACTTTCAGGCAACTGTGGCAAACCATTTAATCTCACTATTTTCCCCGGATTTAATATCAAGGAAGAATCAACACCAAGAGCCTGAAGCCAATGATGCAGTAAAACAAAGTTTGCACCTAACCAACAAGTTTCTACACACCAGCGTGACTTCTGGGTGACTGAGGCAACCCCCTGTCACAGAACCCCAGTGGAGGGACACGTTGTCTTCCACAAAATTGGCAATTGGCCAGGAAGTGCTACTACCAATGCCAGTGTTGAGAAATCTGCCCAAGTTGCTCCATGATGCTGCAAGAAGCCAGCTTAAGTGTGCCACATCACAGCCCATGTAAATCACCTGCAGGTGACAGTCACAACTAGGAGCCTGAGCGTCAAGTCCAAGCACAGAATCAATTCCATTACACAGAAGTTTATGTGGCTCATCACTGAACATTCCAGGAAATTCAGACTGGTCAAAAAGCATTCATGAGCACTATCTGTTGTATTAATTATTTAGTAGGAATTAATGTCTCATCTCTACTCATTAATGCATCAGAACATGCTATTTAATACTGGAGAATCTCCTATGGTAAAAGACTGAAACCACAACAGTAGCCTGCAGAAGATCACACATTCACTACCTATTTCTTTCATAAGGTCAGTGATTGATCTGTTTCTTAGGTCATGATTTTATCAAAAATACTACCTGAAACCACTCAAAATAGCAGTAAAAAAGGCTTTTAAAATATTGCAATCACCCTTGTGCCTCACACCATCAGAGGATAAAAAGGTACAAAAATATATGTGCAGTACTCCTAAACACTGTGGAGGAAATAACAGCATCGTCTTAAACATCAGTCAAATCTATCCTCTTTCACTAAAATCATTCTGTACCTAATGATACCAGCACTGCTGATGGTGAAGTCTGATATTAGTCAATGTATGATCTTGGCTCAATTTTTAGACATTTGGATCACTTCTTGCAGCAATGGAAACTGATGAAGCTTTTAACTGTTTTTCAAAGGAGGTTGTGTGTGAAGGAAGTGTTGCATCAACTGAATGACACAAAGCTGCTATAAAAGCTGAAGTTCTACGTTAGTGCTAAATAGAAAATGGTGGAAACTTAACTTACAGCTTTTGAAAAATATCTATGGATACATCTCCAGTGACTAGGTATCTTGAAGTAATACAAACAGCTTTTGAGCAAAAGTAAAAGATGAACACATGTGCAGTCAGAACACCACCCTCTTAAAGCTCAACACTGACTGTGGGTTTTTTCCCCAAGAATTTTCTATTTCATTAATCAATACAAATCATGTATTTCTAGGCATTTGTGAATATTATCTCTCATACTCACAACACGAAAAGTTACAAACAAAATAACTATGCATTAGTTCTTACAAAATGCCTCTGACTAGTATCACCTCATTCCTATAGGTAATGAATTCTTGCAAAAAAAAGTGTAGCTAGTTAATTTACTCAGAATCACACACAAAGTATACATCAAGAACAGTAATTGGATCTGAAAAAATATGGTGATCAAAATGAAATTTAGGTAATAACAGGAGTATCAAATGTTCAAGTTCAGAAGCAAATAAAAAGCAATCCCATTTGCAATTTCTATCAGGGCTGCTAAACATTTATATATTGTTCCAACACACCAACCACTCTTGTTATGTCACTGTTACGAATCCTGCACTCACTAAAATACATAACATTCTGCTCACTTACAGCAATTTGACAGAAAAACAAATGAGAACAGAAAACTGAAGCTTTCCCATGCTGCTGAGTGCAACAATCATGAAATGAAATCCTGAATCCTATCTTTGAATTGCCTTTTATCAATAGACAATGCTCCCTAGAAAATACTTATAAGTATTATTTTTTTAGCATTCTGCTTACACGAAAGTTAACTTGTTGGTTCTGAATTCAGAAAACAAACAGTGAATGACAATTGTAAAAGCAAAATATTACTGAGACATTATTGACTTTCAAAGAGTATGAGGAAAAATTAATTGGCAGATGTTTTACATAGCATAATTAACAGTTCATTTCAATGCACTGTAACCAGATTAAGATAATTATGCTTAGAAACAGAAATGTAATAATGATAAATTACTAGTTTTCATATTACGGTCAATTTCCTACATTCCAAATAATCACCACATTTAGAAATAGGTGCATCTGTTCCATGCTGTCATCAGCTATACAAATGGCACAAACTCATGGCTGGGTGAAACAATCTTTCAACCAAGACACAGGAGGTTTCCTTGCTTCGTAAGTAAACAGTGTGCTAGTTCTGTTCATAAGCAAAATACAAGGCAAAACCAGCAGTCCTGTTTTCACCAGGGCACAGTTACTGAATAGAAGCTGAAGATGCTGGAAAGAAAAGCCTGAATTCTGTGAGCCGAGCAAATCACAAAATCTCCTCATATGGAAGTTCAAGACTGAGAATATAAGAATCTGTATTCTGTGATGGCATGCAAAATATGAAGTTATATGCTTTCTGTATGGGTTGTAAGAGTAACTCTGTCAAGGACTTCAGGTCACAAATCAAGAAAAAACTGATCTTCAAAGTTTTCATTTATTACATCTATGAGGACTAACTACTGCATCCTAGTGCCACAATATTAATGTAAACCATTTCAAAATAACAGTTACATGAAGGTAACCCCTGAGTGTTATGAATTTGTTGATAAATTAGGCTTGATATTTTGAGATTTTATTTCAGGCCTTCCACTTTCAAGGTTGTTTTTTCCTTTTCTTTTTTAATTTCAAAGGTGCACTTTTCTTCTCTTTTCCCACTAAACAAGAAAAAAAAGTCACAACCATTTTGTCTTTAAATTAAAAACAGACTTGCATTTCACCTCCCTCATTTCTGTAGCTTCGCCGCTTTCATCGTGCTTTTTTGTTGAGGGTTTTTTTTTTGCTTTGCTTTCTACTATCAAGTCCTTGACACTTGGAGACTAAAAACTCACAACTAACAGCACAAAGATCAGAGCAGGCACAGAAATAGAAATTGCAAGATTAGAAATCTCAAAGACCTGAAAAGTAGACAGAGGGGAAATAAATAGGTATTGAGGCAGAACCAAGGAGAATAAAGGGAAGCAATGAAAAATACTTTCAAAAATAATAATAAAAAATGTGCAACTGTATTATTAATGTGCAGCTGAGGAAAATTAGTTCTGTAGAACTGGATTATCACAGTTATCCAAAGCAAAGTAGATTGGAAGAAGGGAGGTAAGTGTAAAAGCATTGTGAGTTATAAATACGTACTGACACCTTTCACATTTGGTCCATTTTTTATTACCACACTGGAGTAGGCAATATAAAGAGACCTACTGTTCCCACTATCAATCATTGTTGTTCTGAGCCTTCAAACAAATAACAAAAGAATCCCAACCCCTAATGAATGAAAAACACAAGAAATTAGGTAATTTTTTTTTTTATAGTGACCAGGTTTCTAGCTTCATTCCCTCAGTAACCACGTAAGTTTTCAACTCATTTCCATATTTCCAAGGCTTGATAGGGTTTTCTGGTAGTTTTCGTCAGAAATCCCTGGCTACTTCTACACTATCTGTCCCTCCTGCATAATCTCCTGGTTTACAAGCAATTTTTACCTCATATCTAAAGAGAATAAATGAGAAATACCTATTTTCTTTTGGTCTTTCCTTACATGGATTAGGGTGTTGGTTCCAAGAATGACAGAGAAAGGGTTTCACCATTGAATTTGCTCCAAAACATTAACTTTGCAAGAGATAAGTAACGGATTTCTATAAACACCTTGTAGGAAATCTGCCTTATCTTAATGAGCTTTTGGGGCAGAATTTCAGCTCCTAAAACCAGGACACTTTTATAAGGCTGCACCCACACATTATTCTCAATGGTATTCAATTACAGCTAGAAATATTATCCTGGGCTTTGATCTTTGATCTCCTTACATATCAGCATTACGTGGTATGAAACCATGAAGACAAAAACATACTGTACTCTAATGAGATGCTAAAAAGATACTGCAAGGCATGTCTGAAACAATGCTACACCCACATTTCACAGAGGCCTTATGCAGAAGACTTTCACACTAGAAGGACACCCACAGCCAGAAGGATAAAAGTGAATATTGCTACGTTCAACCCAAATGCCCATTTTAACAGTTACATTCCACTGGCATGAAAAAATAATAGTATCAGCCAATGTACCCTTGACTATCTCACTGAGATGGCTCTTACATCTATTCACTTAGTCCTAACTTTCTTTTTATCCCAGACACCATCTCACCATTGCTGCTAGGGCATTCTGAACCAATTGGACCAGTTCTTTCTGTTTTTCCACAGCTTAAATAATTCCAAATCCCCACATGAACTCTCTTAATTTCTCCATAATCTAATTTCTTATTTAATTTTTAAGTGGAATTGAGCTTCTTGAAGTATGTTTTTAACTAAAATACAGTGCACCTTTAAGGTAATATATTATTGTTATATCCTCTGCTAGTATTTAATAAAACAAACCTTTTATTTTAGAAAAACTTTTTATATGTAATAGTATATTGTGTATTGGACTGATCCTGTTCCACTGACTAAAGGGAGGTATATAAACAGTATACAACTTCAATATAGAGCCTCGCTGACACATCACATACAGACCAGTTTCAGCCTTCACAAGGTTAAAGTTGATACTATTTCCGTATAGTTTCTTAAAAATAACTAACACTGGTTTGCTATGAGGATACAATTAAAACTTAAACCTTAGTTGCCTAATTTCTGTGTTTGTATCTCATATTTCAGTAATATAATCATGATTAAAGCAATTAGTTTCAATATGTAACCCAAGCTAACAGTCTACTCTTATCATTTAACTTTAGGTCTTTGGCTGTATATAAAAGATGTAATTTCAAATAGCACTTGAACGTAAATAATTACTGAATTGTCTATAATTTTTAAACAGTATTTGAAATTACATTAAAAAATGCATTTAAAATTTAAAGCTACAGAGAGCCATCTACAGTATATAAGGTGAAAGAAGGATCTGTAAAACTTTGATGGAGACGTGCCATATCAAGTTAAAAACATTTGGGAGTCTTCCAATATGGAAAAGACAAAGCTCTTACCGTTTCCTTTGGAATTTGTGACTGGCTTTGTTCTGCATTCTAAAGGAAGTAAAAAAAATAAATAAGAACACAACTACATATGACATATACTATCTATCAGCAAGGGGATAAACAAAGAGCTCTAATTCTGACGTGAAGTGGTAGTGAAAAAATGAAGGGTGTTTGTCACAACCCTGACTGAAAATTGTCTAAACAAGCACTAAAAGAGAGGTGAACAAAAATAACGCCAGTGATCTTGCGGTGGTGCACCTGACTTTATTTGGTTATGAGGGAGGTGACTCTGGCCCAAGGAAGAACCACAACTGCTTGCACCATTTTCTGGCTGGTGGAATGTTCTCATTCAGGGATGTTCTCCCCTGGCCTTTCCCTTCTGCTTTGAAGTTTTCAACTAATGACCTCAGCAACCCAGATGAACCATTCCAAATATTTTAAATGAGTACCTATTTTTTAAAACATCCATTCTCATTTTAGCACGGGATTCCCCTTTTGAGTGTGTTTGTGAGAACCAGAACTACAGCGCTGGACACCCCAGGACAGGAGGGTTCTTTCAGTTCACCAGAGATAGGACACTCCTGTAACTTTCCATTCCTCACCTGTGCCTCAAGGCACATAAGGCAGACACACATCATTGGAAAATGCATCCCCCAAACAATTCTAAAAACACATGTAAGGAACTATGGCTCTTCCAAGCCCGTATTAAAACCCATTTGAACACTCAGGAGACACCTTGCTGCTGGCTGGCTGATCACTTTTGGGCTAACCAGCTATTTGTTTCCATTCAGCTGGGACACAGTGAAATGCGAGGGTTTACTGGACATTTTTGCTTTAGGCTATTTTGAAGGAGACTCAAATCATAAAGCACAAAAATGTAGTGGCTAAGCAGTAACACAAACATCCAGTTAGCTTCAACCCGAAGCCAACAACCAGTAACGAAAAAATGATGAAGGAGACAACGACCAGAAACATGTAAAGGACATATATGTACCAAGGGGCATATTAACTTGTAGGGTACTGGAGATTAACTCTGACAGCTAGTCTCTGTTGATACTGAGAATACAGCTCTAAAGCTAAATAACCCAAGCCAATCCTTCAGATGATTCCCACGGTCAGTAGCAGCTCTAAGAAAATGCTTTACAAGTTACGTGAGGTAACCGAAGCACTACAGGAGCTTTATTTAACCAGAGTACTCCGCACCCCTTTCATGAAGGGAGGGAGCAGGGACGGAATAGTTTTAAGAGACAATGTGTCTCTACCTCACATTAACTTGAACAAGCCCTAATAGATGACCTATCTGGCATTAGGTAACTGTGGAAGCAATAAAAATGCCTGGTATTCTGGCGAAACATAATCATTCTTCCAGATCTCACTGGTTAGAAAAGCTGACTTCTGCTAATTTGATTTTTTAAACTGCTTCCACATTTTACTCACTTTTACCATGATCTGTGGCACTGGATAATCACATGCACATACTCTCTGACCTGATCACACAAGCTACAAAGATCCCATAATAACCTAAATGGGTTCAGCTTAACAATCACGTAAGTTTTAGCTACAACTACACATTTTTGTGGGTCTGTTCCAGACAATAACGGCAACATACATCAAAGACATTAAACTCCACAACTTTCCTTTTACTTACAAAGAAACCCAAAGATACTTAACTTGTTTTCAAAAGTCATTCAACAAACCATAACTCAAAACATAAAATCTAAATAACTCTTTTATTGGGATTGCTATCTGTACAAATGTTGGTAAATATAAAATGGTTTTAATATTGAGCACTCCTCAGCAAGCAACAGCAAGTCCTGTCCTTTATGAGATGGATAACATCAAATAACAAGATTTTATCCATATGATTTCTGAGACGCATCTCATTCAGTCACTACTTAAAGCACACAAATGCAGAATATGATAGAAATACGGGAAGGATGCAAAGACAAATTGTTCCTAGGTGGCCAAAGAAGGTTTGCATGTGTAAAAGATGAACTGACATGACTTCAGATCATTCCCCTCCCTATTTCAATTTTTTTTTTTTCATAAAGCTATTAAAAGTCCATGAGAGGAGCTGGTCGAAAAGACTTCTTTTATTTTTTCTTCTAGGATCATTTCTTACCAGAGAATAAAGAACAGCCCTTATGATGAGTTTTAGTTCAACACCTTCCCCAGCAATTCTGCTCCTGCTCTTTGACAGCAGCCAGCAGTGCATGCCTAAGAGTCCTTCATGGCAGGATGCAAACAAACAAGTCCTTATGTAACTGAGGATCATCACACGCATGTACTGTCAGATCCTCACAATACCATTTGTTCAACTGGAGCTACGGAAAAACACACCAGTTCAGATCTGATTTCTGCTCACATAGCACAAAGCCCACCTACTACCTGACACAGCCATGACTGCCTTCCCTATGCTGGTCTTTGCCAAAATATTTGAGGGAGTATTGCCTGAGCCGCAGCAGGGAGGCTACTGAGGTTGAACTCATTTAAAGGGGCTGATTTGCTGTTATTTTAAAACTACTTCACATATTGTTATTAAATCTCTGAGTTACTCACATCATATCTTTGTTCACAATTATTTAAACAAAACCTTGTGTCAAAATATGCATTAAAACTATCTCATTTTACCATAGAAATAATATACACAAAATTAAGACATTTTCTTACTTCTAAGTTTATTTAGAAAAGTCAAAAAGCATTTTCATTCACCTTTATGTAAGATAGTAATACTGTGAAAATTACAGCATAGGAACTTATAAACAGATGGCTTTCCCCATTCCAGTGATAAGTAGGGCATAATAGGATCTCAAATTGTTCATTTCTCTTCATTTTAAGACAGCTTTCATTTCAGCACTTGAAGTCATGTTTCAAGAACATTAAGGTAAAAGTGAGGTTCATTTGCAACCTTCCCTGCCACTTTGACTTCCTAGGTGTAATTGTAGTTTTGAAAAGTAAAAGGCTAATGTTCAATGTCTTGAAATGGCCAAACAAAAATTCATTCTCTTTGCATTCAAAATAACACAAATCCAATAGAAAAATGAAGCAATATATTCATCATACTTATATTTGTCTATCTTCTCACAATAATGCAGCCAAATAAGTTATTTTTAAAGTTGTATATAGCTACAATAATACAAATAATAAGTAAGTTCAGCAGTTTAATTGAGTACAGAACAAAGTAAGACTGCTACATTTACAGTCTACCTTTTCATAACAGAAATTATCTTGAATAATTATCAGAGAAATATCTGTATACACTATGCAAGTGGAGCAGGGACAGTATGAAACATCATTTTATTTCCATTTAATGTAAATTCCTCAGAAACATCTTCTGAATTGCCCTGCTAAATTAATATCTGCAGGGTTTCCATTCCACAGAGATTGCATTTATATTCAAAAAAGGCTACTATTTCTTATGTCTTTGATTTTTGGATTGAAAAGTATTTAGATATTCTGTTTTGGCATACTATTATATGCTCTAAAACATATTAGTGAGCAGGTAGTGGGACAAATGGCAGGCTTTCAAACATAGATTTGTCCTTATGAAAGATATGAATAATCTACTTGTCTGCATGCATCCAAATAAAGTCTATGCAATACCTTCTTCTATAAACATTTTCACTCAAAATAAAGCTCTCACTTAAACAGTACCAAAAAATACTTAATACCAATTAGCAGATCTTGAAGAAAATGTAAAACATGCATGTAAAATATTCTAAATAAAACAAAATAGCTTTCTTTCTTTTTCTTATATTCAGTGATGGCCAGGCATGTTTACTAGCAGGTGACAAGATCAAATCATTTGCTCACAGTCATCTAAATCTCTTAGCTGCTCTCTATTTTACGCACCAGTTCCCTTGGATGGAATGTTTCTTCCTGTCGAAAAATCAAAAGGCCAACAGTCCCTCCCATCTTGGTACTTCGCAGCAAGGACACAACTTCTTCTTGAGTTTTGCCTGTTAAATCAACTCCATTTACCTGTGACAAAAAAAAAAAAAAAAAAAAAAAAAAAAACTGGAAAAATTTAAAACGAGAAAAAC
>VXAY01003532.1:400720-424495 GCA_013399855.1 Oxyruncus cristatus | reverse complement strand
CCTGGGAAAAAAAAAAAAAAAAAAAAAAAAAAAAAAGATAGAAACTGGTAAGACTTCAAAGCAGGAAAACCGGCAGAAATAATAGCAAACATACAAATACAAATAACAAGTCAGACAGCTATACTTTGCTCCTTTTCAGCAGCAACAGTATAGTCCAGTGTGCTCTAAGGCCAACTAATCCCATCTACCAGTAGTTCTTACAAGAATTTCTGGATAAACATCTTTTGGCAAAATCAATTTATGATTCAGAACTGGTCCTGTTTCCACACGCCTTGGTGTTATACCTACCTTCCAAATATATCTTGCACAACGAATTGTGACAACAGTAGAAAGTAATTTTTCCCCGAATAACTTTGGGGTAGCTACTCTTTATCTTGCCTCTGTTCAGCGGTCCCATTCCTTGGCCTCCACATGCCACTTATCAGGACAGACAGGTATGGGATACATGCAGAATTTCCCCCTATATCAGCTAACATCAGCAAGGGAGAAGCCAGAGAAAGACCAAGTAATCTCAGGCTTGCCTGTTCGGAAACATTCTGGAAATGAAGGCAAATCAACTAACGGTGCTAAGCAAGGGAGTATGGTGCTCAGGAGTCAGCAAACCATCTTTTTCCTTCCCCTTGTAAGAGATCATAGCTCACACTGTTGAGATGCCATAGCTGTCATCTTAAATGCTTTTCAGTCCCCTTCTACCCAAGTCATCTGGGTTACCTTGAATTACAGTAATTACAGAGGGCTATCCTCCAGCAACAATTCAAGCTGGCTTGGCCAATTTTGCAGTAAAGTGAAGTTAGGGCACTGAGAGGCAGTTACAGGCTCAGCAGTACCTCCAGTGTCATTTGGCTTAGGGACAGTAATGAAGAGCTGTGGGTGGTAACATCTCTTATCACACCAGCTAGATTTGCAGAAAGATCTCTGCGGTGCACCTATCTAAGAGAAATTTCGTTCCCTTGAGGACATCCTTCCTTTAGGAGGGAAGTGGCCTTGATTCTCTGTAGGACTGCCCTCTCAGTTAATTCACTAAACCTTTTCAGGGTATTGCCTTCCATACTTGGCAGCATCTTCGATAATTTCTGGTCTGTCACTCCATGCCGATTTAATTCTACTTACTAGGTAACAATCACTCTGCTTTGATTCATTCCTGAGCAGCAATGCAAGACTATGACCCTATATTCAATAAGGACATGTAAACTCATGTTTTTATAGTATATCTGGGTCCTGCTCTTTAAACGGTTATGTACCGAAAATGCCCAGCAACTTGATCTCTTACCTAAAAAAAAATAAAGGAAAAAGAGGGAAACATTTTCCTATAACATAAAATACATAAGCCTTTGGAAAGTGAAGTAGCGTGTGGGCACATGCCAAAACACGGAAAAACAACATGTAACATTTCCTTACCTCAATTAATCGGTCTCCAGCTTTTAGCCTCCCATCTTGAATAGCTGCACCTCTTGGAAGGATGTTTTTCACATAAATTGGAGCGGAGCCACCAATTGGGACATCTCTTGAAGTAATGCTAAATCCCAAGCCTTCTGTACCTGCATAAGGAATGTACACTGCTAGTTAAAATGCACATTTTATATATTATTTTTACTGAGTAGAATGTATGTATACCTCACTGATGCAATCCATGAAAATACATAAAAGATGTAAGAATTACTGCATGGCAAAAAAACAAAAGGCATCTATAAGAAGGCTATAACTGAAGCACTGAGTCTGGGCACAGGTGGCTCAGCAGGCCCTCCCTGCAACTTGCTGTTCTGATGATTTCCAAGTCATTGCCATATTTTCGACTTTCTATTTCAGATGAGCTAAGTGACAAGGAATCAGAACAAAGCATATCTGATATCCTATCACTGTCTTCCCCCTTGTCAATCTGGATCTCATCAATGATCCTTTCTTTCTCTTTTGCAGTACATTCAACAGTGACAGTCGGCTGATACTGCTGGCCATGGGGCTCACTTATGGACACTGGCAGGTGACAGAACTGGAGCTCAGTGGTTTCATTTTGTCTGCTCTGAGGGACCTCAGTCTGTTTTCTTTCAGTAGCTCCTCTGCCCCAGCACTTGCTGGGTTCCACCCCACTGTCTGTTCTGCAGGCAGGGAGCAAACCAGGCTACCTCTTCTGCTGAGATGTCCTGATGTACATCCAGGTGACTGACTACACTTGGCTAAGACAGACTAAAGCAAAACAGAGGCATTTAAGATGACCTGGAAAATTCAGAGAGGGCGTCCAGTCAGTACAGCAAATGAGACTTGTATTTAAGAGAAATTATGCCCACAACTGGTTATTGAAGGGTACCACCAGCTCCAGAATTCACAAGCTGAGAAGGCAAACAGAAGCCTTTCCTACTATGCAGAAAGCTCATTTGTGATCCTCTCTTTGATGCCATGTGTCCAGTGTTATCAACCCCTGACACTATAGATTGAAAACTGTCACTCTCCCTGCCTCCCCAACATTACACATCAAGTCTATTCAGGACACTTAACCTAGCATGAAACCAGATGGCCATTCAGCAGAGAGCACCCCAACAGAATGGCAGCACCTTCAACTTCCGTTTGAAACATCTCAGGTGTTAACGTATTTAAGAAGGGGAAAAAAACAAGTGCACAACAGCACCCTTGCGAGGACAAAGGACTGGCAGAGACAATGTGTGATGAACTGACTGCAGACCCCATTCTCCATTCCCCTGTGCTCTGGGAAGAGGAGGTAGAGAATTGATGGGAAGAAGGGAGGGGTGGAGGGAAGGTGTCTTAAAATTTGGTTTTATTTCTCACTACCCTACTGTGATTTGATTGGCAATAAATTAAATTAGTTTCCCCAGGTGAAGTCTGTTTTGCCCATGACAGTAATTGGTGAGTGATCTTCCCTGTTCTTATCTTGACTCAGAAGATTTTTGCTGTGTTTTTCCTGCCTTGTCCAGCTGAGGATGGTGATTGATAGAGCTGCTTGGTAGGCACCTGGTGTCCATTCAGGGTCAACTCACCGTAATGTTGAAGCCTGAATTAATTTCTGTCTTACTGTTCCCCATGTTCATTTGTTAAGTTTACTTTTTCATTGAGCAGGTTAATATTCACACATGAAAAGAAAACAGGAATCAAATATAGTCACTACTAGTCTACCTACAGGTTTCTGAAATCTACACAATTATATTTGATTAAAATTTAGTCCAGTACATTTTATTATCAAGATGGTAATCATGTTAAGAAGTAAACTGACACAGGTGACAGGATCAGGCATGATACAAGCTTTTAAAATCTTCATCTTGAACATAACTAAGTACTCTCGTATACACAGTAAGGGTATGTAGTTCTTATTGTTCAGGAAATTTGGATCAATTCCTCTAGGCTAACTATCATGAGACAACTTCCCTTCCTCCTGCAGCATTTGAGATAGCTGACATTTGAATTTGAAAGTCTTCATCCACTTTCAGGCCAATATAGAATTTATCAGTGCAGTTACACAGAGAAGAAAAAAAAAAAAAGATATTAGATCTCATAACATCCATTTTTTACTTAGGAGACCTCAAATTTTAATGACGCTTCAAACATGCATAGAGCTCTTTAACTCTCGGCAACATAGAAGATGATCTGTGTAAGGATTTTTTAAGGCACATCTCATATTTTTATGGAATTTATCTTTTTCTCATTATAAGGATCTGTGTTGAATATTGCTCTTTGAGTATGGGTTTTGTCTGCTAAAATTTCTAAAGTAATATCTGAACAGGAACGCAGTCCCTGGACAATATTTCATTATTAATAAGCTTAATCCCCATAGCCTGATTACAGCATCATTACAGATGTCTGGTTCACACACTCCACTTCAAACCCCCATGGAAAAAACAGAAGTTGAAACGTTCACATTACAAATGCACACAGGATATAAATTTGGATGGTGGCATTTTCTGCTGTCAAATCTCCAGAAAGCCTTTACCAAAGCCTGCAGAACATCACAAATCCACACTGAGCCCAGACATTAGCAGAAGAAAATTCTAATTACTTGTTTCTGTGGAAAGAAGAGCCCTCAACTGGGCTGTGCTTTACTATGCTGCCCTGTGCAGCTTTGCATGAGGCAGCTTTTGGGTGTTATTTTCCTTTTACCTTTTCTCTGATTCAATCTGCTATTCGTGCACTGTAGCTGCTCTTAGCTATAGGATACAGCTTCATAAGCTCCTATGCTTATTATATATAAATTAGATGTTCACAAGACTGGGAAAAAAATGGATACATCCAACTGAGGCCAAAAATAAATACGACTTCTGTGACTGAATTGATTTTAATTTTTTTTTTCTTTTTATACACACTACTGATTTAGTTATCTCTACTCCATGCATTTCCATTCTCCTGTTGATAGAAATGCATATAAGATCTTAATATCTTCCCGCTGCTAAAATGTTTTCAGTTCTTAGGTTGTAAAACTGCATTATAATAACGAGGGAACTGTGCAAACACACTGTATGCTTCTCTGATATTTCTCATTTATACTAGTAATACAGGAGAGACTGGACACACATAGAGGCAAAAGCAGACCGTGAGTAGAAAACAGAAGAAATTTCCATATTTTTGAAAACACGGGAGTCATCCTACACAAAACTTTACTTTGCAATGTTTAGGTTATTTCAGCTATGTTCACTTTAATCTCTTCAAGATTTTAAAAAGGGTAGATTTTAGAAAGGGTAGAAAACATTTTCCTCCCTCTATAGCTGTCATCTCAGACAACGATCAAATTACACTGAGTGATAATAACATTTAAAAATCACCCACTAATTTGTGTAATTCAAATTCTTAGGCTTCTTTGATAAATCAGCAGCTCTCTCGACAAGTTAGAGTTCCCCTTTTTTTTTGAATGTGATGCTGGACACGCCTTCTAAGGTTGCATTACCCTCAAAGCTCAGCCAGCTCTGAGCTGAAGAAAAACTAGTTTTAAACGAATAAAAAGGGCAGTTACAATGGTAAAAGAACTATTTTGTACAAATAGAAGAGGGACAGATTTGACGCTTCAGTTTCTGGTTTGGAGGAAAAAAGTTCTGGTAGCAGTTAAAGCAGGGGGTAGAGGAGATCATTTGATATGATTTAATTAAATATATTTTCAAAATGAACATCATTTTATTTGGAAGTAGTCTGATCACAAACTGAAAGGATGTTAAAAATCTTGCTGCAGGTGATTAGACTTTCTCATCTCTCAGTGACGAAGTACTTAGTTTCTCAGTAATGTTGGGATTACCTTCTTCATTGTGGAAAGAGTGTGCCTGGCATGTTTCTGTTTTCCTAAGGTTATTCTGTATGAAAAGTTGTGTGTTCCTCACCCAGAACCAACTGCAGGTCTAAACTGTCAGCAGCAAAACATGCTTCTAGACAGAAACACCGACAGGATACAATACAAAAAACAACCATCACCTCTGCACTGCCTCCAGTGTTTTCACGTCTCAAAAGGCCATTGGTTCAGAGACCAATAAGGAACAACCAAAGGACCTAGACTGTCAGTGTCTTATGATCCTTCCCTTACAATTGTCTTCGCCTTCAGGACTGCAAGCAGAGCTAGAAGTAAATCCTGCTCTTTCTTCTCCTCTATTTTAAGAAAATAGAGATGAGTTCTCAGGTAGTTAAATACGGATCTTTCTGAACTAAAAAAAAATTTTAAAAACTCACACAAACAAGAGAGGTAGAGAACATTTCAGAACAATCTAAATATGGAAAATTCATGTCAGTAAACAGTCCTCAGATCTCATAATCCTGCTCACATCTACAATTAAAGGATTATTAATGAAAAGTGAAGATTCAAAGAAGGCATTCTCCCTGTCCTCAAACAATAAAGCAAGGTTGGCTGCACCTATAAACAGTGTGTGACACAAAATCACAAAAGTTACAAAATAAAGCATCCTCACTTAATGAAAGTATTAGATTATAAATGGACTCAGAATAAGGAGAGAGATAACATCACAATAAAACTAAGCAGAAGAGCCAAATGCCCTCCGACAATAACTGGAGCAGACACTGCCCTTCCAAGCATTTCAGTTTCCTGCTTTTTCAGAGGAGACTCTTTCTGGAGATCCATGTACAGAGGGGTGACCACTAAAATAATTTTCCTAGTAGTTTATACTGGAAAGCAGTTTTTTATAAGGGACTGAATCTCATGCAAGAGCCAAACAGCAAACATGTCCCCGTTATTGTAAGGGGCTACCCTGAGCTAACCAAGACCATCTTACTGCTCCTAGTTTAAGCCCCATATTTTCAGAATTTGTGCACATGTAGTCACGCTAACTACACATGCAAATGACTGCTTAGAAGGCTGACTGCTCAGCTGTCTATAAAATTTCTGCAGCCATATGCACAGTCAAGACTAATTGCATGCCCATTTTTAAGTAGTTGAGTGATTTGGAACAAGTGTGGTTTTTTCTCCAAGCAAAGCTCAGACCTCTCAAGAAGATCTTTGATCAACCTAATAGAAACATTCTTTTCCCTTTTTGCTACTGCCTGCTAATAGTGATCAGAAGTGGTTTTAAAAAATGGAAAGATGAAACTTGATGCACTTTATGGTTCTTCGGTGACTAATAATACCCAAAATTATCTGCCTCGCTTTCGAATCTCATTTCTCAAGGTCATCGAGGTAATTTAGGAATCTACATGCCTCATTTCAAAAGTGACAAACACCCTTACTTCATCTGAACAGGAATACTAAGAGAACATTTCACTTCAAAAGCAATTTTAAACAAAAATTTAAAATGTCAGTTCAAAGTCTGGCTCAAGAAACTGTGTGGGGAAAACAGGAGAGTATGATGAAAAATGCATGTAAATCTGTACACTTGAGATACATGATGCAGGATATCTTACAGACAAGTTCAGGGTCCTCTCTTGTGTATTGTACTATATAAAACCAAGTAAAACTAGTAATTGTCCATAGATGTGCCCTACTCCAGAGCAAATATGATGCAATTTTACATTAGCTTACTCCCAAACTATCCATGGCATCTTATTTTTGTATCTAATGACTTCTTGCAGAAAGGAATTTGGGTACAACAGGGATGAATGTCACCATGTTATAGCACTGAATGCCCCATCACCTGGTGGGATTTGCAGCGCTTCAGACAGTCTCTATATGTAAGATGGAGCATTATTAACCACAGAAAGCCAGCAAGCCAAACAAGAACCCAATAAGAAATTCTGAAGAGCAGAGAGTCTTGTAATCCTGCTCAAATCTACAATTTCAGTGTTTTTCTTGGTTGCAGTGCACAGAGGTGCCTCATTCGTTTCAGGACTCACCATTTGCCAGAACACAGCTGCTATGTCCTTTCTGTGATGAACTTGGTAATTGCTACAGCTTTCCTGCTGTAAGGTATCCTGCAGCCCTGTCACTCTTTTCTTTCCCTGGAAGCTACACTGTTTTGCAAGAGAGAAATATTCTTTGGGCTGAAAAGGAAGAGATGATGACAATTCCCATGGTCAGTAGCTAAGTCACCCTCCGAAAGCGGGGAGATGTGGACTGAAGTCCTGATTCACTGAATACCTTAGACAAAAATTTAGTAAAATATTTGGTAGAACTAGGACCAACTGAAAAAATGTGAGCTCAGTTTTGACATTTTACTTCAAGAGTTAGATATTTAATTTATCTAGACAAAGATGTAGTTATGGACAGAAATTATATGATGCAATGAGCATTGTACTTCAGACCAATCAGGTAAGATGAAGTTAATTTACAGATTGAGTACTTCAGGCTTGTCTTAGTACAGCAGTGTCAAAACCAGTATATATGAAATCTGAGTAACACAATGTCCCACGGAAAGAAGTCTTTTAAATGCTTTAGTGAGTATCAGGCTAAATGCTGTGAGTTACTAAGTGCTCAAAGACTGAGCCTTAGACTCATTTGCTGTATAATTGCTTATTCATTATTTATAAGGGTTGGACTAAATTCCTCTCAACTGCATTGGCTCGAAGCCTTGCAACCAAAGAAGAAAGACTGTGGAAGTGTCCTGATGTATATGAGGTCAAAGTTTGTCCTAACACTCTGGGTGTTATATCCGTGGTCTTATTTTCTTTATTCATTAGCTGTAAAGAATTATTTTTATTTATTTATACTTCCTGTGTATCAGTTTACACCAAAATATATATAAACATAGGCTCACTGTCATGTCTTGCACTATCTTAATTTGTGTGAGCTATTAAGCTAGACTGTTATACAGCCTTAATGGCATTAGAATATCAGCAATAACCCCTACATCTATATGTTAAAAGTTCAGGCCCTGACCTTTAAGGCAAGATAAACAGATATCCATTTTCATTTAGAAAAGCCAACAAACATTCTGCATTGACTGAAACATATGACTGACCTTCTCTTCTGACTTTATTAAACAGCTAAATCCTATGAAAGTTCAGGTTATTTTAAAATGCCAAAACAGCAATAAATATTAAGAAATCATAATTACAGAAGCACATGCTGTAGGGTTATCTTAGCATGTCATCCTATATAATAAAACTCATGCAATATAAAGAAACACAGCTGTAATAAAGAAGGTCTGCCTGTATTGAAAATTAATAAATTCTCATGTACTACATCTGTAATCAGAATGCACAGGTTAAATCAAAAGTGAATTTAAAGACAACATCTTTATGCTTGTATGCCTTAATGCAGTTTTTAAAGTAATAATGGTGATTGGTGAAATAATTGCTGCCTGTCAGCTACAAATAAGCACATTTGCTAAATATCTATAAAGCCTGTATTATTGCAACATCCTTCATTAGAAATAATCACCAAAGACAATCAACATCCCTGTTGCACTCACATTTACAACAAACTACTTGGAGGCATCTCTAAGTGTTTTGCTGCATTGTTGCTCCACATGTATGTTCTCAAGAGTGACCAAATGAAAGCCAAAATGGGAGGGCATGCCTCTTTCTACACTGGATATTAAAAAATGAAAGACAGTTATGATAAAAAGACATCCTTCCTTACGCACAATTTTCTTTAATTTTGCTGTGCATAAAACAGTTTCTATCTCTGTCTATAATCTGAGCTAGATGCCATTTCATCATAAGCAGTATTCTCAAATAAGCAAACTGTTAGGAAAAAATATGCCCTTTAAACTTCTGAAATATATTCTAGATATGGATTGCAAAGCTTCTACTAGTGTAAGAGCCATCAAACTTCTCTGGTACGAACTAGATGTTAAAGTATCTTAGAGATCATTTTTCATCAACATGCATCTCCTTTACTCCAAACCCATCTAATATATTGGTGCCAGCAAGGATAAATTATGTTATAGCCCTGGGGGTAGTATTTATGAAACAGTATCCAGTACAAGATGACCAAAATATAACAACATATCACAGCTGAAAAATCCATAACACACCAAAATTATATTCTTGTATCTTATGAGCAGCTATAACGCCACATTTGTTTCATGCAAAAATATTGTGGTCCCATATTCTATATTCATTTTTGGTGCTTTTATATTATATGAAAAGTTATTTCTACTCCTGGCTATGAATTCTTTAATGTGCTATCTGAGTGATATTTCTGCAGGCTTCCACAGACACACACACAAAAAAAAAGATAAAAATGACTGTAGTAACTGAGAGTATATTTATAAGCACACTGATTTCTTACTCAACCAGTAACAATAAGTTTTTCCAGGAAGGCTGATCTGAGCTGATGGCCTAAAGAAATTCTTGAAGGAGCATCAACAACAGAAGCAAACTGTCAACTCAACCTTATGTCATCTAAGTTTGTAGAGCTTAAAATTCAGCAACCAGAAAGAAGCAATCTGGTGGTTCATGTGAAGTTCAAAGAAAGGAAAGCAGAATGATAATTTGACAAGTAGCCTGGTACCTGTAAAACTGTAAAATCTCTACCATTTGATGCATTGTCTTCAATGACTTTCAATAAAAACATTAATTAATAAAGTTTATTAACATTAGCACTTATAATATCCTAAGGGGAATATACTCTGAGTTCACAGAGAATACTGTCATATGGGTAAACTTTTTCTTGTGTAATGTAAACCCTATTCTTGCTGCTGGAGACCAAATTATATCTAACATTAAGCATGCTCGTTTTAATATCATAAAGTTTATATAAGTAGCTATAATCCTTTAAATCATTTCCCAAGAGCTAAGAAATACTTGCATCTAAATATCTTTTTTTTATAGTTCAAACTATCTTAAAAGCATCTAGATGGTAACTACACAAAAATACCAAATTTTCTCACATCATAAAAATTCCACAGATGTACCAATGCATCTATATGTGCACATATAACACTGATGTTGAGATAAACACAAACCACTTTAAATAGTCTCTTATCCCCATTCAAATTACATTAGCATAAGAGCCAAGATAGGAAATATCACATTACGTCTCAACCAAAGGTTTTCACATCTCAGTGGAATAAAGAAAAGATTTAACTGGAAATTAGAAACTTCAATTTACCAACTGGATAAAAACCGGGCTTAAAATATAAAGGCAAAAGGAGTTACTCAACTTAAAAAGTCATGATAACGGCAATGTACAGAATATGGGCCATTTTAGCTTAGTTGTTTATATTAAATAATTCACCACTCCCTGGGTCTTGGCCAACAGAATTTGAGGCACTTACTGCATTTCCTTATTAGCTGAGAGACAGAAAACAATGCTAAAGCACTCCTCAAAACGGCCTTTTGCAAGCACACTTCACACACTGAATGCAGGGCAGGACTTCTGGGCCTTCTGTCAAGGACAACTCAGAGCCTTGGTTTCCAAAATCAACCCATTGCAGCTGCCGTGTTCCTGTCAGCCATCCTGCCCAACACAGTGGCACTGGGCACACGTGCAAGCACTACACAGACATACCTCACGGTATATGAGGAGTGCACTAGTGCCTTACCTTTTCTTAGCTGTATACTGAGCCTCTTCCCTATTTTTTTCGTGTTATACCCACTGTTTGCAGTGGAGGTGAGAACTTTCTGAGGTGATGGTACCAGGCCAGAGGGCGGTTTCCCTGATGAATTCACACTATGAGGTAGCTGCGAGTAGGAGTCTGTCTGATCCGACTGGTTACCCACTCGAGACATTCTTTGTAATGTGTGAAGTCCAGAATTGTTAATACTTTTCCCATCAGCATACTGGGAATCGGGGCTGAACCGGCTGGAGTAGTACATGTTCTTCTCGCTTTGGGACAACTGTTCGTACTGCTCTTTATTTGCCGCAGGGACCACGTGGAACCAAATGAACGGCGTGCGCATGGCTTGGCGAAACATATGCTGTGCTCTAGGTTTTAAAATGAACAGAAAATTAGCAAATTAGGACTGGCAGGCTACAAGGCATTATAAGCATAATTACTAACGTTAATTAAGCAACACGAGCTGACAGACACGTTGCACTCAAGCATAAACCATAAAGCTTGAATCTGTTCACTGGTCTATGTGGTCTGCTTCTCGCTAAGGTTTATTGCTTGAGGGCAACACAATGGTTAAATATGCTTAACAACTAATGTAGCAAATACTGAATTCAGAATAGCAAAAATTTCAACCACAGTTTTGAAATGCAGACAGTTCCATAGCAGGACTGCAGTGCCCTTTTGTTTTAAACTTTGCTAATTGGAATAATTGTGATAAAAGTAATCACAGCGTCAACAGAATTATTAGAATGAAAATTATATTTTGTAAAAAAACTATGTATTCCATAATTTGGTGATTATATGCAGTCTTGCAACTAGTCTAGTCTACACTTTAATTTTTGTAAGTCAGTAGTCTTTCAGAATACAACATTAGGAAATAGGAAAAAAAATGCTCAATCCCGTACAAAAAAAAATGCTCAAATCCTGTATAGGCAGACATTGGGCTCTAGGTCATGATCAAAAGTATACAAAGTCAACAAGTCTCTTCACAGACTTTACAAATTGTGATTCAGAACCAAAGAACAATCAAAGACAAGCTGCTTTCAACCATATGGTACAGGGTTATGTTCCAATTCAGGTTAGAGTCAAAGAAATTAAAACCGCATTTCAAATATACATTAAGTACAAAATGATCAGAACAAATAATATTCCTTTGGTCCTCAACATGTTATGGATTTTGGAACAATATTATCATCTTTGAAATGACTCATTTTGTGCATACCCCTTTTCTGTTTTTTTCTTTCAATTATCTGTATGTGAACTACAATCTAATTCATTCTTAAAAGGCTTTCGTCTTTCTGATTCACCATTTTGGGATTCTACCAAGACCAGACAACACTGGAGCAAATATTTATCTTTCAGACTTCTCCAAGAAGTTTCTGCACATCGTACCTACAGTTCTCACACACACAAATCCACACATATTTTTAAAACATTAAAAGTATAGCCTCCATGCTGTCTGCTTACATTGAACAGGGTGCATTGCAAGTATAAGAGCAAAATTCACATGGGAATTTCAGCATAAACAGTTTACTGATGTAAGAAAAAAATCTATGATGTACAAAAACCAATCCAGTGAGAATTGCATATACTCTAACGACAATAATAACCCTTAATTTTTGCAGTCTGACTAAATATAAACCACTAATGTCCTGCAGTGTATCTTTTCTTTATTAGAAAGGCAAGCTTAAAGATTTTTTTCTTACCTTCCTCACCTTTCTGCAAGGTGCACTGTTACAGATAAATAATGCAACGTAACGTGTAGTAAGAACACTTACTGTTCAAATCTCCTATTCCGAAGGTCTCCATCATTAATCCTGACAATACAATCATTCTCACGAAAAAGGTTTTCTTGTTCAGCTTTTCCACCCTTCTCCAATCGCTTCACCAGCAGCCCCAGGGTTCTGGAACATTAAGATTACAAATGATTACTGTTTGAATAATTCGCAACATAAAATATCCTACTGATTTAATATTTTACCATAATCACTGCAGAAACTACATTTTAAACCATCTTTACCTTGAAGTAGGATACCACAGTTTCAAATAACTTGTAAGCATAACCTGAATTATTATCCCTTTTCCATAAAACAAAAAGCCTAGGTGAATCAAGCATGTCAAAAGTAAGCATGAACAGGCAGTGTGATGACAGCACGTCCGTTCTTGCACAAGGCCAAGATTTCTGAGCAGTAAGAGCAGCTCCAGGAACCACCACACATCTGAGAGACGGCATTTTTTCTGCAAGTTAACCGAAGTTGAACAGGTTCAACTTAAAATATGAAATTCTGAATTAGCAGAGAATACCACAGCCATCACTACTCCTATTGTGCAAGTGAAACGTGGGGTCATCTCACATAATAAGCAGCCTATAATGAAGGAACGGATAGAGAATTCAGGAACTTCATGCAAAACCAAATGCTTTTATTTTTAAATATATACTTTTTTTATTAAACAGCAAAGAGAAAATTAAAACCTTAAATGCTATTTTTTAATTCAGCATCTAAAAATAATTAATTAACTGAAGACAATTTCCTTTCGATAGCTTCTGTGCAATGAGTTAGTAACCTCTGTCTAGTGCTTACCCATGGTGTCATCTTCAGGACATTCTTACAGAGAAAAGGTAAAAAATATTCAATCTGAAATTATGAAAGGGATCCTGAAGAAGAGGTACTGTCAGGATAGTATGAAAAGTCAGTGATGTTTCTATACCTGAACTCTAGGTTTGAATAAGGACTCAATCTTCAGTATTATTCTTGCATCAACACTGCACTTGATTTTTCTTTTTTTTTAAAGATCACCTTTGCATTGAAATCCCCCAGGATGTATCAGTGGGCCAAATTCACATCATCCAAGTCAACAGCATTACTTTTTCAGAAGTCATTTCAAGGCATGGTGTGGAAAACACTTGGTCGCGTAGCAGGAATTGCGAGACCACATGTGTCTTTTAGTAAAAAAACTTTCAGTGATCACAGAACTTCAGTTCACACATACCTCAAAGTAAGTGAGCAGCTGATGATGCTTAAAAGGACTCCTCATGTGCTCAGAAGTTATATATGCACTTGAGCACTTAATCAAATGGGTCAGAAAAGCAAAAATTAACTTATTTCTTCAGCTTTAAATTCTTCATTTACCAATTTATCACCAACGTATGCAAATGAGACATTTATTTTACAGAACAGTCATACATTTTCTCCTACAAGGCAGATGAAGAGTAAGAGAAACGATCCTAGTAGTATTTCCACTTTGGAACCACCTAGAGACGTTAAGATATGATGTTGAAAGGATCTAAACATGTAAACAGACTGTGAGGAGAAAAACAACACAAAGCATTCTGACAACACAAATCATCAAATGAAGCTTGAGTCAGACGTTAACATTTAAGTGATACTATTCCATTTTCAACTGACAGGAAGTGTTTTGCAAACACCTAATTAATTACACCTTTGGCCCATCTGGAGTCCCATCAGAGGCAAAACTTGTTCCACTCTCATTTGGTTCCCAAAGGACTGCTTGAATACAGTAACTGACACTAACTGTGACTGGACTTGAGTTCACGTCAGCTGCTGCAATTAGCTGTCTGTCTCTTTGCAGTAACACTGGTGAGCACAAGGAACAGGAGGATTCCATAAAGTATCATTTCTCTAAAATACATGCCCTTCTGAAAATAAAATAAAAAATCTGGAAAAACACAATCAGTACTAGTTTGAATCTAGTCCTATCCCTCTCCATCACAAGTTGATATTCTTTGTAGTTTCCTTCCAACAACCCAGCATCTCCCCTTTAAAAGGAAAACGATTTAACAAAAAGCAAACTAAATTTTCCCAAATTTTCTAAAGCAAAACCAATTCTTCCTTGCTTGCTTTTTTTCCTGTTTGCCAAAGCAGCAATCCCGCTTGTATTATCTAGATATTTTAGGTGGTTTTCTGTTTGCCTTTCCCACAATCCTCTAACAGTTTGCATGACAAAAAATTCTAAAAGTCGACAACAGTGGCACACTAACTTAATTACAACATTGAGCTCTATTTATTGTACTAAAATTTTCTGATAATTGTGGAGGTATGTTGTCACAGGAAGTAAAAAAAAAATCAATTTTTAAATATAGATTAAATCCCTTTTTTCATTCTGTTCACTAAAATAAGCTTTGAAGACAGTCTTGGATTTTTAAAATTGATCCATAATTATAAAGAAATTATAGGTTGATAGTCACAGAAAGAACTGAAGTAACAGTTATGAATATTTATGACAAAAATGAAAAATATTTGTATGCTTTCACTACATTTTTATCAGAATTAGAGTTTTGATGCAGACAACACCATTGGGTTAGAAAACAAGTTGGTGACTTTTTCACTTGTAAGTTGATGAATTTCTCTGGGGAGACTGTCTGAGCCACAAAGGGAAGCTACTGAAGAGGATACCTCTAAATGGGGAAGAGAGAGGCAAGCAAATATAAAATCGGGAATGCTACATTAAAGAGAAAACCACCAAAATATTTGAGGGGGAGATGAAAGAATTATGTTTTCCTTTTTTTTCACTTGATGCCCACAGCTTTTTGATGCAGTTGCACTTGTCTGTAATGCTCAAAGACAATTCAGAATTTGGATGTGCATGCAACACTTGCACAAGAGCATAAATAGTAATGACAACAGGTGTTTGGTTTATATGGTTAAATATAAAAAAATATCAAAACATCAAAACAATATGTACACAAAGTACAAAACCCTAAGTTAATACAAAGATAGGACACTACACAAAATAATACGGTTATGTTCATCCCAGTGTCTCCATGTGCTTATGATTACAAAGTAATTGCTCTATCAATAGTTTTGAAATAGTGTTTTTCTTGAAATGTTGCTTTTTACTGTTTCATGTTCCAAAGTTATATTAAATTATGATTGCAAAACGCACCTTTACGCATGGTTTGTAATTTCTTAAATGTGCTTCACCTAAGCTCTCAAATCTAGTAAAAATGTTACTAATCCTAACCAAAAACAAAATAATGTAACAGATAAACAAACTACCAGTCAAAATTGTAACTAATCTCATTAGACAAAGGCTACAAGTTCTGCTAATGCAAGACTGCTCATCTCAGACTCAGCATATGGTCCTCATGAGCATTTTGCCTTTTAACAAATGTTAGAGCTAGGTTAACCAAGGCATATAAAGCTAAAGTCACTGAGAACAGATTCAAGGTTGGATGAACAGCCTGTGTCAAACCTAAAACCAGGATCCTCACAGTGCCTTTTAATTTATTTAATTTTTTTATAAAGACATGGGGTAAAAAGATCCCTTTAGACACAGTTCCAGAAACAATTTCCATAATGAGATTCTGCATAGCAGAGGAAACTCTACTAGAACTTGCAGAAAATGTATGTTCCTTAATATTTTAGTTACAAAAGCCTACCAATTTCCCACAGCATTTTTTCAGCATATTATGGTTTGATGTAAGAATATGACTCTAAAAAAAGGCATTATGGGAATTCACGTTTGTTGTTGCACTAACTAGAGATAAACAGAGTAGACCTGATGTTGCAAATATGCAATAATCTAAAGACTAACTGGATTATTTTCCCTGCTATATGACACCATCATTAATCCTGACGAGTGGAGATGTAGCTCTATTACAGCTTCATACATAAGGAAGATATAAATTTTGAAAGCCTGTAAACTCATCTAGTATAAAGTACAAAAGTCAGGATATATCTTTTTTTAAGCACAACCACATAGCATACAAACTCATGGGTGCATTTGAATTTGCCTGATCTTGTCCAGTTAAAGCAAGTCAACATGGTTTCTAACAAAAATTCTTCCGTTATAAACATTTTAAACTCTAACACTTTCAAGAACAAGATTAAATATCATGTAAACCTTGGCAAAACACCCTGCAAGGCTACAATCCTGTTAAAACAATAATTATAAGTGGAAATTTAGTAGCTGTGCCGCTTTAGACTAACATTAGCTGACATAGGGACAGAAGGTAAACAGTGCCAAAGCAAAGCGCTCAGTCTTTGTATTTGTTTTAAATACCTAATTGGGAATGTAAGCAGCTGAGATTATATTAGTATTTGCACCACTGTATTTCCACAAGGTTCGTTACTCTAATTATGCTAATAAAATAGACTCAGCTACATGTGCTAACATTTCACTTCTCAGTACAGATTACAACCAATGATAAAACCAGAAATAAGCAGTGAATGTTTTATTGACATCTAAATTGCCTGAGTTAGTCGGGGTAGTTCTTGAAATGCGAATGCCCCACATGCCATCCAGATGTATGGAAATGATAATAATTTGTCTTAATAAAAACTGACAGTGTAAGTAAAAATAAAAACTGACATTTACCATCTAGAATATGATTTGACCATCACAGCCCATTGTGCGTAGATACTGAAGTTATTTACCTATTACCTGCAAGCTAACTGTAATGTAATCAGACAGAACAGAAAATAACCAATTTAGATGTTTATGTAAAGTCTCTAACATGAAAAGGCAAAAACTAGATTAAGTGACAGAAATAAGGATTGATTGAAAAGCTGATGTGTAGCAGGTTCATGGAATGAAAGATCTCTGAGAAGTTCTACAAGAACATAAACACGGTATAAATTTCCTAGATTCAGAGGTCAGAGTAGGCAAATCAGCTTGTTTGTTCAAGATAAATTATCATGGCTACTCACTGCTAAATTGGACATAAACTCCTTTGCCCAATATTGACGTCACAGAGCTACTGCAGAGGCACTAAAATAGCTTTATCAGATTTCATACCTGAAGTCCGGAACCAATTTCCAGTCTTCGGTAACTACTCCTCAGCCTTTTAGTTTGAGTAATACCTCAAATCAAGCTCATAAAACTTTTTAAAGGCTGAGATCAGACAGCCTTGAATTCAGATACAAGAGTGAAGGAATGGTACATTCACACCACAGAGAATTTTTTTCCTCATACATATGTTTTTGAAAACCATGGCTACCTTTGAGACTTAAAAGGCTGAAAATGCAGAGAAATAGATGGAGAGGGAGGCAGCAGATAGCTCCTAGTTGATCAAACAGAATATGATCATTAGAGAGGCACCTTGAAGGCACTATTATGGACTCTCCACATAGACAAGGGCCATTGGATATTATGTTTGTTTTCTTTGTATCTTGAGTAAAAGATTAAAATTTTTACAGTGACACGTTAAGCAATTAATAAACTCCAGAAAACAAAGGATAATTTCACTAAAAGCACAACAAACAAAAAAAACCACCTACAGCGTAGAAAAAGTATGAAACATTTTCTAGCAAGGATCTGTGCATGTTTCAATGCCTACCTTCATTTGAGATTTATCTCTTCTTTTAAATGAAATCTGTTAAATTCATCATTTAAACTGAAAAAAATAGGCCTCTTTTTTCCATTCTTCTGAGACTTCTTAATATTTTTAAGACATTTAGGATATATAACAAAAAGACAGATTAAATATTTTTAGCTGCCAGGTTTTAGATGTACGGTGTATCACGGATTTTGTGGCACACGTCAATAGGAAGAACAGCTGGCAGAGCCGTACATACCCCTCTGTATCAAAGTAACATGTCTGATACTTATTAACAGATCTTCACTGTGAGGTTTTCAGATGAATACCCAAATCCTTTTCTGTTCTGTTTTACTAAGTAGACTTCAAACTAGTCTTGGGACTATGGGACTAAAACTTCCATATCATTATTCACAGACATTTCTGATGTTATCTCATATATTCCTTGCGTTAGTTGAATCTCCTTCCAGAGACAGACATGGCAGGATTTCAGAAGAGCAGCTAGGGTATAGAGCTTAAGAAGATTTCAAAGACTCTTAAAAGTAAAAGAGGCCATATAATGGCAAATTATACTATAATTACTGTTGAGCTTGTAGAGAACTTGATGCATCCCCATTTAAACATCAGCATATCATTCCCCATCAGCCAGGATTGCTCAGATGCTGTTCTTAAGGGACTGAGTGTTTGCTCTCATCTCTGAGTACCCAACAGAAGGAGGGATTGCTTCTAAAGGCAATTTTGCAAATAGGCCTCATTTTCTTTTCTTTTATGAGTTCCTATCATTCATTTGCTCTTTGTTCTACTCTTACCTAAACACTTTCCTATTTCTCTCCTATTCTGTTCTTCCTTCTGCTTTCATTTTCATGCCACTTATTCTGCTTAGCACTGCATCTATGCCATTACAAAAATGTTCAGGCAGGTTTGCAAACAAAACTTTAATCCTGAAAAATGGACAACCATAAGGTGATGAATATGTACAGCCCTTCTCCCTTTTGATAAGGTGAACAAACTCTGTTAACAAAAACATGTAATCAAAATGGCCAATAATGGACTGATAAACTTCTAGAGGCAAAACAGAAGGGTAATAAGGAAACATATCCATAGAAGAAAGTTTTATCATGTCTTCACAAATCAATAGTACATTTCCCAGAGAAATACAGAGCTTTTTTTTTTATTATTTTTAAAAAGTCTCACTTTTACTGGGAACAGAAATAATTGGTAGCATCTATATAGATGAGGCAGAGACCTTTACAGATTTTGTTCAAGATCAAAAGCCAATGATGAAGAGATTCTTACTCTAAACCCTCAAAAAAACGTGAAAAAGTAAAATATTTTCTCAACATAAATAAAGGACATAGTTATGGCACATAATTTTGAGAGGTTTGGAGTGTTTCCTTGGTGGGGGGAGGGTGGATTTTTTTGTGAGAGAAGGCCCCTTCTTATTGCATAGGGAGAAAAAAAGGTGAATTGCATAATATGTTTTTATATTTTTTCTCTTTTTATGGTTATTGATTCAATAATCACTGCCCATTGAGTAACATTTTTAAAAGCAAAAGAAAGGAACTGCAAGAAAAATAACAGAAAACGCTGCAAGCAAATAAAAACCAATATTGGGACAATGGACTAATCTCTATAACACATGAGATCTTTTCTTTCTGGACATCCCTCAAAGTATTTACTGACTCCTGTGTTTGGTTTTGTATATTTAGATTCCTAAAGAGCAGATCCCCTGCTCCAGTAAGTCAGTTGATTGTAGCAGGGAGCCTTATGCTTTGCAGCCAGAGAAGGAACAAAGAGCAGCCATGTGCCAGAGTGAGAAACAAGTAAGCAGCACATCCCTGCCATGCATATGCTCTCCCTCTGAATCTATCAAAAAGAGAACCAAGTGTGTCTTATCTGCTCAAAAGAAGTGGGAAACCAGGAGAGGGGGGAAAAAAGAAATCAAACCCCCCACCAATGGCTTCAAACCTGAAGCTGGCTGTGTTCCTTTGCCCGCCCACACCGCAAGCAGCTGGAGAAAATGTCTTTGTCCTCACTGAAAGCATGCGGAGGTGTGGGCATGCAGATAGTAAAGCAGCAGCACAACCCAAGTGCTTAAAATCTATAACATCTATATTTAAGACTGAACTCCCTCTAATAAAACTTTATCATATAATTACGCATGATGTAGTCAACATCCTTTAAAAAAAAAGCGAGATATTTTATTTCTGTGTTTAGGTTTTTTTCATTTCACATGCTCTCATTACGTATAAACAAGATTCAGACTTGACAACCACATGAACAGCCTGGAATTGAATTCTACTCGAGTTAAAATTCTTATTCAAAATGTCAAAATACACATTTTAACATCAGTTTTATTAAAGAAGTACTTAGTAGGCAGTCAACGTTCTTAAACCGGTCTTTTCCTTGGCCTTGACACTGTCTAAATCCCAGATAACTGTGTGAACATTTCAACCATTTCTAACTCTATGGGATTTACTTCTGAGTATGTTTGAAGTACTGTTCACTTATGCCCTTTCCATCCCCAACGCTGAATTTACTGAATTTCAGATTATGAAGAGAAGAATTTATCACTTCATGGAAGTTTGCTCGTAATACTTGTAGTCCCCAGAGAAAGTAGCCTTAAAGTAAAAAAAAATTCCATTTTCCTGTAATACGTGTCAGACTATGAACGCATTGGGTTTAAAGTGACAATAGCAAATCAAGCTCTTGTACTGTTTAAAATCCTGAGAAGGTATTTGGTATGGAAGGAAAAATTCCTAAAATACTGAAGTATTTTTTGAAGTAGGATATTAATATTTGAGAAATATACTTGTATAGCAAGTCAGGTTTGTTCTTAATTATAAAACAGATTACTGCTGTGATGACAGATGTGAGAACATAACTTCATGTTTAATGAAAGACTACTTTTAATGTATGTATTTTTTCCCCTTTTCCTTAAAGAAGAAAGAAACAGTGTATACTTAGAATATGCAACAAAAATAAAATTTGCATATATCGTTGAAGAATTATAATTTTTCAAGATACCAAAAACCTCCACATCCACCACTAATTACTACAGAAGTTAGTTTAGTTACTTTTCTGAGATTATGTTAATGACCCTAAATGCTAAAACTCTACTTTAGTAAAGTAAGCATTAGAGATTATGTATTCTATTAATAACATTGTATATTTTAATGTAAAGGACTTTCTTTACACTTTTTTTCTTTGTAAACAATCCAACTTCAGGAGTTTCAGCCTGTAATGTAATAAAACAGGTTCACCTTCCCCAAAACCAGAATGTTTCAACTGGTTTTGCTATTTCATTTTAACCCCAACAGATGGGACATATGAAATTTCAAAAGCACGGTGATTGTTTTCTCTCCCACTCTTATCAAGCACAGGCGTAGGATGCCTCTGGTTTAGGCTCCTGCTGTTATTTGGAAACTTGTGGCTCGAAACAGTTAGCAAGGAAATGTTGCACAAATATCCACTCGAATTAAGGCAGAAATTCATAATTTTTAAGAGTCCAAAAGGAAATGTCTTTATCCTTAAACTTCCCCTGATATTACAATAGAATCTCTATTAAAACGACACAATTCTAATTCCTTTTAAGCAGGGTCTTTGAATTATAGAGTCCATTACAAGCACAGAGTCAGTAAACTTGCTTTTCTTCCTGTGTTAATCAATGAGACTGCCTTTTGAAAAACAGACAATACTCTACTGAAGGCAAAGGCACACAATACAAAAATTAACACCAGCAAGATAAAACACAGCAAGTTACAATTCAATTAAACTCCTACACGATACGTTACCTTCCGCCTCGGGCACTGAAAGGCACTACATGGATTCCCAAAGGCCCGCCGTCATTGGAGACTTCTACGAGCTTTACCATATCACTGTGAGACAATGACGAATGAGGGAATGTGAACATGTACCGTGAAGGAACCGAAAAACCCCACACAAACATACACAGAAAAACACAACCATTGCAGAAATCAAGTCATGGCGATGAAAGCACTGTTGAATGCTACATACCTGAAGATTAATCTGATGGCATGAAAGGAGATCAATCAGCAAAAATAGTTCAATTAATAGAACCGACACAAGCCAAAGGATTTTTTTGTAAACTTAGTTTGCTACATTAAAATAGGTCTCATCATCATCATTGCATGCATATTTCTTTATTTCTTTCTTATTCTAAAGTTAAATTTAAATTTAACTGTTTGGACCACTGAGCAGAAATACCCCAAATGCCACACACAATTTTTCCTCAGAAGCCTAAAATCTGATCATAGCACTAGCATGCTTTACTTCTTTATCTTAGAGCCAATGCTAAATCTTAACATTAGCTTTCACGTAACTCACAAATAATCAAATGAGAATTATTAAATTTCTAATGGGCTAAATTATTCCAGTTTTACAATGCATTAATTTGTTTTATTGTAATTCCTTTTCTTTATTAGAAGATTGCTGTGTTTCCTTACTAGGCAAAGCTTCCAAAGTAAGATTCAACTATAACATTCAAAACCAACCAGACGTCCCCTGAAGCAACCATGCATCTAGTTTTCAATTATACTTTTTTTGCTGTAGTGAGGGGAAAAAAATTGGAAGAGGAAAATACAGGTTCAGAAAGAAATTGTAGAAACAGATTGAGACCAAATCTATTAATGTGTTTGAAACATGCCCACATCTGGAAAGGTGGAATATAGCTCATGAACCATAAAGAGCTATAAATACACAAATGAGAAAGTAATACACGAAAGCTGAACCTCTCAGTAAAACTGGAAGTGAGAGATCTGAACGGAAGCCACAATCTAAATTTGTGGCTTATGCCTCTCTCTGGTGTTACATACTTTTTCCATATTTCCTGGCAATATATATATACACACACACAGCTTGTTCATCCTAAGCATACAAATCAAATTTAATCTCAAAATGGAGCCTAGAGCAAGACCAATGCCCTGTGATGGCAGTAAAAGATTTTCTACTTCCTTCAATAAGCTCTTGATCATATGGGGGGGCCATCAGGAAAGCTTGCAGCTCTTAATCTGGAGTTTGAGAATAACCAGACCGCATACGGTTGGGAAGTCAACACAAATCCTGTGTTACAATTTGGTTTACATTTCTTCCACATTAATTTTTTTAAATATATTTTTAAGGTAACCTCTACATGTGTTGTATGCCTCAATCGGTGCCTGAATTTTTACCTTGCTTTTTATACAATGCAAATGGAAGGTCTGTCACTGTTAGCTCAAGACAGTAATGCAACAACAGGAGAGTTGAGAGACTTCAGTCAAAAACCTGTTAGTCTTCAGACATGGACTGGAGCAATACAGCATTTGGTAATGTTCCCTGTCACTGTTCCTGTACAGGATAACTTCATTTCCTTCTCACTGTACATCAAGGATAAGTTTTCATTAACAGGTGCAAAGCAGCTCACAGGAATAAAGCAACACCTTTGACCTCCAAAGGGAACTCTAGAAGACATCTTTTGCTATTGGTAGGCCTGTGGTTCCCAATGATCAGTTTTTTTCTGACTTTGCCATTAGCTTAGTCAGAAATTAAGGGTTGAGGAAGAGATCAAGTGAAAATCTGTGTGATTCCTGGAATTGCCTAAGCAGAAATATAGCTTAAATTTAAAAAAAA
>VXAY01003532.1:205154-400705 GCA_013399855.1 Oxyruncus cristatus | reverse complement strand
AAAAAAAAAAAAATAAAAATAAAAAAAAAAAAAAAAAAAAAAAAATCCACAAAAAAAACAAACAAAAAAAAAATAAAACCAAACCCAAACCCCTCAGTTTTCACATCCATTCCACATGATTTAACTTGTTCTACTGCCTAAGTCAGTCATTTTCCGTTTTTTCAAAATGCCCATTTAAGGTCTTTCCATTCATTTTTCTTATACTTTTTCTTTCAAAAAAATGCATCCCAAATTCAAATGTTAAATTCTGTAAAAGAGAAAATAAAAGGAAATTGTCATTTCCCAGGAGAGATAGTTTCAATTTGGCTTCTTGACTTTCTCAGAAGTTTGGGCCATTTGCTTCAAACAAACATGCAAAGAAGTATGAGATAAAAACAGGAAGTAAAAGAAGTAGCATATGATGAGAAGCCAATAAGTTACTTAAAAGTAACACCAAGAAGCATTAAGTTTGACAGAAGTTCTGCAAATTCTATTTAGGAAAGAGCATTTGGAATTTACAATGTAACAGATTAACAGATTTTGTAAATGGAACTGAGTAAAACTCACTATCTACTCTGCATAATAGATGTTACCATGATCTTTATCTAATATTTAAACCCTCTGCACCTAATTCACAATTTAATTCAACAGAAGATTTATTTTTACTTAAAATTTAAGTTAACCAATTTCAATGATTTAATTTAAGAGTAGAACGGATATTTGTTCATTAATTCCATAGCAAGGTATGGATCAGTTCTTTGCAATGAAATGCAAAAGGTCAAGCGAGTGTGTTGTAGCTTTTGATGAAATAAAATATCATTTAGTGTGATTCAGTTTTTAAATTAGGAGCAGTTAACAAAACATCTGCTTTGATCCATTCATAAAGTATAAGGCTTTTGAGCATACAACTTGCAACCCCCACAAGCATCTTCCCAGTAGACTGTGAATTAGTGACAGGAATGAAGATTTTCCCCTTTGAAATTCTTGCCTGTTGATCTATTTGTACTAGCATTGACCCTATTCCTTCTGTCAAGTTTTCAAAGTTCCATCAAATAAGCATCTTCTTTGAGGCAGAAAATCTACTGTAGCATCAGCACTTATAAATGTCAAGTTTCCAATGCTCATCTTTAACACAGGCATTTTAAACTGTTTAAAATCTGTTTTAAAAAGGTCCACGAAGCCAATTGTTTAAAACCAAAACGACACATGACCTAAAAAAGATTGCCCCACTTCTTTAAGAGCAGTATCAGTCACACTATTTTGAGTACTTTGCTAGTCTATGTTCAATCTTCATACTCATTGTTAAAACAATATGTTCTGCCAGTAACTTACTCCAGGGAAAAATTTGTAGCATTTTCCAAGCCAGTGTCTGCATGTCCAACAGGCTCAACTCTGCTGTTGTCTTCTTCTGTTCGATCTTCATCCTAGATATTGGGGGGAAAAAAAAAATAATTTAAACCTAGATTTAATAGCTGAACTCATTTCAGTAATGACATTTCATCATTTTCAGATTATTGGGGTTACCACATGTGCAGTGGAAATGTTGTGCTTCCACAACTACAAAAATCTTTTCTTCGTTGTCTGAAACTGTTGTAAATCTTGTCACTTCATGCATGTTTGTACTGATATTTGTAACTTAGTCAGTTTTATATCATAATTTTACTACAGTTATAAAAGCAATGCTACAGAAGCTATCACAGTCAGCATTTTTTAAAAGGTAGCACAAAATCAGCTGATGGTCAACAGTGTTCAGGGAAACTCCTCCCAGGCTCTCTCTGGGCAGGATACTGGGGGCTTGAGTGAACACACAAGGCAGCTCACTGAGGCACTTTCACAAAGACTTAAAAATAGGATAAGAAAATGCAGCTTCTGTAATTCCATGAAGTACCAAGACCTCTTTAAACATTTTATCACAGCCTTTATTAATAGCATGCCAGAAAAGACTGACATCAAAGACGCTCTAATGCTAACCAATTGATTTTATTTTTAATTTCACTTTCCAAAAAGTGCATACATTATTCACCGAATGTACAACTTTAATGTCAAAGTTGTGAATGCTGTACTTTCAAATTTAGATCAGGGTAATTCAAGGACTTCCAGTTAGAAGATCTAAACCCATTCTTATACCTATGTTAATTATCAGAAGTTTATATTTTTAAATACTCATGTAATCAAACAGAAAATATTATGAAGTGTGAACAGTAGGTTTCAAACACAGATTCTAGAACCAGAGCCATCAGGTCAGTAAAATAACGTGTGATAGGTTATGAGTTTAGCACACAGAGTCAGAGAACTTATTAAATTATTGAAGAGATATTAAAGGCAGGCAGAGACAGTTGGTAATGTCCAATTGACATATTCAGAGAGAATCTGAAAAGAAGGAGACTGAATGCATGAAGCTTCCAGGGACTGTAGACAAGCCCTCTGCACCCTGGACAGCAGCACACTGTGCGAAGCCAAGCTACCTGAAGATTGGTGATCCTGAGTTTTGAGAAGCACTAGGTAAGCACACGTTTCAAAGGCTAAGCAGCATCTTGAACCTGCCTAGAATTGCATTATGAATATAAGCAAGAACCCAAATTAAAGGTTTTCCACATAGTAAAAGCTGCTTACAAAAACAATATAAATGATAACCCATATAATTCATAGATACACATAAACTAATGTTTACCTTTTTATATTTACTGATTTCAGCTGAAGTTGTATATGCACTTTATGCATATATATTCTATATGTTCTATATACATTAAAGTTTAAAAATAAATATATATTCAAATCTCCATTACAATTTTCATTTTTGCATGTGACAAAATCACATGCAAAGTTCATAAAGGAAAATCAGAACATTTGGAGGTGTTTCACATTGAAAAGCGCTCCACCTTGTTTCATACAGCATCTTGCAGATCACCGTTGCCATGGGTTTCTTGTTTTGAAGTTAGGGACACTGGTGATTGTAGAAAACTACGGAATTATTACTGAAGCTACTATCTGCAAGTCTAAAGAGAATTCTTTTCATCAGAGTTGCTGATGAAACCCAATTTTGAAATTTACTTATGACTAAAGGTCATCACAGATGAACATGACTTTGTTAATACAGTGTTTCTGGCAATCTTCCATGTGTGGTCTTTTAAGCAAACACACCAGAAGTATATGTACATGTAGGAAGAGACTAAAATAACACCCTATCTATTAGTAGATATGCTTCTGTTAAAAAATAAATGACTGGTTTCATGTTGTGTCATTTTAGCAGACATCTACATATGTGCAATGTAACCATCATTCATTTAGTATCAGTTGGGGCCTACACTTTACCAGCTTTCAGCCTCACAAGCTTTTTGCTTGACTAACTTAAAGTAAGTCTGTAAACAAAACTCCCCTTGCCCCACTCAGTCTTTGCAGCAGTCCTTTGGACTTGCTCTTGACAGACCCACTTTCAGTGCCCTCCTGGGACACACCCTGCCGTGCAAGACTTGAGCTAAATCCTTGTAGAAACCCTTCTTTCCACCACATCCCAGCCCTGACAGTGTCTTTGCTTCTGTTCCCATCACCTCCTGATGTCTGCCCAGACTTAAGCCTCTCCACTTGTACATTCTGTTCCCTTTCTTTCTGTCCCATCTGGTGGTTCAGAGGTTTATTCTGCCAAGGGAAGGAGCATCCCTCTGCCTGACCTCGAGTGCATCCAGGTCAAATGAAACAGCCAGCTTACCTCTCTCCTGCCTATATCTACCTTTCAATACGAGGATATAACAAATTTGAAACTGCAGATCAAAAGCTATGTAAAACAGATGCTATCTGGCACCATCACATCTACATTTTGTGCCTTTTGTATCGAGAATTATAAACACAGCAAGTTTTGGAACCACACTGCCTGTCAGTTATCCAAGCAATTAAGAAACAGCAGCTCCCACACTCCTCTGTCTGGCTTTTCCTGGACAGTAGACAGATCTGTATCAAAAACATGCATGTGCCCATAAAAAGGTGCTTAGAGGAGGAATCACAATTCTAATGAAACCATTACTGCCATAATCAACAGACATATGATGTATCCTTTTAAAAATCTTTAATATTACGGTAATCAGACTCTCTTTTCTTCTCAAAATAGAACAGATTTTGATTTACATTGAAGTGAACGGAGAATAAAATTGGACACCTGCAGAGGGATTTGACTTTAAATTCTGAGTTACTAAGAAAAGTAACTAACTAGCTGGGAAAATCTTTGCATCAGGCAATTAGTTCTTTATTTGGAAAGTAGTTTTCTTCTGAAAGGCAAATTCCACCTGGATGAGGTAAACGAGGAAAGGCTACTTAGACAAGTAAGAAAGTGTCTCTGAATCCAGGTGGATATCACTGCAGATATTTCTCAGAAACAACTGATTTGAGCAAACTCCCAAAATTATAAGGCTTCTTTCTCTCTACAAAAACACTGATTCTGACTATATCAAAAGGTACAGTACAGCTTCTAAAGACAGAATGTTTGGGTTTTTTTCCAAAATTGAAGAGTAATTAAAAAATCATTTCATCACTACAGTACAGAATAAAATTTAAAGGAACTCTTCCAATGTACTTCTACATATGTTCATGTGTTCAATGTAAAAATTCTCCACTGTTCTAAAAATAAAAAAATTATTATTCTAAGTTCTGTAATAAAATTAATGACTCAAAACCTGAAAAATTAACTGCTCAAAATGGACTATTATGGCTAGCAGTTCTACTTATAAAAAGGTTCATTTCACAGTTTACCTGCACAGTGTTAATGAAATACATATGAAAAGTTGCCAATTGCTTCTGTATTTTTGAAGAAAATCTCTTTATCACCTCTCAGGATTACAAAATCCTCAAAGTTAAGAAATGATAGCATTACTCCTGCCAACAGAACCATATTCAACATAAATGATCCCAAATAGTTCTTTTAATTACATCTTCTCAGGTAATTCCTAAGTCAGATCTGCCCTGTGTCATTTCCAAAGCTCAAAACCCATGCTTTCCCTGTCTTATTGGATATTTTACCTTTCATTACAAAATATAGCTTCTTTCTCAGATTAATCCACAATTAATACTAGTCACTGCTTCATCTTCAAAGAAGCACTTTCCCACTCCCCTCTGTGGTTCAATACACTTCTAATGAACTCCCCAACACCAGAATTTCTTCACATTCCCTTGTCTTTTGACCGTTACCTGCAGAAAACTCAATAGCAGCCAGGGAGTCTAAATATTTAAATTCTTACATATTTCATTTTTTTTCTAGGTGCCTGATCTGAGAAAGTGCATATTACAATCTTCTTTAGCCAGACACAATGGGAAATGGGCTCTGAAGGCTTGTAAGAGTTATGCATAAATCTACCTTCTCTGAAAACTTAATCCCACCTCTCAAATTCAACAGCAACACCTCCATTCTACCAATAACGGAAAAAAAAAGGAAGCAAGGGTGTTTGGCACATGGGTGGGGCATTTTTGCAGTTCATAGTGGTATAATATTTATATTTTGTAGATCTTTATTGTTCAGAAAGTGATGGTGTATTTTAGTGACAATGGTTGTATGAAAGAGAGTAACTTCTTTCAAATTACTCCAACACTCCATGCCAAGATCTGTTCCGCTGACCAACAATACATTGACAGCGTAAACAGCAACTATCACGTGCGCTGAGTAGAATCATAGAATCAGGTAGGTCGGAAAAGTCCTCTAAGATCATCAAGTCCAACCATTAATCCAGCACTGTCAGTCTGCAGTATATGTGCTCCAAGATGAAAGAACTGATTTTAGAACCAGATTTAGATACACTGAAATGTATCTGCACAAGGGCAGGATAGGGAGCTCTGTCTGGGCCTCCTTTACAGTTTTTTGTGCATTTTCCCAACTCCTTCAGAAACTGGGGAAATGAGCCATAATGATTAGGGAAAGTGATGATATGCCATTATTGCTCTAGTGATCATCTTTACAAAATAACTTCTGTAAGTAATTTTTCACAGGAATTGTTGCTTTCATCACACTCATCCAAAGGAAATACGATGTCAATACTGTTTGCATATTTTAATGTGATGACAGGACTTACTAAAGCTGTTTACCTGCTGATCTGGCAGTATTCAAGAAGCCACTTTTCTGAAAGTCTTGCAATGCCCAGACTTGAATGAAAGGAAGAGAGGGAATTTTTTTCTTGGCATTTTGCAATTAAACCCTAGTTCTTCCTTCCAGAACGTGACAGATCTAAACTTTAGATATTATTATGCTGATCTAACACTGATAAGCTGTGACAGTGTTATCCCTGTATCTTGCATGAATCCCATCTATGAGTGTGGTATTCAGTCAGCTTATTCCCTGAGTAATGACTGTGTGGGCTGAGACCTGGAGAGCAGCACTGTGCAAGTGAGGATCGCAGTGAATTTCACTTTCCCATGGAGCAGCAGACACTGACTTGTCTGTTTTCTAGCATTTTAATTTTTTTAATTCTAGCGCACTAAGTTCCTGTAAATACCAAACTGAAAGGAACCGTATCTGACACCCAACAGGTGCTTTAGATTTTATTGTAGAGAAGGACAGATTATTAGTAGTAACAAGCTCCTGACAATAATTTTTTCCTCGTCCAAGACAAAAATAAAATTATGCTTATGCTATTAAAATATGCCCTTCCCTTCATCTTGCCTTTTTATTCTCTTGCACTTCCCTGTAATGATGATGGAAGAAGAGACATATTCACTATTAGTCTCCTGGTAGCCATGTTTTATAGATGTTTGTTTGGTCCTTGCAACATAAAGTAGATTCTCTCTCTCTCTCTGTATCATCAGCCTTGATAGGAAAGAGCTCCAAAGGGACCTATTTTCCTGTGTCTTATCTAGCACAAATACACAAACATCAGGCTTTTGTGCTAATGTTCTCACTTTTTGATTAACCGGCCAAATCTCCAGAGAATGGCAATTTTCAATCAAATCTGAAGAGCAGTTACAAAGATCACAGGGGGGAAAAAACAAAATTATTGACTACAAAAAATAAGGTTTCTCCCTCTTGAACACATACATATGCACAAATAATTAGGTGAGAGCTTTGTGGAATATACATCAGTCTTATACTAGGTGTGCTGCTGTTATCAGTAATCCAGGGAGAGAGAAACCTTACATGAAAACATCATCCATTTAAACAAAAAAAAATGTGCACAAAAAAAAAATTAATCTTTTATTTATGTATATATAAATATATATATACAAGTTAATAGTCTCTTTACATCTTAATATGCCCTATTTTATTCACGTCCTTCTGCAGGACGGTCACCCTGCAATTGGAAATGGCAATATTCATATAGTTTTTATATGCCTCACTACTCTAAAATGAAATTTGCCTTGCTCAGTCAAATCAATGAATAGATATCACATAGCCAGAGAGGACTGAAGAATGGAAGGGATTTTCCAGGTCTCTGATGAATATCAAATTCATCCCCTGCTATCACAAGCAATCATCTCTTATTTCCCATTTATTAAACTGATCAAGCTGAGCCTTAAACCTGGTTGGCTTCATGATAGCACTATTTCTGCTGTGAAGCGCCTTAACAGGAAATGTTTTTACAGATTTAAAGAGAGATGAATTTGATTTCCTATTGTCCAAAAAGCAGAACACCAGATAGCCAATGAATATAATTTGATACAACCTGTCTTTGACAAACATATACAACAATTCATTCAGTTTTGACTAACATTTTCTCACTCATAATGACTCCTCTTAAAACATGTATTAAAAGCCTTGTAATACTAATAACATCAGAACAAGTCCTATAGTATCCCTATTACTTTGTAGCATATATCAGTGCACAGGTTTACTGAAGTCAGTAGGGGCTCAACAACCTGTGATATATTACTGAAAAGACACACACGTGTTCTGTAGCAATTTGGTGGCACACACCTCTATCACTCCACTAGCCAACCTAGTGGCAGGAGCACAACACAAATATTGCCTGGCCATATAACAGGGTTTCCACTAAAACAGCTTTTTACTAGATTATGCAGCAGTTAGTTCTTTTTACAGTAGGCACTGCAGACAGCACTTTTCAGTATGAGAGAGTTTTAAGAGTTTAGTAGGTTAGAGAAAAGGTTTTCCTGCTAGTGAATTTAACCTGGGACATTCTGATGGTTCTGCTTCTTCACAGTAAAGAAATCTCGGGCATGACCTTACAGTGGTAGCTTGCCAACAAACAGACTGAAATGCATTAGAACTCAAAGAGGTTTTTTGTTATTGATTGAACATGCTTCTTAATTAATGCAACTCAATGGTCTATGCCTACCAGCAGAGAAAGATTATTGAGGGTGAAAAAAGAGAAAAAAATTATTAACAAAAAATTGCAAACACTCAGGAACTATACAAGACAAACAGCACAAAATGGGATCTGACAGAGAAAAAGCCCAAAGTAATGTCTAAAGCAACACCAATTCTCAAGCATTTCCCAATGTATATTTTCATCATATTTCACAGACTGTATTTGCTGTTAGACTGAAAACTGTAACATTTGTTTTCCCCTGGTTGAGGTCATCCCACTTCGGATCATTTCAGTGACTTCTTCGGGACCACTGACAGTCCAAGGTGGGAGGCAGAGGGAGTGCTGCAAACTGATAGCTACCGGAACAAATCCATACATCTAGGTCCTCTACAGATGGCAAGTATCAAGTGGATAGCAAAAATAGCTGTTCCCACCAGATCATATTTAAGGGACATTTTAAAGAAGATTCAAGTGTTACTGTAGCACAAAACTATTTCATGGTCGGTCATTTTGTAACAGCTCTAAATCCAGAAATAATATGCACCACTGTAACACTAATAGCACATTAGAGAATATTATAATGATGATAAATCAGTGCCTTAAGTTTCTGTTCACTGGAAAATAGCTAAATGGTTGCCAAATTGAAGCTGATAATACCTTGACGATATATTTATTTTATTGAAGAGAGACTTTAGATGAAGACAACATAGGGTCCTTTCTTAATTCCTACACTGCCTTGCTATACAACAGTGGCAAAAATCACTCAAAAGTGCACTTCTCTGTTAATATGGTGGGGATAACACTACATGTTTGCAGAGGCAAAGATAAGAAGCTTGGATTCAACACTTTGAACAAGAGGTGTTTCGTGGCGTAGTATCCTAAGCTGCTGCTGAGATACATTTTAATATTTCTGCTTTTCAAAGATACCGATGAGCTTCATCTCTTCCTTTACTTAGCACCTAGTAACACCTGCAGTGCACAACCTATTTTTTAAACATTTCACTAGATGCAAAGTATTTGAAGAACCAAAAAATTCAAGGCATTTCATCACATGATGAATTTGTGAGAGAGTTCACTTACAGGATGACCTTTAAGCAAAACCAACCAGAGATAACAGGAATTGCCAGAAAAGACGTGTCAGGACCAGACGATGTTTCCCAGTGCTAACAGTGATGCCTGTTGGGGATTCCACTGAAATGCATTTTTAAAACCCAAAGTAATGATAAAATCAACTAAAAGATTAGATTCAACAATAAAGCACTAACCTCTCCTGTGCTACGTATTTGTAATACCTAAAGCATGGATTGTCACACTTTTAGTATTAGGGAAGGCATCTAAAGAGCTTTCTGAAGATCTGATCAATAAGAAATTGTAGATGTGTCCTCTATCATAGATGCATGTACAACTATATTGAATTACCTCAAACTGATTGTTGCCTTAAAACAGGTTCATTTTTTGTAACTGCCTAGTTGCAGTTTTTATTTTCCTTTCTGTTTTTCCTTAGGATCCAAAACATACTTGTTTCACAGGCAAAAGTCTATGCTGTGTTTGTTTTAAATGAGGCTTATCTAAAGAATATTTGCATGTTAAAATCTCTGAAACTTTATACTCTTCTCAAATGATTCACAGACTGACATACAGACCACCAAGACCTACCAGTCTAAAACAAATACTGGTTTCATATTAAATACACATTTAAAGTCTTACTTTGATGTCAGAATCATGGGAAGTATTTTTAATGGAAATAGTTATCAGTTTTACTTGAAACAAGTCTACAATTATAGGTGAATATTTAATCAAATTCTCCTGCAAAGTGTGGCCCAAAGGCCAGGCCTGGTTATCATCTGCCTTGCATAATGAAGGAATTACTCCAATTACAGACATCCCCACATGGTGAGCCAAAATAAATGTAGCATTTGCCATGTAACCAACACTTTGGCTGATGTCTTAATATACTATTTATTTTCCCTTTCATTGTGTGAACTGATACACACATATGCACGTCTACAGAACCTCTTATTAACTCACGTAATTCCTCCACATACAGAGAAAATTGTCCCTGCATTGGTAGACGCTGCTTCACTTGAATTATTTCACAACAGCAGTGATTTTTACAAAACGAAATCTAATTTTCTTTTAGAAATTGAGTTATTCTTACTGCACAAATCAAGGTAATACAGACTTGGGATTCCAGGACCAGCAAAGAACAAAAAAACCCCATCTATTTTATATAGAGAAGTTGATGTTTATGAAAGTTTAAAAAAAAAAAACACAAAACAAAACAGGCAAAACCCACACCAATATACTCCTAACATGGAGTTACTATGGCACTCAGGAAATAAATAAACAAGCTTCTAAATATCTACATATGTACGTAGAAGGCCACTACAGCAAAAATATTATTTTGTTCTTAAGGTGAGAAAAAAAGTAAATTACGCGGCATTGGTACCACTACACTGTTTGTTTTTTCTGTTGAGTAGTCTAAAGTAGGTCAAGTTAGGCACATCCATTAGTTCTCCTATAAATAGATCCACACTGAATTCACCTGTTTGTAACTAATGTAGAGCAACAGAATTTTAAATACTTTTCCCTTTAATCTGACAAGTTAGTTTATTCTGCATATAGACACTAGGAAGAAAAAAAAAAAGTCATCAAGTCCTGCGTGATTTTTAGAAGCCAAAAAAAAATGACAATGGAAACGCGAAATTGGGACACACTTTCCCTGCAGAAAACCAAATGTACATGCCTCCACCTCTAGGTTTAGAGATCTGAAAGACTTCTGCAGAGATGTATTATAGATAAGTCACATACTTTTCCCTTGATATCGAGACAAAGGAAAGGAGACAATTCTGCATTAATCACATTTTCCCTGTAACACTCCTGCATATATTATTATTCTCCTCACCTTTTCAAAGACCATGATTTTCATCCTTCTGAGGATTTTTTTTTTTTAAGATACAAAAAACATATCTTATTTAGTAACTTGAATTTGTCATTAGGCAATTTTCAAACAGGTCTCATAGCTCTTTTATCCTTATTCATTTCTTTTTTCTTTTTTAATCTGAAATGGTCCCTTGTTGCTTGATTTGCAGATCTGTATCAGCATGCGAGGATTTCACTAGCTTCAGCCAAGTGCAGAACAGTTCAATCCCCTGGAGCACTGAACGTAAGAGTCAATTTAGAAGCAAGCTAAAAGTATAGCACTCTGTTCTCCGTCACACTAAACATCATTTTACTCACACAGGCATCTTAACAAAATTCAATTCTGGATATTTTTCTCAGCATGGCTCAAAGACTGTTCAGAAATGACATCAGAAAGCTTACTGTGGACTTGGCTTTTTGAAAATTTAATTAAAATATCTGTTTTCCAGTAAGGTAAAAGTCTGTACATTGGTAGGAGTTTAATCTTAGGACATATTCTTTGAGTTATGTCTCATTTAGGAAATACTGCTTTAAAAGATTTTGCTTTTCTGCTACCAATAACCACTATGTTAATTTCACCCAAAGAACCATAAAAACATAATTATAGAACCACATTATGGTTTGGTTCAGAAGGGTCCTTAAAGATCACCTAGTCCCAACCAGCCTGTCATGGGCAGGGACACCTTTCGCTAGATCAGGTGCCCCATCCAACTCAGAGCCCCATCCAACCCAGCCTTGAACTTTCAGGGTTGGGCATCATCATCTCTGGGCAACCTGTTCCAGTTCCTCACTGTCCTCACAGTAAAGAATTTCCTCCTAACATCTAACCTAAACCTACCTGCTTTCAGTCTGAAGCCATTCCCCCTTGTCTTATACTACATACCTTTGTAAAAAGTCCCTCTCCAGCTTTCCTGTAGAGCATGGTGCTAATAAACACCAAGGTCACGGGTTCAACCCCTGTACAGGCCTTTCACTTAAGAGTTGGACTCGATGCTCCCTGTGCATCCTTTCCAATCGAGAATATTCTGTGCTTCTGTAGGCCCCCTTTAAGTACTGGGAGGTGTTACAAGGTCTCCCCAGAGCCTTCAATTCTCCAGGCTGAACAGCCCCAACTCTCTCAGCCTTTCCTCAAAGAAAAGGTGCTCCATCCCTCTGACCATCTTCACGAACTTATCTGGACTCACCCTGGCAGGTTTCTTATGATGGGAGCCCCCGAGCTGGATGCAGTGCTCCAGGTGGGGTCTCATGAGAGTAGAATAAAGGGGCAGAATCACCTCCCTCAACTGCTGGTCGCAGCTCTTTTGATGTAGCCCAGGACATGGTTGCCAGGTCACATTGTGCTTCTCATCAACCAACACATCCCCAAGTCCATCTCTTCAGGGCTTCTCTCAATCCATTTTCCACTCAGCCTGTATTTGTGCTTGGGATTGTCCCAGGCCAGGTGCTGGACCAAGCACTTGGTCTTGTTGAACTTCATGAGGTTTGCAGGTGCCCACCCCTCCAGCCTGCCCAGGATGGCATCCCTTCCCTGCAGTGTGCCGATTACACCGCACAGCTTGGTGTCATCGGCAAACTTGCTGAGGGTGCACTCAGTTCCACTGATCTTATACTGTTCTACCATCTTGCTTAAAGTCCTTGGGTTTCCTCTCATTTAAACTGTATTTTATCTCCACTTTGCTAGGATGTGCTAACACATAGCTTCAGGTTTTGACTTTTAAATTTATATTCATACTCATGAAAAGTAAAAATACCTACATATCTGTTCCAAAAGGTCCTTTGTGTTACATACCACATAGATGGACAAACACACCTGAGCTAAGGGATCCCTAACTTGCATATCTTAAAGTTAATTATTACAGTTTTGGCCCTGCATCCTCTAAAGGAACAAAACCATGCAAGGTCCTGGACCCAAGTCCCAGGGCAGGAAGACCCCAAAGGGAGTCCCAGCACTGTGACAGCAATGCAGAACACCTGGCCTTGAGGTACAAGGCACCCAAGCCTGCTCTCAGCTTCTGGGTAATTTTGAGTGATGAGATTTTAACACTTCGCAGATTCATCTTTTACCTCTCTTTTGCTGAATTACAGAGTTCCATTTCACAATTTTTTTTCCAGGCCATCCTTCACTGAGAAACTTCACTAAAATTGCCTAGATTGAGTTTCCCTGTTATGCTGTAGAATTTTCTGGTTTGACTTTTTGCACAACATGGATTTTACCTTAGGCGCCAAACAAATTCACCATTTTAATAACAGAAAATACTACAGCATTTTTCATTGTTCTTTGCTCAATTTGTTTTGTTGAAATCAACATGAAAAACAATTTCAAACTCCTCAGTAAATGCTTCATTTACGAATGCTTCATTCCAAGTGCCTACAGGGTTACAATCTGGTCTATGACAATTTTATTCATTTTTTAATCAAAAGCATTAAATCAAATTTAAAATATATACTACTTAGTACTTCTGTAGTGCCCTCCAGCACAGTATGGCAAAAGCACTTCATGGACCATAATGACTTTAGCTGCACTGCATCCTCAGGAAGAAGATTAGAGGTTATTCTCCAAACTATTTATTTGAGGAAACTGAGGCACCAAATATTTCTTTCCATATTTCTGATGTTCTTCTCCGGCCTTAGATGCTTTCAGTTTTAGGTGATGTCTCTGAGATAAACAAAGCCTTATTTTTAAAAAAAATGTAAAATATTTGATTGTACTCCTGGACTTGACCAAAAAGGCCAGAAGCTAAAACGACACTTCAAAAATAAGATAGTACCAAGCATATTTCTGAAAACATCAAAAATCTCTAGAGCCATCACTGCAGACAGTAAGCCATTCCCCGTTCAGGGCAGCAGACAGCACCACAGGCCCTATCGCCCCTGGGTGGAGAAAGGCCGGGAAAAGCACCGATTCCCTTGGAGCAGTTTGGTCCTGAGCCCACACCAACACGTGTGCAGTGCTCGCTGTAATGCCAAACTCTTACATGACATGTGACAAAACACGATCAACAGACCAACTTCATTAGCAGCAGCTCACTAAGCTATGTAGGGACCACCAAAGGTGACCTCTTTGTCTAAAATGTACTGAGGAACAAAGTGTAGGACATCACACAAGTGCTAGAACCACAGCGCCAGAAGAACTCTGCAAGCTATCTGTAAGTTATACAAAAAACAAGGCACTTCAAGAAATAACTCATTTATTGCCATTTGTTGCAGCAGAAGAGACCTCAACTCTGCAATAAAATTAATTCTTTTTAAACTTCTCAGAGACCTTATTTCCATTTGTGATTCTTTCCCTTCCTTTTCCACACCAACTCAAAGCAGTTGGGACTGGATTCTGCACATGTGATGGTGGTGCAGTATTTCCAAGCAATTCTACTTCCATCCTGCAGCCCATAATAGAACCTCAGCCTGGCATTTCATTATCCTGCAAGGCCAGCACAAACCACAGATGTGGTTGTTGAAAGAGGCAGTCTCATCTTTTCCCATCCCCAGATGGCCGCGTTTGGCACTGGATTCTTCTGTCCACCTTCTCCTTTCAGTTTATTCAAGCATTTGTATCATTATACAAAAGATCTAAATTAAAATTAATGTTTAATAAAAACAATTTTAATTGGTTACATTTCCCAGGCTAGTCCAGTTCAGTCTAATTAACAGCCTCATAAAAGCTTAGGGAGGCACAAGGGAGGAAGCAAAGCACGGCCAGGACTGCTTGTTTCAGCAGCAGAGACGACTTAAATGTCTCTGATGCTATGGCCTCAGACCAGTGTTTGAAAGGATACGGCTCATCTGCGGTTTCACACACAGCTCAAGGCACTCATTTCAGCATTCAGTGACTTGCACTGTTCTATGTCCAATCTCATCCCTCTTTTATCACCTCCTTCAAAATCCTACCTATTTTCAACTAATCTAAATAATCGTGTCTTGTTCACTGAATTTGCTATCTCAGCAATCCCCCTCTTCAAAAATGAGCAGGCCTTGCAGGAATAAATCCCTCTTGCCCTTGTACCTGCTGACCTATTTTCCATAATTTGTTTTTCTCCCTGCCAGTTTCTAATCTATAGCAGAACTTCATTTGTCACCACATAAGCAGTTACCTAAACAACTTCATACAAATTACTCAAATTCTACCATCTTAGAGGAGACCCAATTAAGACAGAGGCACAACCACGCTTTTAAATGCTATTTCTTGAATGTGTTAAAAGCTAAGATGCATAAACAGAAGGAAAAAACCTACCTGTCTTGTGGCTGAATTTCTCTTCAGCCATCCCACCTCAAAAAAAGGTGAAAATACGGAAGTCAGATGTGCATTAGAGAAGCATGTGCCCAAGTGCTTCTCTTCATCAAAATGTCATAGCCCTTTATACATAGAAGTCCACATAAACACTCTTTTAAAGTTAACAATAGCATTTTTGAGAACAAAATTCGATAAGGAATCAGAACAACTTTTGTCAATTATGATTAAAAGAATGTAATGTTAAACCCCACATTTAAACATTTTGATTTTGACATAAGGTTTTCTTAGGTGCCACTTAATCAGTTAGAAACTAGTTAAAGCCAGGCTGAGGGTTTTGAAATGTACAGGAGCTTGTTATCAATTTCCTATAAATCACACTTGAATCCCAGATGAACCAATCAATAAAGTTAGTCCAGTCTAAGACCTCGCTGAAGAAATGTTTACTTTGCTTTAACTATTCAAACCTATTTTCTGAACCTGGAAAAAAAATACCTTTTAGGAAACCAAAAGAAAGCAAGCACTATTACCTTCCCATTCTGAAGCTTTTTTCTTCAAACTATTAAAAGAAAGCTTGAAGAAACCTGAAGAACAAGCAAATGCTGGCGTTTCAGTAAGAAGTGACTTCAGAAATCAAGCTGCACTGAGAGCTTCTTTCTCTGCATCCCTGGGCAGGATCTTCCACTTTCCAGTTTCACAGAATACATCATATTTCAGACTAACCAGCTGGGGTAGTCCAGCACCTTGTTATGGTCAGCTCTGGCTCTTGTAGAGGCCAGTGAAAGGACACTACTGGCCAACCAACACTTCTGACTAGACAGGAAGTAGAAAATCATCTGCTTTATCATCACAGAACTAAAAGAATGAACCAGAGAGTGAACCATTGAAAAAAGATAAAGGTCGCTGTATCTCATATTAAAACTGATTCAGTATAAAGAGAAAACCAATTAAAAAAAAAAAAATCAGAAAATTCTGTGACAAAGGCTGTTGTTTCTCACTGAAATTAATAAAGCTCATGGTGTTCTCACAGAATTATATGGTTTGAAGAAAATATGGGGAGAAACAAAACAGGTGCATCTAAAACTTGTTATTTTCATTTACTATAATTAGGAGGTTCCCTAGTCTTTTCTTTGTGTGGTCTATTCTCAGCTACTTACAGGCTCAGAATGATTCCTTAATATTAATACTTATAATCATTTTCTAGTCTGATTAAAATAAAAACAAACAACAAAGCTTAAAGAAATATCTTGCACACATGTATTCTGGACAATGTAGGCAAGAGGAATCCTTAAAATTAATGAAATGCACTTGTCTTTCTCTCTTTACATACAAGCAGGTTGAAGGCAACAATGAGCAAAGAACGAGAGTGTAGATATACACAGGAACAAAAGAACATTAAAACAATCTTTAAAACAGAAAAGTTGATACTTTCCAAAGGGATGGACAGCAAGATAATGTTACCTAAAGAATTAATAATCTGGAAGAGTAAGTTAAAAATAAAGTGATGAAATTTGCCAGTGAAACACAGTTTAGGTTTAAAACAATCTTTTAAAACATGATCAATGCGCTCTGCGGGACTGGCGGACTGTGAAGCCTGGTGACTGAGGAAATTGAAACGTGAATAAATGTAAGATAAAAAATTCTGAGGAATGCAATCTAGTCTAAGCTTCAAAGGGAAGAATCTTGGAAAAAGTAGTACCTCTCAAAAAGAAAAGAAAAAAAGAAAAAAAAAACAGTAAAAATAACCATAAATTAAAGAATTAGTCTGTGATAACATTGAGGTATATTTAATATATCCGGGTTTTACTGCATCAAATATTTTTGCAGTAAATTTAGCTGTAAAAGTAAATTCAAATAGTAATTCCCAGTCTTCTTCCCTCTTGGGGTAAGTATGGATGAATATTAATGTAATATGTACTTATTTATACTGTAGATGAATAAAAACAAAAGAAATGGGCAACTGTATAACATCAAATATTAATGAAGAAAATTAGTCAAAAAGCATAAGTAGCAGTAAGAACAACAAATTACTGGAAAGATGACAATACTCTTCTGTCTTATTTACCAACTCCACAACACTGGAGAAAAAAAGAGTGTGCCAACTATTCAGTGTATCAACAGCTAACCCACAGCCACACTACATGGAAAAGTACTTTCTTTTATTTGTTTTAACCTAATTCCTGGTCTTGCTAACCTACACATAGCACAGAGTTTGAAATGCCTGACGTGGAGCAGGCAACTACATTTCCACTTGTATGTCTCCTTGGACATGACTGGAAAACATTTCTCATTATGGTGGGAAAATGGTGTGGGTAGAAAGGGTTTACAAACACAGTAAACTTCCAGAGGGTAAAGCGTACGACCTGTGTACGTGGAGGGGAGCAGAGATATCTATGCACATCCAAGTCTAAAGCGGCCATACAAGAAGGACAGGCTGAGAGGTTACTTCTGCTGTCCCGTGGCAAGGGTTAAGGAACACCTCTCCAGCTTTATGAGAAAAAAACGACATCTACCCACTCAGCACAGACTACTCTAGACAACAGACAGAGCGAGGCACAGATGCACACACCGGAATCAGCAATCTAGGGGGGTGCGTGCTGAAGTGAAGGCAGCTAAGCACTGGCAAGTTGGGAGCTTTTGGTCCATGCAGTTCAGGTGATCTATGTAGTAGCCGAGTACTAGGGACTTTCGTATCAAAATAAAGCAATCAAGAAGAAAAAGAGATGATTCATTTATAAACCTGCTTTTCCCTATGAGAAAATCCTGAAATGCACAAATACTGAGCTGTTATATTCTGATGCAGGTAAATAAGAAGGATTAATTCCAAACGCTGATACCGAAGGAGATCAGAACAGAACTTCCATGTGGTACAAATCCATGTAGCTGGATGAAAGGAGGTGAAATGAGGCTAAATATCAGAAAAAAATCCTTAATGGGGTGATATATCAGATTGTGAAAATCTCCCAAGGGAAGAAGCAGAATCCCCACTGCTCAACACATGTAAAAGCAGCATGGACAAAGAACTACAAGACAGGCTACAGGGAATAACTCAATACATAGCAAGAGGATGGTTCAGATGACCTAATAATATAACAGGATTTAGAATGACTAGATAATTCTATTATCATTAACCACATTCACAGTAGTACAAGCTAAAACACTGTTGCTATGGCAATCAATCCTTATGCGTCGTTGCAGAAAATGAGTGAGATGCAAGGAATGGAAATGAATTGAACCAGCCCTTCCTATTCTCATTTAATTCAACAGACCAGTCAGCTGGGAAACTACCTAAGGCAAAAGTTTACATCTAGATTCCCACCAGTCTTTTAAAATACATAGTAAAGGACAACTGAGTGTCTGGCATTAAAATATAGGTTATCCTCAGATTTACACAGTTAGTTCAGGTTCAAGGTGGGCACAAGACTCCAGTTCAGAGAGGATGATGCTGGAAACAGATGGATTGCTCTCATCACTGCATATAGAATACTTAATACTGCTTAAATTCTCTCAGTTCAAAGTAAACCAACACTATGGAAAGACCAATGTACACATGGTTCTGCCATCATGGTATTACAGTTCCATCTCATGAGAATATGAGACAACTTGTTTTCCCTGTGGGAGGCAAGAAAAAAAGACAGCAAAGGTGACCATTTCCACTGGCACTAAGTAGCCCTACAGGCAACAAACCGTAGTACTGAAAGCATCCTACTTCTAATTCTTAATTTATACTCCCATTTAAAAACAGAGAAATTTTTAAGAGTCAAGCCATGGGATAACAAATGATCAGCAGTCCCTTGATTACATATTATCAATTCTAAATCAATTCCATGTATTACAGAGTGGTAACAATATGCACATCTCTCAGTACACTGGAAAATGCACACTGCTTTGCTCACTCGGTTCTCCTCTTTGCATCCCATAACAGACCATTTGTTGGGAAATCGGGAAGTTAAAGTTGGTACTAATAAAATCCTCAGAGCTGGGAAAAATTTTGGAACTCAAAAATTTTGGAACTTCTCAAAAATGGAATTCAAATCATTCCTGGTACCACTCATATACAGTTTGAACCTCTACTAGTAAAACTGGTAAAGTCCCACTAAGTTTTTATAATGATAATTGATAATTTAAAATAAGACACTAACACTCCTCTTACTCCAAAACAAAAAAGTTTCCAGTAAAGCACGGTGAGAATTGAGTGGGAATGAAAGTTCAAATACCTGGGTGAAAAACTACTATGCTTTCCCAGCTTTGTAACACAGTAAAAAATATTTTTTAAAGAAAAACTAGAGGCATATGCAGACAGAAGAGAAGATAACTAAATCCAGTCCTTGGAAGTGCACAGCAAAGCTTCCTGTCAAAAAATGTTTCTCAAGTGAACAAAGTATTTCTTTTCTTGGGCTTTTGATAACCTACCCTATTGTTAACAATGCAAAGCAGCCCACACAAAGTGGGGCACTACAGGTTACAGGAGCCACAAATTCCAAAAGGAACAGGTTTTTATCTGCTAGTGCTTGTATTTTAATGTAATCCTTACTCAGTGTTTTGTGCAGCACTAGACAAAACTATTCTTCGGAAACCAAGGGGGGGGGGAAAGATCAATAAAGGCAGCAACTCCATATTCTGATTTGAAAATCAACTGTGAGCCAACAAGTACACCAGAAGGTAAATATAAACTGTAGAAACCTCAGTTACAAAATATATGAAAGAGGCAAAAAAAAAAAAAACAGCATGTTTTTAAAAAGCCGCTAAATCCGACCCTGAGGGATGTATTATATTTTAAGTGAGAAGCAAAATATGTAAGTCAAGAAAAAGATCAGAGTAGCAGTGGAGTTTTCAATACTCACAAACACATACAGAAGCAAAACATTTGATAGATGTGCTATACAGTAATCCTCATTCATTAAAATTTAATTGCACAATGTAACTTTTTGGAAAAAAACTTTTCAAGGAGAGCAGAGAAAATTACTTCAAGTACTATCAGAACATTCTTGAAATACTAGAACATGCCTGAATTCATGAGACGTTTATTCAACTGATGAAGATACATCATTTTTATTGAAAACAGCCTGCAACACACTGCATGTATATTTTGTTTCTATTTTAATATATTTCATTAGTATTTTTCTTGGAATTTAAACAAAAACCTTCCTGCTTGTGTGAGCTTCAAGTCGTTAGTGCCAAAACTTCAGCCAATGTTTCATGAGAAAATTACTGAATTATGTCTGTTTATGATTATAACACAGATTTCTCAAGAAAATTATTCCCTCTTGGGCATTAAAAACTAAATTAGTATGAAAGACTAGAACGTGTTTAATGTGATCAAGCTAGCTTTTCCCGCCAAAATGCTTCAATTTAATCCAAAAAATAAATTTTTAAAACTTAAAGTCTAATAAGTTACTTCACTTCCAAAAATGACATGCATTTACTAGGAGACTCGATATAAAGAGATCATTAAAAAAATCCAAAATGTGAAAGCCAAGAATTTTACTATGCAACTGCTGTAAATAATTTCTTTTTTTTTTTTTTTTTAATATAAGTTCATGGATGACTCAAAAAGAGCATGTGTGAGAAAGAGAAAGCAATCCCAGTGCAACTGAGAAATTAAAGTGAAAAATTAAAGCAAGAAGCCAAAAACCAGACACACAGATGGTAAAAACTGGCAAAAATTAAACGTAAAAATCATTCTCTTAAGTACCAACAGATGCAGTGACTTTAAAATATTACTCCTTGAGGATACACAAAGACAATAATCCCAGATTGTGAATCCTGGGCCAGTCTACTGCTCTGCTAGAGCCCCAAAGTACACTGTACTGTACAGAGAAAAAATGATGTGTCAGAGATGGGGATATCTGCTCTGCCAGTCTACTAAAATAGAAGGGAAGAAAATTAAACTATCCAACACTGTGAAATTAACGTCTAAGAAAAAAAAAAAATTAACTGTGTAAATGAGATAAGAGAGGAGACTTGCAGAATCCATTTACAGACTTACAATACTATAGGACTAAGAACTGTCTATTTGAGCATTTCTGAAACATTCCTTCTTGAAACGATATTCAGGTTTCTCGCTCCAGACGCAAGCAAGGCTGTGCCTCCCAGATTCTGTGTTGCTAAAGGTTGCTGATTCCCTGTTTATGGTCTCCTTGATTTTAATCACCACAGTTACCTAAAACTATCCCAATTTAGACTACTGGTATTAAAACAGGGAAAGAAAAATAATCCAAGATTTGAAAATCGAGAAACTGATGTGTAGTACCCGTATGCTTGAAGTTCAGCCTTTCCTGAAAGATGTTCTTAGAATCCAAACTTGAAATGAATAATTATTAGTAGTACTTTTAAAACACATTACGTAAGATCAATTTTCCAGATTGTTAAATGAATTCAATTGATGCTGCTATGTGTGATTGAACAAACCCAGCATCTTACGCCATCACCATAATTTCAGGCTAACTGTAGACATAACATAAAGACTACTGCTTTTTTTTGGGGGGGTAAAACACAAAGTCAAATTCAAAGAAAACAAAATTATGTTTATTTACAGCCTCTTCCACTATGCAGAAAATTACAATGGGTACTTTCTCCTCTAAAACAACTACTAAGCTACCAGGATAACCACAATATCAGCAAGATGACCGAACATACTTAAAAAAACAGTTACATGAAAAACATCTGTCAGAAAGTTTTAGGTGTTATATAGAGACACATTTAAACATATAGATACTCATGTATATTTATATCTATATATATGTGTCATCAATGACAGCACTTTAAAATGCTGTTCCTAAAAGTGGGCAGTTGATGAATTGTTCTGTATTTCAAGTATATAAACAAGTATATTCATGTACTTTATTTAACTCTAATCTATATATTGATGAGCAGTAATAAAGCTGAACTACAAAAATGAACATGAAAGTTTGCTGTATGTTAACTGGCAAACAAAGATACTGTCATGAATCAAATAAATTTTGTCTTTTGTAGAGTCTCCAAGCTGGGATGATCCAGAGAGGTACCATTTCTCACCAGGACACCCAGGTAGCAGAGCCAGCAGAGCTCCAGCAGCTGCTGTTTGCCCTGCTCAAACAGCCCGAGGGGCGGTTTCGGTGTGACTCCCACCACCCAAAACAGAGTGCCAGCTGCACGCTGCAGATGCAAGCACTGCTCTGGTTTCGCCCAGGGTTTCTGAGGTTTGGCTTTGGAGCAAGACAAGTCAAAGCGTGCCTGACACCAGTGTGCTCAAATCCCCAGGGGCCACCATGGGAGGGCACAACTCCATAACTGCGCCTCCTCTCATTCTTACATGCACAAAACGTGTCAAACACAAGAAGCCATAACATGAAAGAAGTCATTAGTGAGATGCATTGCAATGGTGTAGGTAGATATGTGGGTTCACACTGATTCTAATACAATAATTTCCCCCCCCTACACGTTTCCTACCTTACATCCCAGTATTTTCTGTTGTCCCCTGACACAGCACTATGGAGTTGAAGTGCCTCCTATCCAACCCTCATTTTTTCAGTAAGACTGACTTTGTTAGTTCAGGGAAAAATTGTCAGTCCTTGAGCCACATTAATTTCACCTACCCAGAATGCTACAATACACACTATCCTACTGAATATTATAAGATACTTCTTTTGCACAGAGAACAATTTTACCAACCTTCAAGTCACCAGCAAAATTCATCAGCTCTGATAAGAGGATGGATTAAAAGAGTTTTCATGAAGAGAAAGCTATTTATAGCGGCGAAGTGTAACTACAAGGAAGAAATACTGATGGGCTTGCCTTATGAAATCTGTGCTTTGTTGTAACAATTATTGCCCAGAAAATCAAGATAAATAAAAATGGCATGATGGAATACTCAATGCAACTTTCAATAATTTTAAACAGAGATGCTCACAGATATGGTCGCTTTCTTTTGGGACATTTAATTTAGTCTATGCTTTGGATAAATGAGTTGAAACTATAAGCAATCATGAATTCCTGCACATTAGGAAAGTAAAGATTTTTGAAGACAAATGGGAGTATCCAAAAGGAAGAGGAAATTAAGCTTTGAATCAAAGCAATTGAATGCTGGCTTCCTGCCTAGTATTCTGAAGAATAAGAGATCCAGAGGTTTTGATCATACTGAGTACCTCACTCTTCATGTGTTTATTCTACAGTCTATGAAAATGTCTGTAATATACAGGCAAAAGGATAATTTCTTCCGCCCCATTTTAGAAATAGTTTTGTAAGCATGTTGCCCTAAACATTGATTTTTAAACTGTGAAAGCAAGCAATATTTTCAATGGTAAATGTGCTAAAGTAATAATAGCCAACTGATTTTTCTCAAATTCATAAATAGTCATTTCTAGGCTGAAAAAAGAAGCATAAAAAATTTCAATCCAAATGAAGTTAAAGTAACCACATGCAGCTGTCATGAAAGTGAGTAATACCTTAATATGGAATCTGGGCAACGATTCTTATTCTTAAAATATCATATTCAAGATATCAAAATTAAAAGTAATATTTATTTCAAAAGTAAAATCTTTACAGCAGTTTCTAATAGAAACTTTTTAGTTTATCCAATCAATTATTTCTTCATGGAAATACTAATTGTGCTGTATTCACTTTAATTCTGTGTATCCTTGGTATGGAACCTCCTTTGACCAGAGTAACTGAATCACTTACACATCACTGTTCTGTCTTTGGCACAGGGACTCAGCAAAATGCCTTATCAGTGCCACAAGGCAGCTGGCAGTTAGTTGTTGGTCTTATGGAAACACTAATTATTTATTAAATCAGATCAAACAAAAGTACTTAAAAAAAACGCCCACAGGTATTGTAGTTTTTTCTGTTTGGTAGGTGATGTATACAGAATAAATAACTTCTTTGTACATCCTGATTTCCTAACCAACTTAATGCCTATTCTCGCTGCTACCCCCCTGTCTGGCCCTGGGTACTAAGTTGACCATTTCATACGCAACTCCAAGTAGTTTCAAGATCAGTTTAGAATGGACTTATTTTCAGATCATCCGGTGCATGAATTGGCAGGGCTGGTCTATTATCTTCTTTTCTCGCCCAGTTATACTGAGGAAATAAATTAAAATCTGATGGTATATCTCATCAACTAGGTCATATTACGTAATTCCATTCACTCAGTTGCCGCACTCTCTAAATCTTGCTGTGTCGCTTCATGAGAATCATGACATTTCTCAAAGTATCCTATAAATTACAGCAACCACTTAATACAGCCAAAGAGTACCACATTCAATAATGAAATGCTCGTACTTAAGCAATAAAATCGAGATTAAATTTGAAACCCAAAATAAAACAAAAACCCAGACAATTACTTCCACATAACTCAATTATTAACTCTAAGTTACACAGTATCATTCCTATTTACAGCAAAGTGCAACCATGTCATTAAAAGACCTGTCCACACAGGATTTTAAGGAATAAGTACCTTTTCTATTTCCATCAACGGAAGATAAATTACCTATCACTTCCACAACTGAAAGGACAAACTTGGCCCTTTTCTGAAAGCACCTTCCTCATAACTTGCAATTCATAGAAAGAAAAAATATAAAAATCATCCTGCTATTATCCTATATATTAGATAAAGATAGGTTTCTCAGTCAGATAAAATCTTTTTCCCTTGCCCAAAATAACCACTTTGTCTTTATTTCTGTTCTGCTTGGAATTAACTGACTTGCAGGACTCAGCAGTGATTTACCTGAATCTCCCCTAAATACTATGGTGAAAAGTGAAGAGTTCTCACACCCATGTTCCTGTCCAGATAAGTCGTTCTATTTTAGTGTAGAAAGGACTAAAATTTCCACTTCAAATTAATAATATAAATATTTATTTAAAATAAGTAACTTAAGCCATTTAGAAGAAAAATTGTATCAAGAAGAAAATCAGAGTATTAAAACAAACAAACAAACAAAAAGGCAGTTAATTTTCTATTTCAAGTCAAGAAAATTATACAATGTGAATTAAGTTAACTGAAAATAAGGTTAATGTGAACTGTGACTTCCAATGCAGACATATGAAAGCTTGGTTTGGCAACAAAACAAAGTAATTTATCAATTTGGGGTTTTCTTATGATTTGAAAGGAACAAGAAAATAATATTTTACTTTGAGGGTGACAGAGCACTGGAACAGGCTGCCCAGAGAGGATGTGGAGTCTCCTTCTCTGGAGATATTCAAAAGCTGCCTGGATAGGATCACGTGCAACCTGCCCTAGGTGAATTTGCTTTAGCAGGGGGTTGGATGATCTCCATACGTCATTCCACCTCCATCTATTCTGTGATTCTGTGAAAAAAACCCACAGCATTTGAGAAAACTTTCTAATTTTGAATGGTGTCTTCCTGATAGAACACAAAGAGCATCAAGACTTCTAAAAACAAAACAGGGAATGGATGTAGGGAGATGGACTGGTACCTCATTCCTTCCAAAGACTTGGTTCCTGCTCTGTAGCAACCTTTATTAGAAACCACAAAGCAGGTACATAGGATATAAAGGTAGAAGAGAGAAGATAGGAACACGAAACAACAGGGAAAAAAAGGAAAAAGTATCAATACCGTGTACCACCAGTACCACCTTCTGAAGCAAAAACGCTAATTTCTTTTTAAGCCTCAAAGATACAAATAATCACATATTTACACTTTGGTTAAAAGGCTAGAATGCAGAACGAGTATAATGTGAATTTTAAATCAAGAATACTTTACCAAGGGCGACGGAGAATCCACTATAGACACAATTAACAGAATTGCTTTAATACACTTAAAAGTTTTAACCTTTGTGCTCTTTGAAGTGAATAGTGGAGCTGCATCTATTTCAGGTTTGTACCAAGGGGCTGTACTGCCCTGAAAAGTTTTACAGTGCTGTAAACTAATGAAATAAATTATCTTAATTTGGTCAGATCTATTTTCATTAACTGTATTACCCACCGAGGGAATGAGGACAAATTTTAATTTTACTAATGTATTTCATTTCTGCATTACTTTGGCACGCCATAATTGCAGCTCCTGCCCAGTGCTGCTCGCTCTGCCATCTCAGGGCCACCTTTCCCCTTTCTCTTCCAGGCAGGCAGGGCTGTGCACAGCCCCCAGAACCTGTGCAGAGGGGAAGCTGCAGCACCACTGACCGTCACCACCACGAGCCGGGCTGTGCAGGACTAACCCCTACGACGTTCCCACCGGAGCCTTTGAGGACACGGCACGGTAGCAGCAACAAGCACATTGTGGAAACAGAGCATTTTTATTATAAAGTAGTAGTGGCGATACATCATGTACATCGGGACTAAAAAGTAAACACATGAGAAGATAAGCGTTTTCCATAGCATGAAGAAAGAAAACAAGTTCCTAGAAGAAGGAAAGGAAGACCGGATACATCCTTTGATGAAATGCTTTTCCAGGCCCACTAACGGATTTTCAGATGTCCTTACTTGACCTGCTGCCATGGACGGACAGCAGTCTAAAAAACCAGAGATAATATTGTTCTGCACAATATTTAGAAAACAGTAAAAAAACTAACAGCAATAATTAATGTAAAGCTTCCTACAGCATCTCCCTGCTATTTAAGAGAGTATTACTTATATTTTTGGTATTGTGAATTCATTACCATAAATTACCATAACAACAGGATTATTTAAATAGTTTGGTCCAAAAGGGCAGGAAAATATGTGTGGTTACTAGCAAGTTAGAAAATGCCTTTCACATGTGCCAACACTTTTAATAAAGTTTCTGCAAAATAGAGTGGGTCTTCTAGCAGACAGTAGCAGAGACATGAGTTGTGATCATCTCACTCCATTCAGCGCTTGTCAGGCTGCACCTAGAGTGCTGTGTCGAGTTCTGGCCACCACAGCTCATGAAAGACAAGGACAGACTGAAGGGGGTCCAAAGGAGGGCCATGAAGATGATTAAAGGCTTGGAAAGGCAGCATTGTGAAGAAAGACTGAGGGAGTTAGTTCTTTACTCCCTGGAGAAGACTCAAGGGGACCTCATCACATTATTCCAGTACTTAAAGGCTGGCTACAAAGAGGATGGAGGCTCTCTCTTTACAGGGAGACACATGGAGAAGACAAGGGGCTACAGGTGCAAGTTGCACCAGGAAAGGTTTCATCTTAATATATGAAAGAATTTCTTATTTTTTAATTATGAGAACAATCAATCACTAGAAGAACCTCCCCTGGGACACGGTAAAGTACCCATCATTGGAGGTCTTCAAGGACAGGATTGGAAAAGGTGCTAGGTAGTCTCACTAAGGCTCTTTTCCACAAGAGGTTGGACCAGATAGATGATCAGGTGTCTTCCAGCATGGGCTGTTGATTCTTTAAATTTCAGACCAGTCCATTATCTGCCTGCTTACATATCTATGAGACTGAGAGTGTTTGAGTGTGAGGATATGCACACCTGAACATGATGCATGTCTTTTTCTATAATAATTAAAATCCATGAATATTTTTATAAAATTGTCTCTTCTGGCTTTGGTTTGGCTTTTTTTTTTTAATGTGGACACATATGGAGTTACATTCTGCCACTGAATTCATATCTACACAGCAGCATATAACTGAAAGTAGACTGTAGCCCTCAAACTGTCTCACCTATTTAATACACTGTATGAAATGACATATTATTTTTGAAAGGAGAACAAGATAGATGCCAGCATGAAACATTGTTTATAAAAGCATCACCACTACAGCTGTCCCCAAGCAATAAAGCTGTTTATTCCAACCTCCTACCTCATATAAACTGAAACCCTCAGCACTGAAAAACAACTTCAAATCTGTTCATGACTCCAAGACAAATAAGAAGAGCCATCTCTTTCCAAAATATACAATTACGGTCGTGTCCACAAATGTCCATTTTCGATAAAAGTGCACAGACTTCTAAATTCCACATTTGATTCTGTCTCTGCACATACTGATGCATCCAGCATAAAGATAAGTCTTTCTCTTTAAGGCTTTTTTGTTTCTGTGGTTATACACAAACATTTAGAGAATATTTAACAAATATGTGTATTAACATATTCACATCTAAGATTTACACAGAAAAACACATTTATACTTCTGACTTCAGGAGACATGACAACTCTTCTAAGGGTGTTGGAATTACGAGTCTACATAAAAATCAGAAAAAGATCAAGTTAGGACTTCAAAATCAAATGGTTTTAAATACGGAAATCATGTTTAGATTTAGAGGTCTGGGTCTGAATCAACTTAGACCCAAAGTCAGATTTATACCTAGAAAAGGCCTGTGATTCTGATTCTCTCCACAGAAACACATGGTAAAAATTATAACCTTAAAAGGAGAAATCATAAATACAGAAACAGAGAACTTACATGGCCATTATAACAGCTTGTTTTACCCTTCCATGCCCCTTTTTAAGCACTCTGACATGTAATACAGAACCAGCTCCAGCAAGTCTCCCAGATCGAGATGTGTCTGTGGGAATTGGGTTCTTAACCACCACCAGAGTCTGGTCTGCTGGAAGCAGTTTAGCAGGGTCCATTCTAGAAGTGACCTCAACTTGATGCAGATCTCGACTCCAGAACTACACAATAGGACTTGGGATATTTTTTTTGAAGGTATTCGCATCATAATCACCAAAATACAGGTTTCTCTTTATGGAGTTCATCATACATAGTATTTTGTCTAACTTAACAATAATAAATACAACACAGGTAAAACACTGAAAGAAATCTACACAATAATCACTTAATTGTGATCACATATAGATCAGTGATACCCCAATACCACAACAGTCTTATTGGAAATCAAAGGCTATTAGAAATTGCGCATGCATTTTGACCACATTACATGCGCAAAATATTCTGTACTGGTGATCAGTCAAAGCAAAAAAGGAGAAAAACCGGAGAAAAAAGGAGAAAAAAAGGAGAAAAAGACCACCAAGAAGTCAAGGTACTCTTCTGGCAGCCAGACAGGGCATTTGGCTGCCTCAGAGCTATATTCAACCTTTACCCTTGCTGGGATGTCATTGCCCCTCTTCATGCTTTGTGGAGCCAGCACTTCACAGCTTACATTTCATCTGAGCATTTGAGCCCCTACACTGAAGTAGTTAACATCTTGCCAATACAAAGAAATGAAGGGAGTAGTCAATACCTAACTACCTGTAGAAGCACTGGCTAAGAGAAAGTATTCTTGGGCCCAATCAAGCTTTTTGACGTCTTTATAGTATAAAAGCCAGAAGAAACAAGTGCTGTAGCACACAGAGTTTTGACAGAGTGAAGCCAGTGTGATCACAGGACCAAGAACCCATCACAAGTAGTAAAAAAACCTGATTTTGCAATTGGATATGGGACAAGGGAGACTTTGAACTCTTACAGCGGCACCATGAGGTCTTCCATTCAGTTCTTTGGCTAACATAAACCTTAAGTGAATCCTCTACCAATGCACTGGTCACTGCTTCTAACTGCCCACAGTTAAAACTGTGCCCAATTATTCAATATTAAGTTAGGTGCCAAGCCAGAAACAAGCAAACCACATGAGTCAAGGCCTTGTTCACTGACTGGTAACACTTACTTTTCTCAAGATCAGCCTCAGAGTGGTCTTGCCTAGTTTCACAAACCCTGGGTAGCCATTTGGCTACACCAACACATCCCCTGCCTTTCATATGGGACCTCCACTGAAGACCCTCCAAAAGAGACAGCTCCCTGCATTACATCCAGAGCTGTGAACACATGCATATCTCTATCTTTGTGATGGAAATCCTTCATACGGAATATGACAAGCTTTAAAATCATCTTTGTATTTTATAATTTATACTCTGTCATGGTTCTATGTTCATTAAGGTTGTTATCACAAGAGATAAATTATAAAGGGTGTGTACTTGGAGAGAGAGGAAAGTAATAGACTCTACCCTGGCATTTTACACAATAATGGATAACAAGTTAAAAATGATTCCTCCAACTGAAGCCTAGCTAATCCCTTTTCCAAATCTTAAAGCACAATTCCTTACTAATGACAATAATTTTTACTGCAGTTTTAATCTCTGTGTGTGAGGACTTTGAGACAAGAAGAGCCTCTACCCCTGAGCCTCCCCATCTTCAAGCCATGAAACAGAGAATGTGCAGACCCTTCCACTGCAATTACAGTCATAATAAAACCTAGGAAAAAAAAGCCAAAATACACCTGTCAGACGAGGAGAAATACAAAAGAGGTATGTTAGTGAAAACAAAAATATTTATATACATTAGCTATACCACTATGATACAGTTAGAAATAAACAAAATAAATGAGTTGCTTTTCTGCCTTCTTTCTTATGTTAGGCATAAAATAGAAACAGGGGGTTTGTTGTTAAATGAAAAATTTGACAACACAGACAAACTAGAACATGAGAATATACAGCAAATTAGTGGTTTAAATTCAACAACCTACCTCTGAAGCTCTGATCTTTTCTTTTCAACTGACAGTGCTGAAATGCATTAATTTATAGTATCCAAATGTTTTAAGAGAGTATATTCAATCATATTAAAAGCAGGCCTTATTTTGCTGAAAATACAAGCTGAAGGCAGGTACTCTACAGCTGGAGATACAAGACCATATGCTACTTCCATGTCTGATCCTGTTGCAACAGAATCCACAGAAATTGTACCAGATTACTACGGACAGATGTCATGAGCAAGAATAACTTACAGGAAGTGCTCCATACAGCACATTTCTGAACAGCAGTAATAACCAGCTTCTCTTTCCATTTTAGAACACATTTGAGTTGCTCTAATCTCTGGCTGTTGCTAGATACCAAAAACTACTGGGAATTTAGGAATCAGACCTGTTCTTCAGTAATAACCATGAAATTTTACTCCATCTCCTGCCTTGCTTTCATGAACTGACAGATATACACCAATACATAATGTACCTATACGTACATACATTTACATACAGCTCTAACTAACCAAAATCGTTGTATTTGCAAATCTGATCAACTGCTTCATACTTAAGCTGCTTTAGGATTTCCCTCCCCTGCTGCCCTCACCCCCCTTCCCAGCCCACAGCACAGCCAGGTGCTCTTAATCCTTCTGCAAAACAGGCCTTGCCGGCAGAGCAAGGAATATGCTGATTGATTGCTGCCAGTTCCGATATTTGACTAATGAAACTAAAATGACCACCTGAGAGAACTTTTTTGTGTACTTAAACTTAGGGAACTGGGGAAAACTTTAACACTTTCATGCATTCCCTTTCATGTCTCCCTGGTATGGAACAGCATGAGTCCAGATTTGATCAGGGCCCAAGCAAGTCTTGAGGTGAACGGAAGGAAAAAAAGACTTCTCAAATAAAAGTGACATTACCATATATATGAATACATTTCAGAGAAAATAAGATGTTTCAACTGTTCCTCAAAGTTTGGTTGCTGTGGGGAAAAAGAAGGTGTTGTGGAGGGCAAGGTGAAGAACAAAAACCAACTTTTTCTTTTTTTTTTTTTAAAGATATTTCAGAATTAAATTAAAGATTACAATTTTTTTCCTAGTACTTGACAATCTGTAAAAGAGAATTTAAAAAATAATTGAGTGAAAGAGTAAAAAATACAATCACAGAATCACAGAATGGTTTAGGTTGGAAGGGACCTTGGAGATCATCTAGTTCCAACCCCCCTGCCATGGACACGGACACCTCTTACTAGACCAGGTTGCTCAGAGTCCCATCCCACCTGGCCTCGAACACTTCCAGGGTTGAGGCATCCACAACTTCTCTGAACAACCTGTTCCAGTGCCTCACTGTCCTCATAGCGAAGAATTTCTTCCTTATATTTAATCTAAACCCACTCTCTGTCGGTTTAAAGCCATTCCCCCTTGTCCTATACCTACTTGCCCTTGTAAAAAGTCCCTTAACAATCCTTACCTTTCTAACTGTATTCTGAAACTCTATTTGTATTTTTGGCTTCATAGAGGTGAAATGATTCTTTGGTAAAGAGTTTCATATAACTTACATCACAGGCTTGAGAAATAGGAAGTTTCTGAGAAATACATGGATCATTTGCCCTGTGGAAAACCAGAGGGCTCTAGAACAAACTGGGAACAATTGCTACACAGATAACCAGCATATACAATCAGAATACCTTAAAGGACTCAGAAAGCAGAATTAATCTTTTCCATTTCCTTGATGTATCACTCTAATTTCGCAGAGCCTGACTAAAGTACAATAGATATGAGCAAAAGCAATTACTGCCAGGAATTTCAACGGGCTTCATACATTCCTCCATTTTTAGGCACTAAAACCTAGACGAGCTTAGAGAACTATTTCTCCAACACCTTCTTGAACATATCTAATTCTGTGCACCTACTAGTCCCCGCTACAGCAGTTGATTCCTTAGAAACAATGTATCTTAAAGTTTTGTCTGCAGAACTAGATGCGATGCTGCAGAATTACAAGTTGCTACATAGGAAATGTAGCAAATACATCGTTTGTAGGAAATGACCTATTGTCCACACAAAACTGTACTTCTTTGGCACAGCACACCTTCATTCAAAGTGCAATTCCAGTGGATGTTCGTGTATGCTAGAAGGTGACAAAGATCACCCTGGAATTCTTTTTTGCCTTATATTCAAAATGAAGAGAGGAGGCAAGTAATTCAATCCAAGCCAGAAGAGCCTTCATCCAACAACAAGCCTCTGGAGTCTGCAAGATGAATCCAGTGTTTACTGCTACTGCCTCTAAAGAGCCATAAAGGCAGGTTAGACCAGGACTATTAATATCCCTGGTATCTGCAATGAGTTCTGCCCTAGAGGTTTCTTGGCACTGCTGCTGCCTTACCCTTGGTGCCAGACCTGCTGTCTGCTGCTCTTTATGCACGTACCAGCAGGGTGCACAGACCAGTCCAGCACAGGGGAACGTGACTGGAAGTTGCCAAATAATTTGTTTACGCCAGATTGCAAACTCCTCGCCTGAGTTTACCCTTCTCAGAAGTCAAAGGCTTAACCAATGGGAAACAAAATCCCACAGAGGATGCTGAAAAAGATATTAGAGTTTAAAAGTCCCAAAAGAGTGAAAGAATATCTCTGTCTGCAGCTACGCCATCCCCTGCCAGGCCCTTCTTTTCCTCCCTGTGATGCATCCCGTTCTCCCAACAGACTTTCTTCTCCTGTGCATATCCTGCTAAACAGGTTTTACTCTAATTAATTATCCTGCTGATATGAAATCACAAAAGGATCCTGGTCTTCCAGGTACATGCAGAATCATTAACACATTCAAAGAATGAACTCTATCTCTCTCAAAAAAACCACCACTACAAACAAACAAAACCAAAAAGCAGAAAACTTGCTTCAAAGCAACATGGTATTTGCAATTTTAACTGCAACCATTTAACTCTGGTAACAAATATGCTTCCAGACTACCACCACTGCCCAATTATTTACCTAATTGGGGAATAAATTAACTAGTTAAGCTGTCTGGACACTGAAATCAACACAAAGCTTAATATGAAACATCATATATTAAAATTTCATTTATCTGACATTTTATAAGATGATCACTATTAAGATTTCTAATCCAACTTCTTTTGCTGAGACAACAGTTTCATTAACTGCCATGGTGCAAATCTAATGACACGTGGAAATTATGCCTTGAAAACATCAACAAGCAGAACTGTCACAGGAGATGTCTTCGAATCTGGGCACTGACTTTCCATTTCAACACAGGCTGCTACAGAGACAGCAGCCAACTCCATCTGCACTAACTCTGTATCTTCTTAGAGGAAACTAGTAATGGAAAGAACACTATCCATAAATGTGCAGAGGAAAGAATTCAAGGACCAAAGACAGAATTTTTCTCATAAAACGCATAATTTTAAATTAATTTGCGGTAAATTACAAGACATAAAAATTGTTAATAGCTCACATTTGGGGGGTCTTTTAGTTGGTTTATTTTAATATTCTGTGATATTATTTAAGATCCTTTTGAACTAAGAATGGGGTTGAATGAAGAATGTTTTGAGTATGCTATGATTTAGCAATGCTGCACTTCAAATATCATAATGGAAGTTGTGGATGAAGGAGAGTAGTCCCAGGACAGCAGCCCAGTGTTGGATTCTAAACCTTCCCCTCCACTCACAAGATAGAGTGTAAGAAAGCTTAGGCCGTGCCAAAAACCAAATTTCATTTTGAAGCTCTTCTGTATAAAGCAAATTACGATCTTATGTCCTATTGATGTAAAACACAAAATTTGTACATTTTTGTTCAATGCAAAAATTCAATGTTTTCATGTCACATTGTATTAAGAAGAAAAATGAGGTAATAATTCTATATATGTACTACTCTGGGCTCCCTGTTGTATTTCCAATTTCCATAGTAAAGATGATTTTCATTATACATTTGAAAAATTTCAGGCATATACAGAGATATAAAGTGATTGCTAGGTAATTTCAACTTCAGAGCTTTAAACCTCTATGACTACCAGCTTATTAATAAATAAAAAATTAAAAAAAAAAAAAAGCCACAAAACACTAAATGAACCACAACTTGGAATTACTTAGTGTCTCAAAAAAGCCCAAGATCAAAAGCAGTATAAATGTACACTAAATAAATATGGTAACAGTCTTCAAATTTATAAATAATATATTTTTTGATGTTTAGAATAACAAGCTTTCAAAAGTGCAGTGTCAAAACTGACTCACATATGGCTACTCTGTAGGAACATTATTAGATTTCAATGGCAAAATATTTATCAAAATAATACTAATTAAAATAATCATGTTGGTATCTGTTGTGAAGAACAGCAGCACTCCACGAACTATATAAATGTGGTTTTGACTCAAAATTTAAATAATTTGCAGGTGTCCATTTCAATCTTAACGCAGGTTTTTTGGAAGCAAGAGGAATTCCATAGATATATTTAGTCAGCAGACTGCTGGTGCTTCTATCATGCTTAGGGAGTCTGTAGCATATAAGAATACACTTCTTTGTAATAGCTTGGAGTAGCATAAGGATTAGATTGATAAAGTAATATATATATACACATATATATTACCTGTTCTTGCCTCTCCAGCCACTTGTCCACCATGGGATGACTGGCACTTAACGATGAACGAGCATTGTCTCTCTGAAACTGGTTAGACCAGCTACTAGTATCTCGTGGTAGGCTTCTGTAGTTTTCATCTTTCTAGTTTAAAAGAAACAAAAAAGTGTCTTATAAAAAACAACCAGTCCTTGCACATTAACAATGCAACTGGTTATTAAACGAATACAAAAGGAAGACTGACAAAAGAGAACACAGGTCCAGATGGACCCAAGGACAGCGCGATTTCTCGGCCATTCCATTGCAAAAGCTCCCTTTCCTTAACACCAGGGAAGCCCAACTAAAGCCTCAGTGGAGTTGCAGATCTTGCACCCATTCATGTTTCCCTTCCTCTCTTTTCCAGCTTCAAACCTCTAGTGCACAGACTTCCCAAGTAACATACTCAGCAAGGCTTTCAGAGCAACATGTTCCTTATTTTCATCCCCACCAAAAGCAAATATCCCAAACAAGAGTCCAGCCAGCGACAGCTACAGTCATTATTTAATTTTCCCAAGTCTCTGTATGTAATCAATTTTACAATCAAAGAGGTCTCACTGCTCCGGGTACTGTCCTTTAGACCAGAATAACATGCTGTAGAGTTCAAAACTTGAATTTATTATTCCACATAATAATGCTTTGCTTGGTTTGCCTGAAGGTATACAAATACAGTCACATTTGTAGAACAGCAGCAGATGGAGATTGTGCTGACAGAGATACATTGATCCCACAGAGACTGATAGAAAATTATTTTTTTTTTCTTTTTGATTGATGAGTTTGTCTGCACATCTTTCCCACAAGCTGTACAAATTCTTCGGATTCTAATGATTATTAGTCCTTACCCAGGCTCACCACTAAAAGCCAATAAAAGCACAGAGGCAGATTCTTAACGATGGGAGTCACCTTTAGCCTAGTCAGTGTTACTGACAACTTACATAGCTTAGTCACCTCCAACTGAAATAATACATGGAAATGAAATTCTGCTTAGCTTTCCAAAAGAGGATTTTAAATACACTATAATATATATATAAGTATCCTTCCTTCAGATGCAGAGTATTTTTTCCAGTCAAATGTTTGTCTATCTTCATGCCAAATCAGATAATTTAGAGAGAGCATCTATTTTAAAACGGGACTGTAGTCGTACATATTTTGCAACATTACCACTTTTAGGAATCTCAAAAGTCTCTAAAATAATAAACAAACACCAGTGCACATTTGCAGCTAAAAACTACTATTTTCTTTATTTATAGCACACAGCAGATTTTTGGCCCTTTCTTACATCAATACGTTATTCCATCAGCATGAGTATTTCCTTTCTCTGTTTGCAGTACTGGTATTTCTTTGCCCTGGTACAATATTAGTCCAATATTCTTGATGCAGCATCAATTCTCTCACAATCGTCCTTCACAACTATATTAAATGTATGACAGGCTTTGCTAGGAAATTCAGGTCTCAGTATAAATGTGAAACACAGCACTTTACAAAAGCTTCCTGTGCAAGAGCAGTCTTTTCCCACACATATCAAATTTAAGCTTTCTTAACCGATGACAACCTCTTTTCTTGAAACACTTTGTAGTATAAGTCTTCCATTTCAAGACATTAAAGCTTAAATTCAACCAGTACAAAATAACCTTGTAAAAATATGTTTGCACAAGTAACCAGCCAAACAAATCACCATCATAAATTAGTTTACCCTGCCATGAATGAGGTAAAAACTTTGTATCTTTCAGTAACTAAAAACAATCCAGTTTTCCAGTGTTGGTTAGCCACACAGCAAACTAGAAACTTGCTTAGTGTCCTGCTTAGAAAGGGACAGTGGAAGTCAGCTTTGTACAACTATCCCTCAGCAAAGCCATAAAAGCCAGAGAATGCTGTGTACAAATTGATTTTTTTCCTGTTGCTTCTCTTAACCAATTCTTTTCTTCAGGTGACAGGGGTGGCACAGTTCCTGCAAGCCAAAACAACAATTTCTCTTGTTCAAAGTGGTGGGCAGGTGTAACAACAAAATCAAAGTCTGACAGAAATAACAAAAAAATCATTTCATGCACAAAACCACCCATACAGTTGGTGCACACGTTATTGTCATCTAACAATAACTATCTGACAGACCATCACCTCCTCTGAACAAACAAAAATTTCTTCCTATGTAACAAGATGTTTTCTGTATTTCTGCACTTTAGAGATAATTCCATTTTTTTTATTGATTCACGTTTACAATGTTCAATAGAAATTTTTTGAAAGAAAAAAGATTTTTAAAACACAAAGATCTCCCTCCACACAGCATCCATTACCCATGCACAGGAGTGTTTTCAAGACCAAGAGAGAAGGAAAAAAGTTCATCTAGGGGTGCATTGTTCTTCAGTCATTTAATCACCAGGTCTGGGAATCATGCTGGACAGTCTTATTGTACAGAGTTTATACTGGAACTTTGTGTTGGAAAAAGTTTCAAGTGTCACAGTACACAGAGTAAGTGAAATTATCTAAGCTAAGAGAGCCTCTGTTTGGTGCATCTACACCACTGACAAGAATTCTGTAAAGAGTTTACTCCTAATATTATCTGTGCTGACCAGAAGAGTATATTCATCCCACCTACCAAAATATTTCTGCTTGTAGCTCACTTCAGTAGAAGATTGCCTTTCTCCTGCTAAGACCTATACCAGCTCATTTTATACAGTAGGCAACCAAGTCACTCAGCAGTTTTTCTGGCAGCAGAAATAAATGCTGGAATGGTAGAGGGTTGTGGTTTCTGTAACTTCTTGTGTTTCTCAGCACTGGTCAGAGGCTCAAAATAGTGCTATTATCAGATTGAAATAAAATACCAGTGCTGCAATCACACACAGAGACATGTTGGTGTTGGCCAAACAGCGAAACATTAGAAGATCAACCAGCCGCAGACAAGTCCTCCACTCCTTTCTTGGTCACTGTTTTCTGGCAAGCAGCTACCCCTGTACCCCACGGGTGACAGCACTGGGACAAGCACCAAGCTAGACCTGGAGCAGAGAGAACAGCATTTTCAACCCTGCCACATGTAATCCTTCTCACAGACAGCTGCACAACAAAGCCTCAAGGTGCTCCTGGCTACCTGTAACCCCATCTAGGCAGGGGTTTCCATTACTGCTACTGTCAGACCTAATTCAAAGATAGCAGTGGTGATCAACTATAGAGGTGGAGGCGAAAAATAATGCTGCAGCTCAGACCCCGGGATTTACTGAACCAGCTGCAGTGCTGCCTGCTATTTAATATATATATATATTGGATTGTGATTTTTTTTCCAAATATGCAAATGTTAACCCAGAATGCTTTCCTTGTCTTCAGCATGATCCAGCATTAGCACACATCCTTCCGACATCCAACTGGAAAAGGTGTGTGTCACTTTTAGCTTCAATACCATAAAAAAAAAGATTTCATGGTACAGAAGCCATCAGGGTCACACAGGGAATTCTCATTTCTTCTGGAGCTGCAGCTGCAAGCCCTCCTGGGACCAAGGCTGACACGCATCATCAGTTACAATTAAATGCTCTAATTTTTTTAAAAAAAAATTTCTTTCCCAAACATCTTTGGGGACCACAGGCCATATCAGCTTTATCCCTTTTGAAATGGAAATTGATCAATATAATACTAAAACTGCCAAGTCATAATATCACCACTACACTTAACAGCAGCATTTTGCAGTAATTTTAATGAGGACACATAATCTAACACTTTGAGATTTAGTTCAGTGTGGTGTCCCTGTGGGGCTTTGCTGGAGGGGTGGGTGAAAGCGGACAGGAAAAATAAAGCAATTTTGCTAAATTTTTAATTTCAGATGATTTGCAATATATAACAAGACCCTCATCAAAGACTCTGCAGCTTGTAGATGAAATGATGCATTAGCATGATCTGTGTACTTCAATTACTAGCTGCCAGTGCATAAACTCACTTGTGATTTTAACCCACAGTTGTACCCCTACAAAGTCCCAGCATCATGAACCCAACCAGAACGTCCTCCACACAGTACAGTGACAGTTCCACATCTGCTATCTCATTTGCTACTAGGCCACTTTCCAAACTGTGAAGAAGTTGAGTTTTCCCTTTGTTTTGACCTCCTGAATGGCTAAGGTAAAGTGTGGCAAATTTTCTTGTGTGTGTGTTGTCCTTTTTTTAATGCTATCTTAGCATCTTCACTTAGCTTAGTGAGGCTAAGTTTTCTTTTTTCTTTTTTTTTTTTTAAAAAGCACAACCTAGATATCATTACAACAGGGGTAAAATAGATTGAAGACCCCTTCAAAGTAATCCTCTGAAAGAAGATTCCAAAGTTTAAACCAAGTTTTCACTTTCATTATTTCTACAGAAAACAGCCTGTGTCTCATTTAGGATCTTCACTAAGAGACCATTTTGGAAACTGCCCTTTTTTTGCTATCCAGTCTTTTCTTGTAAACTGTACACTTTGGGAAAGGCCAATTTGCATGGCTTTAGTTCCTTCTCATGCCCTCAGATGGAGATAGGATTTGTTGATGAGAGGTGCGACTTTGTTTAGTTTTTTGAGATTATAATTTCACTTGAGAGACTATGGGCAAATTCATGCCTACAAGTGCATTTGTTGTTGAAGGCTGCTCCTTCTTTTTTATGCTCTGTTATACCCACGGTAGAACCTGAACAGTTTGGTGTCACTCTCAGACAGGATGCTAAAAGCCGTAATTACAAAAAACAGTCACATAGTTTATGTAAATAACTCTCTGATGAAAATATGTGTTTATAAAAGCAGTAATACATACATATATCCATTTTCCATGCTGTCTGAAGGTGTAGCAATCAGGGGTTTTTTTGGTTGAGGTTTTGTGGTTGCTTTTTAACTGGATTTTAGACAAATAAACATGGTATAAGACCCACTTCAAGGAAAAAAAAAAAAAAAAAGAAGAAGACTACACAAATAATGGTTTTTTAATAGGGCAAATACATTACATATGGGAAATTATTTAACCCAACAGATGTATTGGAGAAACAAAAATTCCATTTAAAAAAAAATAACTACTTGTATATATGCCAGATTTGGAACTATTCTCTCTCTTCATCGGCATCTTTTAACAATTTCTACTAAATATCAAGTTTTACCTCAAAACTAATTGTACCAGTCAGTCCTTTTAACTATCCATACATATTAAGAAACTGACACTACTGCTTGGGGGAGCTTCCTTTTTCTGCCAGTAGATTCAGTTTATTTCATCATTTCACAATTTAATTTCCAAGCTTGCTCTTTTTTTGATGCATACTAAGGAACGGATGACCCCAGAAGCTACAATAATCCAGACACAGAACAGCCACCTAGCACAGAGAAGGAACCAGTTACATTCACCCAGTACCAGCAAACTTTGATCTTAGACCATTCTCCAAGGAGCAAAGTAAAAGAGGACTCCCACATTAAAGAATCGTCACAGCCTCCTATCAGCTCTGACACGGAACATGGGTCATTTCCAGCAACTGGCAAAAACAGACTTGCAGTAAATACAAATCTAAGAGCCTAATGAAGAACTTGCAGGCACTATTTACGATGAATTTTTCTGAGAAGAACGACCACTCTATAGTCATTCTCATATTTTCAGAAAGACTTGTCTTCAGAAATGACCTTCTGTATAGGTCCACGAATGGAATTAATGTATTATGCATGGACAATAGCTCATTAGGTGCCAAGAAGGAAAAAAGCTATCAAAAAGCTAGTGTTCTGCCTAAGTTCTATTGCCTTACACTCCGAAATTTCCAGAGTTGTCCAATTCCAATTTATATATTCCATGTTATCCTTTGACTGACAAGCGAAGCCTGACCTTAAAAACAGAGCAATAACTACGGGCCATGATGAACAGACAGTTTTCTGTGCATGTAGTGTTATATGTAAATATTTAGTGTCAAAGAATATGGGCTAAATTAAGAGTAAACTAAAAAAATCACGAGGCTGCCTATCGAAAACATTATGTTCATCTCTCTTGTTTACAACACAGAAATCAAAAATGTCATGATCTCTGCACGTACACATGCAAACCCAGAAGTTTCCAAGCAGTATACACTGATATTTCTCAGATGTAAAAACAGAAGCTGCTTCTTCCCTTCACTCTTTACTTATTAATCTCACAATAAAACCTCACAAGAGATAATGCAAAACAATCTAAATAACATACAGCAGTTTATATTCAGTAATTATAATTCAGAAGCTGGATTTTATATCTGTAAGCTTAACTGAAAAGACATAGCTTTCCACAGTTTCATTTTAAAGTAAAATAAATTAACCAGTTAACTTCAGATGAAGATACAGTTCTGATTCCTCTACACATTAGACTTAGCAATAATTTTCCTCGTCTTCTGTTTTTCATTCAAGTGAAATATTCTCTTATGCTGTGCCACTGTAAAGGCATCTAAAGAGTTTTAAGGTATGTCCACCTATATATCGTATATACCTAATGGTGTATGCCCTACATGGGTATCTGTTTAAATGCAATAATGTAATTATGCACAGTCCTGCAATTTTCATGATAGATTTGCTTTTGTACACAAATGTACACATTTTACATCAACTTGGATTTTGATAAAATGTAATTTTTAAAGATGTTTGTTCATTTTAAGTGATGACATTCCTTCATTTGATTCCTTGGGAGAGCCACGAAATTAAATTGAAAGAAGGGGAAAAAAAAGCGATAATGAATTAATTCAAAAGAATGCTCTGAACATAGGATTTAACAAATAGAATGTCAATATTAAATATATTTGTGTAGCTAAGAGAAACAGTAAACAAGGGGGTACAGGAAATCTCGCAAGGACCTTATATCTGGATCTCAAAATGAAGAATATCTTATATACCATCAACAGTATCCTTTTAAATGTCAGGTAGATGCTTGCAGGTGGCCATACCTCTAAAATGCTGCAACTGGCTGTTGGAGTATTTATATTTAGAAATATGTATATTTAAAAATCTGTATCTGTGATTCTGGAATGAAGAAAGCAGCCTGGGATACAAGTAACCATTCTTTCATCTTTGAGTAACCAAACTGGTTTTCCCCTCTTTCTTCAGTAAATTGATGATCATTGAGAGATGCAGGTATTTAAGATCAGAAGCACGAAGGCAATGCCACAAACGCACAGCAAGCAGCAGTGCCTTCTCACACATCCAGCCCACCCTTCTCCCCAGCGCCCACCCTCACCCAAACCACCGCCCTTCTCCAGATGGAACAACATGCAAAGCTCCCAGCGGAGCATCCGTCACCAAATCCAACTTGCCAGTTCATTTCAGACCTTGGCCAGAATCCCTCCTGCAGTGTGTGGAGAAAGCCCAAAGGGTACCAGACAGGTGGATTGTAGCAGTGTGTTTCTCTTTTATCTGAGTTTATAGCAGCATCGACACCTTCGGCTCCTTGCAGTCTGAGGGGACCTTCTCACACTGAACAGCTTCCCATCTTTCTCCCTCTTATGGTTTTAATTTCTATCCGCATGTCTTTTACTTCATGTGCTCAGCAGGCAATGCTCTTCAGTTGAACATCTGTGTACAGGAGCTGAAGAGCTCGTTTATAAAGAGATAATAAAACTGGGTGGTAGCAAACAATGATCATCCCCTTTCTGTCAAGGCTGTAAAACAAAACCAGGCTCAGTGGCATGTTAAGTGTTTCAGCCCCAAAGTTAGTCATAACAGAATTGAGCCCAGAAGGTGACTAGGCATTCCTAGTTCAAAATCCTGTTTATACTGCAGCTGATTTTCCCCACTAACTAAAGCTTACCATCACCTCCCCAGGCATACTTGTCCTTTGCACTGATTAGTTCCATGTATGAGTGAATTTTATTCTTAGACTCCTTGCTTGTCTTTCTTGTCTGCTTATCTGATTAGTATTCATTGCAAGATGAGATAATTTAAAAATGCAACAAATATAGCAAAAAATCTGAAATTTTTTTCACTGTTTAAAACATGCAGGTTCACGTCAGAATACTGTTGGGAAGCACAGCCTGCAACCTGAATTGTACTTTAAAGTTCTTTTTCTTGCTAGCTACACATTCAGCCAACATCCAAACATGCTTTGCACCAATACATAACCTTGATAATCAGAAAACAAGACACAAAGATTTGAATCTGCAAAAACTCTTGAACCACAAGTGTATATGGTTGCATGGTTGTAGATTACAACTAAACAGATGAATGCAGGTCAAAACCCAGATCCGCCTGTTGCCAAGGAAAATATAGGTTCTTCTAAACTTTAAGAAAAAAATAAATAACTAAATCTGAACATCCTACTTTTGGATTTTTTTAAACTTATTCAATCTTTTATCAGCCTACACTTTCAGGCAAAGAGTTTTTCACCCTCAAACCCAGGGAGAGTAGCAAAAACATAAAAAATTAAAAGCAATAGAGATGAAGATTTAAACGTGGGAATTTACAAAGTACACATTCACTTAGATGAACGGCAGAGAAACAGTCTTCAATTATCCTAAACCATGTACTTGAGAGTTTTTTGTTTTCAGTATAGCTTTCATTGTCTGTCAGAGAGGTGCTGTACACCACATTTACTGAAGTGAAAAGACAAACGACCTGGGCACGTTCCACCACTCCTTCATCAGGAGTAAGAGACTTGCTCATCCAGACTCTCCTTGGAATTCCCAGCTCGTGATGCAGCACTGTGCCCCCTCACACACAGACCAGACATTGCTCACCCAGACATTGCTCACCCACCACAGAGAGGGGGAGACATAGGCTAGCACAGCACTGGGACTAAAAATACACACTCGTCCTATGTGATGAAGAACAAAGACTGAGAATGATCAACAGACTTGCTCAGCCTCAGAGCAGAAGTAGAAAACACCTCACCAGTTCTCAGATCTTACGCTAATAATCTGTCTGGTTTGGGGGACAGAGAGGAAATTTGACAGATGGGCATCCACAAATGGATGACTTGGAGCAAAACGAGGTGTAACAACAAAGGAGATGGAGAAAATCACATCACCTTCACTTTGGATTTGTTGTTTTTATTGCTGTTTTTCCATGCTTAACACATCTGGTCATGGCTGACTTTTGGATGCAAAGAGCTGAATCCTGTCCATGTACACAGTTCTCAGCAAACAGAACAGCACACATCAAGTGATGCACATTGGTTGTTACCTCTGTGCACCAGGCAAGGATTTTTCACTTTGTGTCTCTCATTCCCAACTTGCTGGTGATGATAAGGAAATACTGTATTTGCTTTTGCATTTTGAAAGGCAGGAATTTCGATTTCTTTCCTAGAGGATTTATTTTTTATTGCATGAAAATATCACTAGCTACTCTGCTAAAGAAATCAGACAACTCTTCATGGTATTCAGCGAAAGCACCAGAGGCAATGGGCACTTAAGGTTATTTTATCAAAACGTAAGATAAAACTTTTTTACTCTCAGAGTGACTGAACACTGGAAGAGGTTGCTCAAAGAGGTGGTGCAGGCTCCATCCTTGGAGATGTCCATACTCAAAACCTGACTTGACACAGACCTGAGTAACCTGATCTGGTTGCCCCTGTTTTGACCAGAAAGGCTGGACTAGACAGTCTCCAGAGGTACCTTCCAACCTCAGTTGTTCTGTGATTCTGTGAAAGTCATGAATTTTACACACTACTCAGGACAAAAATAACACATACAATGTTTATTTTATATTGTACTCTCTTTGAGTACGATTCCTCTAAATTATTTCATCGTCACATGATAAGTTGCCAGCAACAAGTTACTATCACAAAGAAAGAAAACTGATGCATATAACTCTTGTTTTATTGAATTTCCATTATTCTCTCTCCTATAACAACATTTTCCACATTAAAACACTCTATTTCATCATCAGTGGATAACCCACTCTTCATTCTCCTTCCTCTCAGTCTCTGTGAAATCACAGCTGGAATGACAAAAATCATGACTGTCTTACTGAAAAGAGAAAATCCCTGCTCAAATAACCGTGCATGAAGAAATATTCGTGGCTATTGAATTTTTCAGAACTCCTGTTTCAAATGTTGCATTTTTATCTTAAAAGCAGAAAGCTGTATTCATAATGTGGGGGTCTAAAACCTATCGTGACAAAGATGCCAGGCTCTTTGCAGATATCCTGTGTTTCTCCTTAGCAGACTCAGCTGAATTACAGCACCCTACCAACACTGTTCACCTGGTACACAGTACCTCCATTCTGCAAGAGTACAAAGAGTACCAGGAGTACCACAGAATAAAGTTCCCAAGAAGCATCAGCAACACTTATGTCTTTTGTTCCCAGAATGATGCCCAGTCTATTAGTCCACAGTCTTCCCCAGTCAATTTAATAGATTTACACTCTGCAATTCAGTCTCTCTGACTATAAAAAGACACTAACACATACAGTTTAAATACAGGGCTCTTCAATCCTTTGAATTATACTTAAGATCTACTAAAATACCATGTCTTTGGTGACAGTGACAAAGCAAACTTCACTAAGCTGTGTTAGAAAGACTCAAAGCTAAACGAAACTAATTTTCACTTTAGATCTGATTTTGACACTGATGTACCATTATTGTTGAAGCTTTTCAAAAAAATGCATTCATGATTTTCCCTATCTAGATATATTTCATTAGGGAAATACTTTTTTTATTCTGTTTACAAAGAGGATTAGAAAGAATTGCATCTTTCACATGAATATAAAACCCTGCAACCCAACAATCTGAAAATTTGTACTACTCATTCTCAGCCCATGGGAACAGCAAAAATACCAGGAAGAGAAGATGCGGAAAACACAATGCTTTACAGATAAGGTATTTGACAGTAGATGAGACTTAGATCACTCACATAAAGTTTCAAATTCTTTCCCTGCAGTTTACAGAGTCCAAAAAGATTAGGTTTCAAAGTAGGAAGAAAGCGTATCCTAAAAACAACTATTATTCCTACAAGGCACCATGATTTTCCACCTAGAAATACACATACGGACAAACCCATTTAACAACAAATAAGCAAAAAATTTGGCTGCTGACTAAACAGTAAAAACAAAAAGCAAAGGAAAAAAGCAATTACAAAACAACGAGCCAAGTACACTCAGTTACGAGTCTGCTGTTGCCGATCCACCCCACAGAGCATGTTGTGTGCCATTTGCTTTGCTCCAGGTGGGTGAACCCAAAAGTGAGAGGCACATGCACAAACATTTTTCTCTCTCTTGAGCTCTCCTTCTTAAAACACATTTTCACTTCTTTCTGCTGTACCAATGTTGTTATCTCTGATGGAACAATGTATTAATCAAAATCAGAAAAGTCAGAGTGGGAAGTTTTTCCTAAGCTGGTCAGCCATGGTGTATCTCTGTACTAAGCAAGACAGGTTAACTAGATAAGCCTTGCACCTTCCAGAGAAGCAGGATCAAAGCAGGTAACTAATTTGAAATTATAAGCCATTCCTCATCACAAATGGAGATACAAATTTAAGAAACCACACTGAAAATATATGGGATAATTAATTCACAGTCGTTATAAGATGCAACATATCTGGTTGTTGCATTTAAATCCTTCCAATACCATAACACAAACATCTAAGGGAAAAGAAACATGACTTTCATTAATGAAGCTCATATCTATTGAGGGTAACTAGTTAAGCCAACAGGCTTTGGTACTGAATTATTGGGAATGTGTTTCAAAATAACAGTTATTCAGAAAACAACAATATCAAAAAAGATTTCACTGCAGTGGAAGAAAGCACACATGATACGCTTCAGCCGTGTACAATCTGTTCAACACAATTCAAACAAAATCACAGCTTGCAAATCAGGTATTACTCCAGGCCTCTGAGAAGAGATTTCTGCTAAGAGATTTCTTCTAGTTTCATTAAAATGGCTCAAGGAAGCAAGAGACAGGATTAAGTCAAGTCATGAGTCACTAGGTAATACAGATATATCTCACACGTACACAAAATATATCTGAAAGTGATTTTAATATTCAGTTAAAAAAAAAAAAAAAAGAAGTGAATTTACCTACTAAAGCTGAAGATAATCATGAGCCAATTTTGTGAATACTTCACAGATGAGGAGACCTAATCATTTGGTTGAAATCACTCATGGGAAGGATGAGGTCAGGAATTACTTAGATGAGTACAGTTACCAACACTACAATAACTTGTAAATAATCAATAATTCTGCAAATAAATAAGTACTTTGGGACAGAAAACACCTGGTTTCCAGTTACCCTTCCAGGTGAACAACACAGAAACTAGAAATTATGCAAGATTCCAATTCTCTAAGGAAACACAGGGTGTATTATGATATCCTGATAATAAATGTTTCCTTACAATGAGATTATCTAAGAAATGGATGAGAGTGCACATCCCATCTAGGGCAAGAATTTCATACCAAAGCATTCCACTTATTGTAGCAGAAAGGTATCTCAAGTTCAACACACATCCAAATCTTCGCAGGACCAAATCAGGCCCCCCCAAAGCAAACTGTGTGCCTCTCTGCTCATTCTCTTCTTTCCCCAGGGACAAAGCAGATCCTACTGTTTCCATCTATCCTAGTAACTACAGGCAGCACTACACTTTCTTCAGTAGGATCCTTCAAACAGCCCGTATTTTCCCTCTTCCCCTTTTCCCTTTCTGTTGCCCAGAACTACTGGCATATGTCCTGGCTCCTCACAGACTTTGGTGCATGGCAGCACTCCCACCCCTTCATTTCATCTCAGCTTGGGTATCTGCCCATTTTCCTGCCATTCCAAATTCTTTGTACCCAAAATGAAACAAACACCAATAAGAAGCCTTCTCTCACTTGTCCCCGAGAAATAAATCCCCTCTGCCAGGTACATGCAGTTTCCCCTCTGCTAATTCCTCCAAAAATTGGACAGGGTTTCTACCTGTCAATTCCTTCTCTTTAGAGGTGACGGGCTGAAAGTAATGTCACTTCTTAAGAGTCAGTAGGTGGATGAAGCTTTTGGCAACTCTCCCAGAAACCCGTTTCTTGTTTCTGTAAGATACTGCTGGGGCAAAGTTGCTAATCTACAACTGTGCTGCAAATCTCAGCCCAAGAACATATGTTCTTGTGCTGTCAAGAGAGAGAACTGCAGTGAAAACATTACATAGTGCCAACCGCCCACAAAAGATATATGGGTGCTCCAGCCCAATGCACTGAGCAGAAAATTAAGATTGTTCTCATTGCTTTTCTCAAAATGTCTGTCATCTATAATCAATGAAACAGTCTGGAACAAAGCACAGCCATCTCTTTGTTATAAAAGTAGCTGAAGAAAACAACCTAGCACAAGAGGAGTAGTGAGGACTTTCTATAGCTCAAATAATACAAATACATTTGTAAAACCTCAGTGTTAGTACTTTGGTGATCGGTGACAGGAACTTCAAAAATACACCTTTTAAAATAATAATGGAAATGAAATTGTTGCTTATACTGGGAAAAGAAAGCAGAATTCTTAATACCCATTCCTAAGAGAAACAGGATTGACTACAAAATCTTGACTCACATGAAGCAATCAAGACACTGAAAACAGAAAAAAACAGTCTAGCACAAATGAACTCGGGATTAATTCATAACACACATTGCTCAGCAATTACCATTTTTAAATCCAGATGTTTACTGCATCTTACCTATTAAAAATAGTGCTGTCATCTGCCCTGTTCAAAGGATCAATATAAAGAGTATGCAAAAAAGGTACAAATTATCAGTATCTATTGTGCTAACTAATATAATTTTTTCCAATCTTCTTGATTTAATGTTCTCTGGTGCCTTGCTTCCCATCACTATATGAGATCACATGCATTTCTTTCCAGTTTGGTCACTGTGCTCCAGTAGGCATGAAATATTTTCACAAAAATCAAGAGTAAGTACATGCTGAACAACTAATGATGCAAGAAAACTAGTGTGAAAGATGAGCTGCTCTTCAGTTCTCTCCAATTTTTGCTAACTTCAGACACTCAGAGAAATCTGATTATGCCATGTATGGCCCTTCATATCTCTGCTTGTGGAGTAATGAAATGTCATCTCATTATGATTTCAGAAAAATTAACTGAAAATGTTAATACTTAAAATGGATTAGATTATGATTTTTCTTCTCTGAATTAGAATAGTATAAAAGACATTTTTTCAAAACAACATACACTTCTGTGCCACACCAGTACAAGTGACAGAAAATATACCCTCACCTGCCTGAAATCCTGCTCCAGCAGAAATGTAACAATACCGTGTTAAACGGACCCCTCTGCATGAAGGGGGACCTCAATGCCTATGAGCGCTGTGCTTTTATAGATGTCTCTGAAATGACCAAAAGCCCACTGAAAATAGCTCAGTTCATTAGCAACATATAAAGACTTCCTTATTTAGGTGAGGGAGTCCCGACTACTGTCTTAGTTTGAGTTTATACTAGAGAGAATTAATAAAAATGAAGGGAAAAAAATAAAAGCTAAAATAAGCCGCATATTTGCCAAGATGACTTTGTGCTGTGCAGTCAGAATGGCAACCACAAATGTAATATTCTTTTAAAATTACTCATTTCTATTAAAAAAATATTTATTTTTTTTCTTTTGAGTTTGTCTGCAAGTTATCATCACAAATATGGGCAATGTTGGGGTCTGTACGAAAGGGCATATTTCTTCCAATTTATTTTTTTTAATAATGCAGTGAGAAGAAAGCTTCCTGCTGACTTCTCTAGTGAGTAATGCAATTCATATAGAGATACTGAAATCATATTGAAAAAATGATGAAAAAAATACCCACCCTACATTTCACTGTTTTAGTTTTAAGAATGTTACCAAGGAGAGAAAATCATTTGCAATTTGTGTTTTGTATTACTTGACTAGAGCCTCAGAAAGCAAAAACTAGCAAAGCTGTGTCAGAAGGACAAACCAGACTAGCTGTGGGCATTCAGATTATTTACTGACATTAGGACTTCTACTGCGATCAGTAAAAACCATCATAGACAAGGCCTATTAGCTTTAAAAAAAAAAAGCACCACCCAAATGCAAGACAGCATTTAGGTCCTGATTTGTAGAGTAATGAGTAATCTCAGCTTCAACTACAGCTAATAGCAAAATTCAAGTTTTTAGAGTCTCTGCTGTGTGGATCACCAAGAGTATCTGAAGGGTAGGACACATGTGGGACTCGAACACTTCTCTGCCGACAATAGGATTTGGCAGATGAGGTCAGAAAACACAATTTTAAACAAGGAGCAGGTGAACGAGGAGGGAAACAATTCAAGACTCACGCACATTTTTCATTTATTTCATGAAGAAGGAGAAAGAAATATACCTTTCTTTCATGCGCACTGGGCACACCAGGGGCGTTCTGCTTGAGGAAGCCTGCTGTTGTGGACCACCTTGTAGGGTTTTTCCGTGAAGGTTCTTCTGAAGAAAAATTTGTGTCACTTACAGAGGTTGAGAGGCCAATCAGTGCAGGGTCACTACTGCGTCGGACATGAAGAGGCATATCTGAAGAATAAAACAGACAGTAAATAAACACTGACTAGATTTAAAATGTTTTTGACAAAGGAAAAATATTTTTTCAAGCTCTGGATGGGTGGTTTTGACCAAATGTGGTTTCACAGAGTAAGGAGTTATTGACCTCAGCATAGCTCCTCAAGGACAAGGTCTGTTTCCTCAAAACCACAGCCTTGCCGCTTGGCCACACAAGGAGAAAACGAAGGGAAAAATCAAACTGTGAACCTAGCACAGCTTGGTGGCCTTCCGAGTGCGAACACGGCATCGCTCCTATCTGCTGGTTGTTGTGTAAAATAAAAACTACAACATAAGCTTGAGCAACTAAGAGGCTAAGGTGACACACACATTATTTTAAAGGGCAAGTAGCCAAAGCCTGGTGACAAAGTAAGGGGTGGACTAGGACAGTGAGCCCTCCAAGCCACTGCCAAGGCTGCAGCCTGGGCAGAGGTAGCACAGCACGCCGTCAAGAAGCTGCTGGCCAGCAAAAGGCAGCCTCCTCGCCCACTAAAATATACTCTCAATTTCTTTCTGAAAACTTACGGTAGAGACTGTTTTCTATTCTGTATTCTTCCTTTGCCTCTTCCTGACAGCTGAAACAAGATCAGCGCTGATTTACCCTGATTCCCTTAGCCTTCCAGCTGGCATGAGTGACAGAAGAAAAATATTTCATTAGTAATAAATGATGCAGCAGGCAGGTAGACTGATTGGAAAGAGATAAGGTTTTCTTAATATACGCAGAGGTCACATCCATTCTGGAAACTTTGATGGCACATTACAGTTAGTTTTTCTTGAAATACAACTTAATTTTTTTCAATTTCATTTATTATCCTACAACAAATATCCACACATCTATCCTCTCCTTGCCCAAACAGAAGTTTCATTGCCTGAATTTGTGACCTCTTAGTACTCTCCCACTCAGCATCAGAACAGAGGGGCTGTGATTTATCAGTTTTATTTCTCTTTATTGCTGCACTGGGAACCTTGAATGCAAAGTGGAAAAGAAAAAGGTGAAAGTGATGGCATGTAAGCAGCCGAGTCAGTGGGAAAGTCACACTGGGCAACAGCTGAGAATAAAATCCAGGACTATGTTTTAATGCTAGGATGAAACAGTTCCCAAGGAAACTGAAGGTGCATGTCTCACAATATCAGCAGGAAAACACAATGACCGGACTTGTTTGTTAAATGAGTGGACATTCTTGACAATATCTTTATGTTAATGCCACATATAGTACTAATAATCATCTTATTTTGCATGACATTATAAAGACACTGAGAAATACAGTAAGTCATGCCACACAATGAAAAGATGTGAGGTTTGGGTTTTTTTAATCTGCTAGGACTCCTTCTGTTGAGATATGCACAAGTGTACACAACCAAACACCAAAACACTTTATTTCATGTTCATTATGGCAAACAATAACAAAGAATTCATGTGGTTTTTTCCCCCCCACAACTGTTGTGTAATTTCTCTTTCCTTTCAGTTTCTTCTTTTCATTTTCATAACAGAGTTAATTTCCAGGAAATAAAATGCTTTCTCTTATGAATATGTAGACACATATTTCTACATATACATATGATATACACATATATATATGTGTGCAAAACAGAAAGAGAATTAACTACAAGAATATTTCATGAAAGATCACTAATTATGCAGGAGAGTATTAATGGTCTCAGTTAAGTCTACTTAGAATTTGATTGCTCAGTATATAGTCATAAACTCTTAGAGAGGGTTTTTCTTTGATTGCCTTGTCTTCAACTACTTCAAGTTCCATGAAGCAGGTGAAGGCAAAGCATCTCCTCTCCCCCTCTACAGCAAACACACTGACAGTGCACTATCAAATCACAAGAGATCTCTGAACAAAGGTGGCTCAGCTGCAGCCCCAGCCAGCGCCTCATCACACAGGATGAAATGAGCGGTGCCTGTGCTCCTGGCGCAGCCCTGAACATACACTCTCGTTTATTAGATCAGCCTGAACCAGAAAGTAGCTCTGTAGTATGTAGTGCCTCTTAAGAAAAATACTAATCTATATTTGCTCCACCAGCACCCCATGCATATTATCCTGTTTGCCTTAGCTACCCACCCCACAACAGAGAACTACAATTTTCAAACATGAGTTCACTTGCTCCTTATGCTTGTACATCTATATATAAGCACAGTGATAGCAAAATGTTCTTGTATTTTTACACTTCTTCTCCAAATTGCTTGACAAAACAAAAGTTCAGTTGGGTGAACTTCTGTAAGAACAGAAGCCAAATTGCTAACAAAGAAAGGAAGGATGAAACTGGAACTCAAGCCAGCATTTCTGGAGAGGAACAAGCCCTTATCACTGCCTTGGCTTTCACTTTGAAGTGAAAACCTGACAGTTTGCCCAGTGCTAAGTAGTAGAGACTTTTCAAAATACAGGTAGTCAATTATGCAGCAGAACTCACAAATATTAATATGGTCCAGAGAAAACATTAACATGAGAAGCTTCTCTACAATATCTACTCACAGATGAGCCACTTTCAGTGTGAACAGTCTCATTTTAGTAACATTAGCTATTGAAATATTTTCAGACATTTATTGAACACTTCTCCAAATATTTTAAAAAAAAAAGAAAAAGGTGGTCTGTCAATATAAAGATGCAACATGATTTATTCTATTCTCTTCTTACAAAAATGGTTCCACACACATGGAAAAGTAATTTGCATTACTAAGCAAATTTCACAATAAAGTAAATTATAAAAAACAATAATTTGAGTGTGTCAGATCAATGTATTTCTCAGTTAAACTAGAAATTTATACATGGCAATATTTTTTTATTACTGGAATGGGACAAGCACACGGAGCTATATCTAATGCATGCTGCTTGGCAATGGCCTATACTGCTCCAGGTTTAATCCAAGAATTAAATCCTGTTCACACTATATTAACCATAACCTGTAAATAAAATCTCCTACATTCCTCTCTTCAATTCTGTTCTGGGAGAGCATTATAATTTGATTTTGTTACTCTCCATTAAAACAACAACATAAAAGAATATGTTGAACAGTTTGTTTTTTTTTTTTTAAACCAATATATTGTTGGTTACAATCCTCTGTTTTACTTGAATTTATAGATTTGAAGAGGATATACTTTGAAATATTAAAAGGAAAATCAAAAGAAAGGAACTTAATAATTAAACCACAAGATGAAGTACGCATGGGACCGATGCAATGTCACTGATTCCAGGATGATGGTTGATACCGTTTGAAGTCTGTGGTTTCTTTGAAGAGTGGATAAAACAGCAATGAACTCTAATCACAAGGCTTCAAATTCTCTGTGGCACTAATGCACTGTAAATATTGATTTGCTTCTGCAGCTAAGGTGCCTTTTAAATAAGCACTTGAAACGGTAAATCTAATAACGAATTACAGGAAGTTTAAAAGTCTAAGAAATACGGAAAAATTAAATTAAAAATCATGAAAGTTACCACTAACTCAGTTCTTGAGTCACATTCAAGGACTTGAAGTATTCAACCACAAGTCAACTTCAGAAAGAATTATATGTGACAGAGAATCCCATTAAGTTATGTTTGTAGCCAGAGTTCTGCTAGAAAACGGTTATTTGTAGGATATATCCAAGCTGTATAACAAAATGCTCACATTCATAATCATGAAATTCTGACTGGAAGTCTCATTTTATTAAAAGCAACAGCAGTTTCACTATAAATTATAAAAACAGCCAATACACATTTTACAACCATCTTTAAATGTTAAGAATACAGAGTTGTACCTTCCCTTCCTGCCAGCAATTCCATTTTTATTTTAAAAGGGTCATCACCTTCTCTGATTTTCAAATACGCTCACGAGCAAAAGCATTTGAGGATCTGGCAAATTTCATCCATAAAGCTGAATATGTCATCCTGTGTGCAGACATTCAGCACAATAGATGGTGGTCTCCCAGAACAGAGCTAATATATACCTTCCCACACCAATTTCCTCTTGGATATCAGCTTGGAGGGCATGACTAGAAAAATACATACTTGTATTTATATAGCATACCCAAGATAATTTTACTCTGAAGATTTCTACTGATGTTTCAGCTCCTCAGTGCCATTGCAGCTTGCACAATTTGGCACACAGTGGATTTAAGGCACAGAAATGAAAAAATGATCTCACAGTCATTTCTGGCCAGTTGGCCACAACTGATGAGTAGACCAGAACAGTACTTTTTTTTCTCTCCACACTCTAGAGATGACTCTGGGAAAAGGATGATGCAGTAAAACAAAAAAAAAAAACAAACAAAAAAAAAAAAAAAAAAAAAAAAAAAAAAAAAAAAAAAAAAAAAAAAAAAAAAAAAAAAAAAAAAAAAAAAAAAAAAAAACAAAAAAAAAAAAAAAAACAAACCAAACCAAACAAAAAAAAACCCTATGGGAAAGAGTAGCTTTTAACAAAAAAGCTGCTCAGGTTAGACAGAGTTCCTGAAAGTGAGCCCATAGATATGTATGTAAATCTGGGTGCACTTTGTAAACAAGACACACATAGATTCTACCTCAGCATGAAGAAACCAGGTTGGAGATGGGAGACAGAAACTGAAGAGCTTTACTGCTTCTGTTGCCAATCCAGCTCATCATTCCACTCAAATCCTCATCTAGAGCCCAAGAGAAAGGATGAATCAGGGTCATCCTGGGGCTGAGGAAAGTAGGACTGCTTCTTTCAGCTTCAAGTACTTGAAACTGCAAATTAAGGTTTTGTCTATATTTAACTGAAAAATCTCTTAAAAAATATTTAGACTAGGCTTGAGTTTCACACGCCAGCACAGCTCCCGGAGCTCTGGTTCCAATTTCAGTGGGTTCAGTTCAGTTCCTTGTTCCACTCAGTTGGACACACCAAGAGCCAAACATTCCTTGTGACCTTCAGAAGCTCAAATCCCTAATCAGTTCAACCTTCATATTTGAAAACCTCTAGAGACAAAATGATGGTAACTTCCAAAGACCACTGAGGCTGTTGTAAACTGGACTATGGACAGAAGAAAAACAGTTGGAGACAAAAACCAGCTGACTGTGAGCTTATCTACAAACTGCATTAAACCCTAGCAGCAGCTAACATAAACCAGCACTTCTCTACAAGATTAACAAAGCAGTGCAAATCAAATGTAGGCATCTTGAATTAGAAAAGAAGAAAATATTAAAAACTTAAGCAGTTCCAAGAGGTGAAGAACTTCCCCTGGGACAACGGAACCATCTGTCCTGCAGAAGCAAACTTGGGCATGCTACACAGAGAAGGCAGCTGAGAGGGACACAAAACAGGAGCACTGCAAAGCTACTGCCAGCTGCAGATCTTTTCAGAAACATACTTTTGGATGTGACAGCAAAGGAAGGGGAGTGAAGTGCATATATATATATGTGTATGTATGTATGTATATATTTATTTATATATATAAATATATACACACACCCCAACAATTCTCTCTCCATAGCCCAGAGCCGTATATTTCTCTCTTCTAGAATCCACTCCACTAAAGTAATTATTATTTAATAAAATAATTTGCAGCATTTCAGAATGTCAAAATCTTCAGAATTTCTTTATGTATTTGTATTATTTCCCCCAAGTTTATCCTCCTGTCATTAGTTGCCTCCCCTTCCCTTACAAAACTATCTTTTCCTTTCATATGTCACCTTTGCCTTTTTTAATTCTCTATTGCTGTTCATTTTTGTAAATATTATTCCAGTCTTAACTTGTTCAGAAGGCACCCAGAATAGAGTACTTCTCTTATGAAACACCCTCAGTGCTGTTTGAATCCTCCCAGTCTGTTTTTGAACTTTGACACTAATACATAACCAGCAATAATCACACTTTGGTATTTTATTGTTACGGTATCAACCCAGAACATCCACAGAAACCCTAAAACTTTTCCTACAGTCTCACTTCAGCATCTTTGTCTCGGTAATTAAAGTATTTGTTTAGTTTAGATCACTGTTCTTATACATTAGCTTCTATTTATTCAGGCTGAATCAAACTGCATTCAATCTGTGTACAACATCTCTACTGGGTCATACATCTTTTCCTCATTTGTGTTATTCTATTTTCCCAGTCCATCAACATCTGAAAACTTAATCAACAAACTATTTACAGTACTGCTTCTCCCAGATTTATAGATGTTAAATAAAAGCAAAGCTGACCGGAACCCTCATGAAAACTACAGGTCAATAATCTCTAGACTAAGCTTGTCTTCAATTCTTAAGATTTCTATGCTGATTTTTAAACCATATTGAAGTGTTTGTGGTCACATTGACTTGGAATTTTCGAGACACTTAAATTTCTATCAAATGCTTCAACATTTGCAAGTATTACATGAATTATACAGCATTCCCCACCTGCAAATGCCAGATATTTCATGTTCACGGCTCTCCCTTTCAGAATTACAAAAAAGCTTAGGATGACATAGTTTAGATAATTAGGATTTCTCTACCTCAAAATACGTTTATGCTTAAAATATCAACTTCTAAAATTTATTTCTCTATGTTCAGAACTCTTGGTTAAATAATTAGATTGCCATTGCTCTTAGAGAGAAAATAAATCATTGTCAGCTTCACGCAATTCCAGATATTTATAACTACTTCACGTACAAATCCAACTGGTTTCAGTTATTCTTCTAGCTATTCATCGCCAAACAACAGCTTATGCACTTCCTCACAGACATATTTTCCATGTTATCAACTATTGTTCTCTGCTTTTTCATTTCTTTAGCTTTAAAATGGCACATTTCTAAGCATTTGCACATTAAATCATGACAAGTCACAATTAGCCTGTTTTCCTCCTACCACTGCCCCACGCCCTTGGGGCTCTGGCAGGCAGCCACAGCAGGAGTGGGGCAGAGGCTGTACCACGGCACTAAAAATGCACAGGGTGGTCTAGCAGATGGCAGCTGAATGCGGCAGGTTGCGTCCTTAACCATCACATAAACACAGAGAAAATACACCTGGCTCTGTAAAACACACAAACAGAGCCCCACTGCATGCTAGCACACCTTTAAGAAACACAGGACATTGTATTGTCATGTGTATGATCAAAAGTGACTCCCAGAATAGTAGGATCATCTCTGGAAGAATGGACAACAGAGAGAAGAATGCAAGCAAGCCACCAAAAAAAGCCTTGTTACAAAGCAAAATAAAGTCCTTACCTTATTAGTATAATTTTCGGTTTCTTTTAATAGAAACTAAGTTTTCCATTTTTCCAACCATGACTGCTCAATGACTTGAAATTCAGAAATAAGAAAACAACCTGCCACAGTTATATTCTAATAATGAGGTAGGTAAATCCTTTTCTTGAAAGGCCTTTAAAGTAACAATCTTCCTTCTCTTTCCCTAATATTCTTTCTTCTTACTTTTGAATACTAAGATCCAGGAAAAAAAATGTGATTTCACCTTGAAACTCAATTTACTTAGACACTGACTTTTAAAGCTAATTAGAGAAAGAGCTTTAAAACTGAAATTAAAATTTAATTACCTACACCCTCTCCATCTCTTTTCTCTGGGTTTTTTTCTAAAAGGCAAATATCTTTGCATGCCAAAAGAAAAGACAAAAATGTCAGATTTTACAAATGTTCTACTCATCTCTGTCAAAAAATTGTGTTTCAGAATATTTTAACGAGCTACAGTCTCAGGTTTTTTCGTACAATCTTCAAGGATTTCCTTAAAACATGCTGGATTACCTCTTTACCTATTTTCACGCTACTGCTACAAAGGTAAGAAAAATGCACTTCTAGTCCCACAGATGTTAAAAATCTTTGCAAAAATTTGTGTCTTACTTCTTCAAACAGTTGTGCAACAGTGGAAACATCATCAACTTTGCTGCTGCTGAAGTTTTCTGCTTTCATCAAAGATCATGCCTTGCTAATAAGACTATGATTGATATTGAGTTATATTATAATGAAGACACTGTACTTCACATCTTCTTTTGTTTTGTAGTACAGACAAGAGTTTACAGTGACAGGAGCAAATTCCTTGCTGCTTTGAGTTCATAAAGCTTCGCCACTCTGAGACACAGGAAGGAAGTTAGCAGATATTTTTCTTACCACAACTTTGAAAAATCCCCTAAAACTTAATGGTAAAATTGTTCTTATTAGTAAACATAATGCAGTGCTGTAAAAACTGTGCATTTTTTATGGTCTAAATGCTTTGGATAGGCTCAGAAAGGTTTTCTTAGAGGAAAGTATTTGAAACTTTTTCCTGGATGGAAGAAATACAGATGCAACAATAAGATTTAGATTGTAACTCAAAGAGCTCTGCTGGGAAGAACCAGGAATGATATAATGTGTATAATACACGTTAAGGTTCTTTCATCAGTGAGCTTCAGTCAGAGAAAACCTGCTGGGGTTGCCAACATCGTGACACCTTTCTGGTCCCCAGGCCATCACTGAGCTTTTATGTGAGGAGGAAAAGGGGTGGGGAGAAGTGCCATTACCCTGCAGTACCAGATATATGGGGCTCAGAACTATTTGTCAGTCTATATCCATTTCTGACTTACCAAAGAATAAACTTTCTTTCAACATTTCTTGCCAACACAGCCTGATACATCACTACATCACCTCATACCTGAGTTGGGAATTCCAATGTGGATCGTATACAGATGCCAAAGAGTTAGACATGCTTATATTGCAATTCAGAAGGAATATGCGTAATTAGCAAGAGATTTGTTGTTACACAAGTCCTTACAAAGTTGCTACTGGAATCTCTCTCCTTCCCTACTCTCCATTGAAACTGGCTCATGAATTACAGCACAAACTGACTTGTTAGAAAAGTGAAGGCCTGCACTGCCCAGAGGGCTGCAGAGCCTCCAGGTTGCCCATTAGCATCACCTTTGTGGCAACTACCCAGGGAAGGAAACCCTCCCTGGGCAAACAGTGAGGAAATGAAAACCTGCAGCACTTCTGCTCGGGTTTAGAATGGGAAAAAAACACCCAAACTTCTGGATTTGTAAGACATCATGACAGAACCACCACTAAATAGCCCACTGTGTACACAGGGTATGGTAAATAATGGGTGGCAGCAGGGATCCCTCTGCTGTCTTAATTACGCGAACAGTGAAAAAGTTATGCATGATGGTAGTTAACCTCCTTTATGTTTGAAACAGTGAGGGAAGAGGTATTCCTTTGCCAGCCATCAGATGAACACTCCATCTCTGAAGGTGTTTGGCTGTTAATCTGTTATGTCTCCATGTTTCTATGGAGACGCTCCTCCCCATTGAGTGGGCACTGGCCAAACCTCCTTTCAGGCTGGGGTGAGCATGGGTGGTTCCTGCCTTGCTCCACTGCAGAGAAATTCAGGAATCATCAAAACCTTTACTAAGATATAAAAACAATCACTCATATCCAGTTCACAGGCCACTGCCAAGCTGGAGAAGGCAACAATTTTGGAATATCAATGCCTGGATGTGGATCTGTACCTGTGTCACCCAAAATCCAGATAGCTGTATTACAGAAATTACTTGAACAGATTTTTAACTGAAGCATAGTAGTTATGACAACCAAGGAAACTTGATCACAATCATTTAAAGGGTCGGGGGTTTCTTGGTCAGAAATTACATGTGCATGCATTCTCATAGTTACATGTACAAAACCTAAAGAAAATAGAACATGAGGAAAGGAATAGCCTCTATGCACGCTACCGAGTCTCCAACACAGTAAAAAAAAGTTACAACATCTATAATAAGATAGAGTGAACATAGTCCTGAACAACTATTAAAAATTATTAACAGTTTCTGCAATTTCAGTGGCACTTGCTCTTGTTTCCATGGCAGAAACATTTACTAGGATTATTAGAAGCATATTGGTACATTCATGAAACCTGCTCTCATTAGTGTTATCAAATCTCTGTGAGTTAAAAGTTCCACTGAACTGCTATCGGCTGATGATGATCAACAAGAGAGAGATCTCAAGCAAAACTAGGAAAAGGCCATGTCATGCCACCCCATGTGCTCATAGACAATATTTAGCAGAAGGCTCTTCTGCACGCAGGGACTAACACAGCTCAAAGGCAAAGCAGAGAGCATACAGATCTCAAGAATATTATTTTCTGTCATTCAGCTGCTAGTATCAAGCTGAATTCCCAAGACAAACCAAGCATTTGCGTGTTTAAATAATGAGATGAAATGCCACCAACCCTCCTCGTCCACAGGGGATGCACGGCAGCAGAGCTGCCATGCCCAGGACATGGGAGGGCAGATAGTGCAGCTCTCTGCTGTGCCTGACCTTTCACTGGGGGTAGGTTGGAGAATGGTCTGGGAAGCTGCAAAGTTTGGGGACTACACAAACCTAATGATGTCCAAACAAGCTCTTTCCAATTATATGAGTGGGGAATAAGAAGTTCCAGCTTCCGCACAACATGCTGAAAACTTCTCATTAACTCTTAAGGTTAAAGATCACTTTGTGCAGAAAACTCTGGTGTTCCCAGTAGCCAACTTGTGAGTAAGACAATTTAGACTACACTGGAAGTTGTTGTTTAAATTGTTCAGATAATGCCCACAATGGGACAATTATACAGAATACCTGCTGTTCTCCAAGGGGTGACAGATTAGCAGACATCCTTAATTCTTCTTCTTTTCTAGAAATAGATATCCCATTATTGTTTAAAACCATGCCTAGTGAGCACTAGTAGATTAGCTGCTGCCTGAAGCACATGCAAAGTTGAGCATTCCTATCTATCTTTATAAAGTCCACTACAACAACAGGGAGCCTAAATTGTTTTCTTCTGGAAAAGAAGAAAATTTTCTACACCTTGAAAAAACTTTTTTTTCTTTTTTTTTTTCTTGATTTTTATTCTACCCCCCCCCCCCATCCTTTTTTTTTTTTTTTCTCCCCCCTCCTCTCTTTTCTCTCTGGAAACATGCAGTTACACTGCATGCTTAATTACATGCCTCTCACTCCATTTTTTTTATTTCACACTGCCAAGGCTGAAGAGAGTAAAAAATTATTCCTAAAAGTTCAAAACCAAGAATAAGCAAATAGAAAGAGCTTCAGCTGAGGTTCAAAAGGAAATCTCACTACTCGAAAGACAGTTCATGAATTCTTGGATCAATGACTTTTCATGCTTGCAGTTGCCAAATTTCATTAGAATTTGTGATTGGTTCTAGCCCAGAGATGAAGATCATCTTTCTTAGTGGAGAAACAGCTTTAGCCAGAACTAACAGAAGATATTTACTGAAATACTATGGTATATACTTCATGCCAGAATTTGTCAGATTCCCAGCAGCTAACTCTTCCAAGCTGTCTCCACACCACAAGGCTCCCTTCCTTTTCTCATCCTAGAATGTGCTACAATAATTTCAAGTATCTGCATGCAGAGCGGGAACATGAGGTGGAAAAATTTTATTTTACAAAATCTATTAATATTTTTAATTATTATGATTATTATTCATTTTATGCTATTAAGGAATTCTCGTTCTGCTTCATTCTTCACAGAAGATTAATAAGGTATTTATTGTTCTGCAGCCAAAAATGTATTGATACACTGAAATGAGAAAAAGAGGGGACTGCCAGCATACATTACTTGGTCCTCTTCCATTAGCATGAATAATTCGAGACTGTAGCTTGAACATAAGGAATCTCAACAGATTCAAACAAAAATCAATAGCCCAGGACAGGTTATCCTGGAAATGCCCTGCAAGTAGTTGGCTGGACAAGAGTACTAGGCAAAACCTAGTCACACCCTCTGCGTTTTCCACTAAGCAGAAGAAAAATGCTGTTACAACTGATCTGGCAACTGAATGCCTCCTTCTGCACCCCAACCCAGTCAAGCGCCTTGTGCTACTACTACAAACACCTCACTGTTCTCCAAGGCCTCCCTGCAGAAAGATAAGTTAACAAAATCTCTACTGGGGATGGACACAGAAAACAAAGGAACTACAGTTGCACTAATCCACATGAGGCCATGGCCAGTGTTGCCTTGCATGTGGGTTGATGGACAAAGTACTCACTTCCCTGAATGCCACACATCCAGACACAGCCCCTGCAGGCCAAGGGTAACAACCTCAGTCTGTGAAAAAATATATCCAGGAGTAAAGAAGGAACATGGAAGGGCCACTCTCCATTCAACTACCAACATGGAGATGCAAAGCAGGAGCTGCCTTTCTGGATAAGTGCCCAAGCTGTACTGTGAAGCCACAGTCAGGATGTAAAGGACAGCTGTAAGAGCATTATCGTGTCCAGTCCTCACCATTCATAGGCTTCCCCTACACACCTCATAGCTGTGTATCCTTAAGATGTTCCTGCTATAACCAAAACTAAAATTCACTGTAATAACATTTTTTAGCTAAAGTTAGTTCCCCACAAAGGCTCTGTGAAATGCAATTCCGATATTTTCCACTACTCAAAAGAAAGTTATCTTGCATAACAACTAAAAGAAAGCCACAGGAGAAGAGAGCCATCTCCTGTACTGATGGAGCTATTTCTTTAGCCCACCTGAGGGAAATGGATTTTAGGGAACAAATCTTGCTTTCATCATTTTATATTCTATTAGAATTTAGAACGCTTGCCAGCAGTAAGACCTCCCCAGCATATTAATTTTTCAATCCATGCATCCTTACGAGGTTTGTACACAGCACCTGGCCATTCACAGGATAAACACAGAACAAACGACTGTGAGTAGAACATCCATAGGCTCTCACAGATCATCAACTTCTCTGCAGTGTGCACAGTCAATGTACTTCCAGCAGGAACCATCTCTGTTTTTTGAAGTACTTATTTAAAAATCTAAAAATTATCTCTCAGCAACCGTTCTTGTATATTTTGCCAAACTACACCATTTTTACATTAAATATGGAGTTCTGACTAAATACTACTTTACTGTTTAATAAAAGTGGCTATTTTGAGTTTCATGTAAAATAAGAAAGCAGAAAAATCGGTTATTATTGTTTAGCTACCTATGTTTATGCAATCCCTGAAGGCAGGGTATTTTAGTAACTATATGAGAGTTATTGTATTAAATATTTCATATGAGATGTCAAAAATCTACTGCAGTAAATAACATCTAATACACTTACTCATCACTACAAATACAAAGGATATCTAACACAGAGAGCCCTAATGTAGATGTTTTCTAAAGGCAGTCCAGAACAAAATTAAATTTATATTTGTACAGACACACATTAGTTTCAGTTGGGATTTTGTCTGTACAGAATCTGAAACATTATCTTCTGTATCTTTCACATAAACACTAAAAATACTTCTTAAATGTTTCTGAAACTAAATGGCTTTCTGAGAACAAGTTCATTACCTTGTGTTCTTCTCTGGAATTTGTAGAACTATTTTAAAAGTTATAAATTCATGACATAGTTCATTTTTTTTGTCTGAGATGAGATTTTGATTCACGTATTTTTCAAGCATTTGAAAATACTTCCAAAGGATGTTTAACACTTGTAGACTCAAGTTCAAACTTAGGAGGAGAAAAAACTTACCCACTGGTCAAGCAACACATACAAAATGCAAATCTCCTCAACAATTTTAAAAAAGGAGCCAAGATTTTGCACATGTGGGAAATCAAGTTGGAATCTTTATAATGGAGGGTGTTCCCTCCTCTCCACAACAGAACATTTCCAATAGAGGGGCTCTTCTTTATCATGCAAATGTCAGCAAGAGGAAATGACACTCATGGGGGAACAACTCTTGGATGCAGGTACTACAAAACACGTTGTCTCTGGACAGGGGAGCAGGTTGGGCTGCTCCTTGTTCTGTGCCCAGCATCAAGCACCCCTCACTCACCTCCCCCAGTTTTTATCAGCTCTTGGAATACAAACATCATCGTACCTGTTGTGTGATTATTATGGCAATTCTAATGTAGGGCAGATTAAAATAAACCAAACAGGTATATTTGCTTTTTCTGAGGTGACCAAAACCATTTGTGCAAAGCAAGGTTGCTCTCGTGTTCCTAAGAAGTCGGTTGGTTATTTCAGTTATGAGTACTGGACTAAAACCACCTATCAAGTGTAATAGTTTTTAGCTGTTACAAAAAAAAAAGTTTTTTTCCACATAGCTGAATAGAAAAGCAATTAAACACTTCTTAGAGCTTTGCTGCTCCTTTTCAGCAGCCGCATCTCAGCAGGGCTGGAAAGCAGCTACACTGAGAGGAGAGAGAACCAAAACTACCTGAGCCCACACTCATTCATATGTCCACACTCTTTACTCCTGGATGGCACAGGGACAGTGTTGGGATGTTGGCTCCCCAGCCTGCTAACTCCAGGAGAGAGACAGAGATCATGAGACAGAGGTAATGATGCTCAGCACATCCATAACCTACATGAAGGTACATAACACACCCCACCGGGTCACTGAACCCCGCTGCCACAGACACCCCCATCAAACAGTCCCTCCCAGCACCCTTCCTAATCACAGACGGTTTGCAGCTCTTGTCCCTGTGCACACTTTGTGCTTTAAGAAGTCCTGTGACACAGCCAGAGAGGACAGAGAGCCACCTTTTCAGTAAATGGCACTTCACAACCCCCTTCCTGAGGGGTTTTAACAATTTTGTTTCCCTTTTCACTTTACAGCAGAGGAAAAGGAAAGACCTGGACATCACATGCTTTTAATTACACTCTTGTGGGACACATCTAGAGATGACTGAAGAATTATAAGCTTAATCCACAAAAATATAATATTAAGATCTTTAACACAATACACTTTTGCAGATTTGCGAGAAAAAAAAACAACCTCCCTGGTCCTAGGCTGGAGGATAAAAGTCTTTGCATGAACAAAACAAACACAGAAATTCTTGGATCAAAATTCACTCAGCAGCATGAGGCTGAAAAAATTTTCCTGCTGATTTACTACACGGCAGTTTGCCTTTCCAAAGAGCGATCTAACATCAGCATGAGGACAGAGAGAGGGAAAATTGCTGCCTAAGTGGCAGGTTTGTTATTGTTTGACATTTCTAAAGAGTTCACTAGAAACTTCTAAAAGGAGCATCTTTAATTCCCTGAAATTAATGATAATCGGCCAAGTGAATGGAGAACAATTATGAGGAAAATTGAATGCTTCCAAATGCCAATTTGCTGTATATCCTGAATTAATATTGCATAAGCATTTCTAGTCTCTTTGCTGTAAAAGCAAAGGAATAAAAACGTAGGCCCACAGGCAGTCTTGCATGCCTCTCCTCACAGAATTCTGTATCATCATTTTTGCATTTTATAATCATACTTAGCATTTATGTGGTGACTTACATATTTAACCTATTTTTCCTTAAAAAAAAAAAAAAAAAAACCAAAAAACAACTGTGAGGTAAACTGTCTTCTGCATTGAATGTTCAACAATAAGCAGTCACACCACAACAGCATGAAGCCTCTAATACAGCCAGAGATATAAGCCAGTTTTTTCTTCTAATTAAGTCAGAGCACACTTGAAGCCATTGTTGTAAAATACGGTCTTGGGAATTTTTTGTGATACAGCTACACCAGCAGTCGGTCATAAAGTACAGTAAAGAGAATAAATACTCTAGGAAGAAAAGGGCTCAAAATGTCCATTTTTTTACCTGAGCCCAAACAGATCAGTTTCTGTTAAAGGGCCAAGAAAGTACAAAAAGTTAACGCAGAATTTTTATCAGCCTCACTTTCCTGGGTAAGCAGCTGAGTTGCCAGCCAGCCCCCACAGGAGAACACAACCAGCCCAAGCCATGGTGACTGAACCAGATGCTGTCCATCCTCATAAATCTGCACTTGGTCTGCACTAAGGAGGAGCTGAATCAAAAAACAAATGCAAAAAACCTTTAAAGTGAATTTTCTCATTTTTATCCTAAAAGAAACCAAAACACACACAAAACAACAACAACAACAAAAAAACGAATAAACACACTCCACCTACAAACAAAATGGGGTATGGATGAATGAGCAACCCAGTTGCTGCTGGAGGGTCTGCAGGAGCAAAGGGTGTTTCAGCAATATAGCCAGAGAAAGGGGCTGTGGCAGACAGGATGGGAAGGCTACAGAACCAGCAGGAATGGATACTGTAAACAAGGAGAGAGGGTGCAGCTTGAAAAGCTGCTGCTGCAAAAAAGAGAAAAGTTAAGGAAAAAATACAGAAGAATCTTAAATGAGAAAAGCACAGGTCCAGGTATGCGAAGAATCATTCACTACACACACTGCAGCACTACCGCGAGACTCCAAACAAGACTCATAACTCAAATCCTGAAGACACCCTGTGATCATCCTGTCAAACACCTATATAAGCCCAGGTACACCATGCAATAATGTCTGCATTTAGTCTTTTAACTTCTGTTGGAAATACAGAAAAATATTGACTTTAATTTCAAGACTTCAGGAGACAGAGGATCCATCAAAGCCCCAGGACTGTCATTTTTTAAAGCTCTGCAATTCTGTGAATGTCTTCTGTGTCTGAGACATCCACAGTTTGTGTTTCAGGAAAGGTAATTCAAAATGTCATCATGCACTTATACAAATCTACTATTACACACTACCATTTTTCATTGTGTGATTAACGTTTGAGAAATAACAAAAGTGTAATCATATGGGATTATCCTTCCTTTTCATGTCTTTAACTTTATTTTTGTTTTTACTTCAGTTTCTGGCATGGACCAGGTCTTAGGTTCTACCAAGAATTTTGCAAAGAGAAAGAAAGGGTGAGAGGAAGGGCAGTAGAAACCTACTCACTTTCTCTCTCAGAGTCATACATCATTTACATGGGTCCTGGGGTAATTGTTTATACAGCAAAGTAACATCAAGGAAACAGTTATGTATTTTTATTTGTCCCCAGGGAGGTAAGCATTCCCTGCCACTAGCTCCTTCCCCCCCACCGCTTTTCTGATCCAATGCTTCTTTGTTCTTTAATTTTTCATGCCTTCTCTTTTCCATTCTCCTTCTGTTTCTGATCACAGGCTGATACAAAATGGTTGTCTCCTTTCTAAAATTTCCATGAGGCATCAAGTTAACCCAGATGCACCGGGTTCTCAATCTGGAAGTCAGCAAATGGAAACAGAAGGAAGGAGCATCAAGTCACCAGCTAACCTTCTCTCAAGTTAAAGCCTCACCCTCATCACACGTGCTGAGCATCTCACGTTCTGCAGCTTGATAACTACAGACAGAAAGCACAGAGCACACAAAGAGCCTCCATCAGCAGCCCTACCTTCGACATTTCCTCACTTTTCACTGTTCAAAAATGACCCTTTAGGTGTCTTAAAAGCGAATGACAGAAAAAAATTGTGGGGAAAAAAATCAAGGAAGGAAACACAGAGCAAACTATTTATATTGCAGTGGAAGTAATAAAATAGTTATGACTGAAATGAAACAAATGTATTTAATTTGGCTGGTCAAGAGGAAAAGAAAAGAATTAAGCACATGTATCTTTGAGTGAAGACTACCATCCATCTAGCTAAAACTATGACTTTAAGATCTTCTTCCAAAGTAAGATCAAGGAAACACTGTCTTTACATGTTACATATACAAACACTTAAAAAGAAAAAAGGAAAGGAAATGTGAAAAATGCCCCAGAAGTACAGCTTTCATTACAAAAGCCATCCCTTTTGATACAGTAAAAGATGAATTATGGGATTTAATTGCTTACTAAATTTACTAAGTGATGTAAAATCATGTGGTCAATGAAATGTCTTCCTCCCACAGAGATCTGAAACTCTGATCCTTTCCGAGGAAACTCTGTGTACCAATCTTATCTGCTTTCATGTAGAAAACACTGAAAATCTCCTGTCCTAGAACTCAAGACATCTGCCAGATCTGAGAGGCATAAAGCAGAGAAAAATACAACATTGATTCACAAGGACTCAGTGCCTGTTAAACACAACTGGATTTGCAGAAAAACCTTGAAAGCATATGTACTCAGAAAATATTTAAAACATCTGGCAAAACCTCAATGAGGGGAGGGTGGAATACAAGCCCATAACACGAGAACAAATTAAAATACTTCATTAAAAATATTTTTCACTCTTAGTAAAACATCCCAACTTTGAAAAAGAAAAATGGAAACGAATGGAGCAAAATCCCAGCCCTGCGAGAATTCAGAAACTGAAGCCAGTACACAGCACATACAGCACAGCACAATTTGCTCTGTATGACTGAAGCTGATGTACTGCCTTGAGGGTTTGAGGAGTAATTTAATATTCAATTCATCCCATAATAGGAATCCCATGCAAAGAATTCACATCAACAAAATCATTCTGGTAAAATGCAGAATGAAGACTCCTAGAAGCTTGCTTGTACACCAGAAGTCACACCAGGTAAACAGCACATAAATAGCAGTATTACAATACCATCCTGAACTCACAGCCACTGAGGCTATAAGAATTTTCATACAAGAGGGAAATTACATGTACAAGCACTGCGCTCCTCCAGGAGCTCACCCCACCGCGCTCCTCCAGGAGCTCACCCCACCGCGCTCCTCCAGGAGCTCACCCCACCGCGCTCCTCCAGCAGCTCACCCCACCGCGCTCCTCCAGCAGCTCACCCCACCGCGCTCCTCCAGGAGCTCACCCCACCGCGCTCCTCCAGCAGCTCACCCCACCGCGTGTGTGCGCGTGCTGGAGCAGGAAGGCTGCGGGGTCCGAGCCCAGCAAAGCTCCCATTGCCCTGAGCACCATTCTCCTGCTTGGGGTCTGGGGCACGCTCCAGGCACGGATGACCTACTCCCCTCAGCAAACCCACAGCCTGCAGCCCCTGGGAGGGCAGCTGCTCGCTCCAAGCGCCACTGAGGACATGGCTCAAGCAGGCTCTGTTCTGGTACTCCCATATTCCATGGGTTCTGTGGGTCTGCTGCCACCATGACGTATTACTGCATAGAGGAGCTTCCAAGACACAGCACACACAGTTTAGGATGAACTCTTTGGCTAACACAAGAAATAGGCAGACCAAGCTGCAATAAACAAATACCTATGAGTATTCGCAGCTGCAGTTTCACTGAAACTTTCTCACCCTTCACTTTTTGGACGATAGGTTTTCAAACAGTTCACTTTTGTCCTCCATCCCTCCACTACTGCTTAAACATGGCTTCTTCTCCTCCTCCTCAGGCTCCTGGAGCCAGCATCCTGGCAGTGACCATCTCCCCGAGCCTTCAGCCACACATCCTGCACCCCTGATCACTGCTGAAGCACAAACTAGAAATAATATCTCAGAACCAGCACTAACTGCAAACAAATTTTCCCCTATCCTTTATGGGTGGATGAAGTGAAAATACATATTACACTGTCATGTTATGTTTTCAGCAACACAACAAAGAGCTATGGGAAAGTAGGATTATGGGAAGACTTTGCCCATTTGTGTTTTATTACTTTAAAGATGAACTTAAAACAGAGGTAGAGGTAAATCATCTACATGTACAATACTCACAGAAATATTGCTCGCTATGTCAACCTAGAGCAGTAACTTTATTCACTCGCTTAATAGATATTTCTCATGGATAAATGTCACACATTTCATTTGACAAAGCAGTTCCATATTTTTTTCACTTCGGTACTTGTAGTAAGCCCTTCATTTTTATTTATTTTCCATGAGTCAAGAGCCAAACTAAAATTTTAAATAAAACGTGAAGAGACTTTACTATGCAAGACCCTGCAGATGGAAATCATTGTAAAAGTCAGGCAGTGCTTGACCTAAAATCCCTCTATCATCTAATAAAGGTCTTAAACATCAGAGCTTAAAATGTGTTGGAACAGAAGAAGCTAACATCGTTTTTGTATTTGGTGTTGAAAGCTTTCAAATGCAGAAAACTTCCAAAAAGCCCAAAAGAGGAGAGATCAAGTCAGGACTCACCAAAAACACTGAAAGGCTAATTTGTATATTATATAGCACTGGTTAACAAGGCACATGTGTCCATTCTCTAACTTGTCAGAAACTGGTGAACATAATTTTATTCTTTCATAGTCTAGTAGAAATTAACTGATAGCATTGCTATTGCTTCAATTACTTCATTTGACAGAGTCTCATCAGTTGTTGCTCACCACTACTCTGTTTACAAATTTGCAAAAACATTTACTTTCATAGCATATATTTGAGGGATGCTCCTTTCCACAGCCACCCACTCAGAGGCTGGAGCATGTATACAAGAACTTTCCTCTCCCAAGCCCACAGGGAGCTGGGATACCGTGAACAGCAGAAAAGGCAGGATGGCTGTAATAACACCAAGATGCTGCACAGTGTGTGAGGGAATGGGGTACAGAGACACTCAGCTGCATAGAGCCCCGAAGACAACTCAGGTTCTTCAGTGCTCAGTAACTCCATGTCATGCTTGTTCCCCCACATTTAGGCTGGCTTTTCATTGCCACATGGTACCTGTTTAACTTCAAGGTCTGAGAATGAGTGGCAAGAAAAGGCACAGCCACTCCTTTGCAGAGGTTTACCAGTTTGGGAGCAGTACTATATACAGACACTAGATAACAGTGTCAGACCCAAGGCGGATGACACTGCTGGTTTAACTAAAATGCCATGGAAGTGTCTCAAACCTAATTTTACTCTGAAAAAAATGCCAACACATGCATTCATCACATACTGTACACGACCCAAATACACTTCCCAAACATAATTATGGCTGTGCAGAAACTTCCTGGGGCCATGTAAAATTGCTCTGTGAGTCAAATCGAGAAGTCGTTTGCTTTGTAAAATGCCAGTTTAGCCTTTGGAAGATTTTCTCTTCCAAATCTGCAAATAACCATTTTTAAGGCAACATCCTACGTCATAATAAAAATTTCTAAAAAAATCTTTCAATAATAATTGACTTTTATGGTGTGAGTTAAATCACAGGCAGAACGGGATCCACAGACATGTATTTTGGAACTGGTCAACTCCATTTCTCTCCCATCAATAGAGATTAGCCAGTGCAGCTAGTCTAGGCCATGCTCCATTTCACCCTGAAATAAGCTGTAAAACAGGTCAGATGAACTCACCCTGAAGGTGTCCATTCTTGTCCAGGAATGAGAAACTGGGCTGCCTTGAGCATTTTGCTCAGATGCAGAACCTGAAGTCTGTTGGTATTAACCTCACCCATCATGTCTGCTTTGAATCAGCTGTGGCCCAGTAATTGCCAAAAGAGTCCCTATTTTACTTTCAGTTGTGAATATGAGCAGTGTTGTACAGAGAGCTGAATCAAATACAACCCCTCGGGATAAGGTTTTAATGGTTGATCAAAGTTTGCTTTGAGAAGCCTAGTCCCTGACTCATATGCACAATTTTTGGAAGCTAACACAAGCTTGCTCTTGCTGTCTCTGTACAAGCCTTTACTGTATGCATGAAAGCAGTAGTACAAACCTTTTATCTTAACCTAAGCACCACTTTTTGCTTTCCTTTGTAAACCCACATGGTCCCCAGCTCCCTGCCCACACATACAATCACTTCCACTTTCTGTAAATTCAAAACTATTGACAGAATTAATTACCTAAATCCATAACAGAGGCAAGAAAAGCAGACCTGGAACACAGCCCGAGTTCACATTCACTCCAACCCCAAACAGCCAAGCTCTGGCATCAGCCTGTGTAGTAAAAGCCCCCACCAGCGAGGTTGGCACCTGTGTCACAAAGGGGGACCCCCGTCTGTCCCCACAGCACCACAAAAGGGCAGATGAAGGGCCCTGCCTTCAGATAGTGAGGCACACTGAGCTACACTGAGCCAAGCTGAGCTGTGCTAGCAGGAAAGTAGGTTGTGGGCTTGTGCCTCATCTCAGTTCAGACCAGGTTCACAGGCTGAAGCCAAGCTTGTAATTTCTACAGCATCCAGTGCCAGGGGTCAAAAAGAGGAAAGTTCTTCCAAATACATACGCTTTATTCTCATCCGAAATGCTTAATCTGTCCCTAACATGAACCCACAGTAGTTCTGAAGCTGGCACTTGTCTTACTTACATAATTCATTTAAGATTTACAACAAGAGATGGGTGGGAGAAAGAACAAATTTTATCCCTTTTTAAAGTATGAAAAAAGGCAGTAAATTAATGGAAAGTTATTTCTCACCCACTCCTTTATTTCAGGATCATGTTTCAGTCCTTTCAAGTGTATGAGAGAGTAAACAAAAAACAAACAAAAAAAACAAGCCTATTCATCTAGCATCCATCTGTCCCCGCTTCATCCTCCTCAAAAGAACATGTCAAAAGACATGGAATTTAAAGCAACTTTTTCCCAGTAATCACCCAAAGAGATGGACTACGTCCAAAATGCATCCCCATCTGAAAACAAAGAGTATGTGAGTTCATGTGCTTCAAATGTAATAAGGAAGGGAGCAAGAAGATCCCTTGTAAATTACGAACAAAAGCAAGCAACAATACTCACACTGGAGCACATATTTAGCCTAATAAAGGATATACTTTACACTTAAGTGTAATATCTTACAGCCTTGGGCTTGTGGCAAGAAACATCCACATTCTTGTTTCAGGGGGAGCCATGCATCAGCTGATGCACTGAACACAGGGTAACTCTGCAGACAGAACAGCACAGAGCCCCCAGTATCACAACACTCTTCACTAGCCCCAAAACAACCTTTCCATAAGACCAGCCTGCTTAGGACGGAACGAATAATTAAGTACATTTGACAAACTCTGCATCCTCTCCTGTTGGTAAATTGTCTTTAAGTAATTTAGGTCAGTTGCCAAACACCCCCCCACACTTTGCTGTTGCCTCAAAGCAAAGCAAAACACTGCTGGGATACCAGTTACTGTTGCAGACTGGTGGTTCTGGATATCAAGGTTGCCTTGAAGCATAATGTTCTATCACATTTCAGAATGAGTACCTATAAATACTGCATAAGGTTTTTAGAAACTGTTGGGGGGAAAAATATAATATGCACACATTCCTTCATAAATTAGAAAATTTCCCGGGGTGGTTGTCTGTAGTGCGAAAAAGCATTCCCTACTCATTTCAGATTCATGTTCCTTTGCCTTAACTGTGCTCCTTCTTGTTTGCTTACAATGAAATTACAAGAAACAGAGGAGCAATCAAGAAATTATCTATTGAAAGAGTTATTACATCTATTGATACATGTGTGAAGACAAAACTCTTTAAAGGAACAACTAGCTTTATCACAATGGTATTAAACCCGTGATACCAAAATACAACAGACTTGAGCAGCTATGCTGTAATGTTTGATTGGATAAAATGGCATAACATTTTTGTACACACAAAAACACAGTTCCTTAGGGAAGAAGTTACCTTTCATTTAAAGAAGGGGAAAATAAAACCCTGCAACACTACCAACACCACATTATTGAAGTACTGTATTGGAATATTGTATTGAAATATTCTCAGAATACAGCTGTGATTTCTATAATAGCTTGTTGTTCAAGTGATCATTAAATCTATTTAATATGTCAAATTTAGGCTAAACCTGACTTAAACTATTCAAATTCAATACTTCACATCTTCATAACCCTTCCTTACTATCTATCTTATGCTATATTCTATAAGTACAGTACAAAATACAACCAGTTGTCAGATACAATACTGTATTTTTATTACTCCCCATTATCAGTACTTGTAGATAGAAGTCTTCACCAAAAGGAATAACATCTTGAAACGCCCCATGATTACTCAGGTTTCCTCTAGAGAACCCAGGAAGTTCTAAAGTTCTTTACTTTATTAGGTTCAGGGATTTTTTAATCCTACTAGGAGTGACAGTATTTTGCTTGATGATATACTGAGAAGACTGAAGATATTAAAGGTTAATTTAGAAACCTAAGCAGTTTAAAATCCATTTGTTTTTACAAACGTGTCACGGTCTCATCAGAAACACATGGTTTTTAAACTGCTCAACAATCCCAAATTAACAGCAGAGCACTGAGCTTGGAGGAAACACCAACTGGAGATCACTCAAGTCAGAACTGTGCTGTAGAGAGATCAAATTTAGCCTCATGGAAGAAAGTGGCACCTGGTACTGATTTTTTGATTCAATAACTCTGGCTTTTAAACAATCACATCCTTGATAGAGCTACAGGGATAAAGAAGATAAGAATTCCTGAACCGCGGGAGCACAAGAAGGTGAGGAAACAGACTTTGCTAAATCTTCTCCTCCAGCTCCAATGCATAAGAAACTTTCCTTATTCAGATGCCAACAGCTTGGTGAAAGCCTCACATCGAGGTTCTTTTTGTATTATCCAACAGAGTAAAGGAAACATAAGAGAACCTGGCAAAGAAGTAAAAGTGGGAATGACAGGAAATCTTTTGGATTTCATTCCCCGAACTTCACTGGAACCACGGACACCTCATGGAAAGCTGACCTGACCCAAAGCTCTGTGGAGCTAGTGGAAAACCCCCCACTGACTTGAGAAAGCATTGCCTGTAAAGCCCTAATCTCTCATTATAAATGTGGACGACTTTCACCATATTTTGTAATCAGCTATTTAATCCTAGAGATAACTTGATCTGATAAAGCTCCAAACATCTGGGTTTTGATGAACTCGTCTTTCTCTTCCTCTCTCTTCTAATCTCTTGCTTCCTTAGTTCTTTGACATTCGAAAATTACTTTATTTCCATATACAAAGCTGACTCAGAGCTGAATAAGGACTCAAAAAGATATAAACAAGAATGAAAAAGTTTCTAATGGCCATATGTTGTAACAGTGCTGAAACGACCACCATTTCTGAAACCAGAACAAATACAAACTCACCTCTGCAGTTCTTTGCCAACATATTAACATGGAGCGCTCCAAACCTTGAAACCTTATAAATATTAATTAAATAAATTATTAATAAAATAAATTAATTCTCAGAATATGCATTTGGGACTCTAGATAAATACTTGGATCAAATCAGTGAAGTGCCATATTTAAAACAGCAATTTTAAAGTAAAATTCACGCATTTTTGCACTAACACCTTTAAATGGTTTGCTTAGTACTAAATTTTTTGAACACTCAAATTATGAGATGCTTAGGCACACGTATTTTTACAATGGCTTCAAGAAGCACCTCACCTGTGGTTAACAACCAACCAGATGGCTTAGCCAGGAACAGGACAAATTGGCACCACCAGCCAGTTGCCCTCCTGCCTTAGAGCACAGTGCAGGACAGTGCTCAGCAGCACACAGAACCTCTGAAGTATTTCCACAAATACTGGCTTGCTATGTGAGGTATAAACATGTTTTTTAGGCCTATGGGTTACAAAAAATGGCTTTTTCTCAGGTAACGATAACTGTCTTTCTCTAGGTAGACATGAAGACTTGGATTCTATCCATTTTTATCTTTCCTTAACTAAATCAACTGATCCTACCAATGCTTCATCAGAGCCTCCAAAGCAACTTACTCTTATTGCTCTCTTTTGGCTCTCTCCAACTTGTTTAGGATTTCTCCAAGGCTGGCACCACAACTGGTCACTCCCACTTAAGTCTTCCTGCTCACAACAGTGAGCTCACAACAGCATCTACCTTTGACTTTTGATGGAAGAGCATAATGCCCAGCTGCACTACAATAATGCAATATATTGCCAAGATCCTTGTTGCAGTACTGTGTACTTTGCTTTCATTAGTATAGCTTTCTAAATTACCTTTTTCTTTCTAGATGTAGTGACTGTGCACATCTCACCGATTTCAAAACAGTTTATAAAATGTATCAAGCCAATGCTGAACTGAAACATTGATATACCAAGTGCCAGAAACTCCAGCTTAGTTTTTTATGCAATTCTTTATACTCCAGTTCAGATTTATTAAAATACTGAACAGTCCTTAAACTAAGAGAGCCCTCACAGACTATACCTGATACACTCTACTAATTTGTCAGTGAACAACTAAAAACTACTCGGAAAGCAGAGAGAGACACACAAATTCAAAGGCAAGCAAGGTCATGAACTTCAATATATCAGTGAATTCCCAGTCAAAGTCTGCATGCATGCTCTTACCCGTGAGGAATAAACTTATGATGATTGCAGGGTAAGAGCAAACTTGCACAGAGGGAACCTCAGAGCAACTGCCATGCTGCTGGGTAAACAATGATGTGAAGCTGCAGCAATTTCTTTGCTCCTCTGCACTTCTAGTACATCTTCACGGCCAGCTGTGCACTGACTTCATAATATTCTCACCCAGACCTTTTTTTTTCATAGTCTGCTTCTCTGACCAGAATATGAAACCGACACTGAGAGTCCCACTAAAATACATGATACGATTCACCTGAGCACATACATCACTGGAGTGCACGATTTCCACCTAGCTCTTAGTAATTTATAATGGTGCTCTGGCCAGTGTCCTGGGAAGATGCTGACCCTCCAGCCTTTAGGAGAACATTACAATTAGCCAATATCTCATTTTTAAGAAACTGAAGCTCGTACTGAAGATATCCTGAAAACAAAAGCAGCAGTCTCGTAAAAGGCAGCTGATCTGTGTCACACTGGCACAGATTAGTTCACAGACTAGTTCAATACTAAATCATGCTGGGAAGCTGTACATGTACAATATGCTTGTACACCTGTCTGCTAAATATTTCACAATGACGTTCAATTTCTTTTACAAATAATAGCTTTAAGAAGCAAATAGTTTAATTTTAATAATTATATTTGGAATCACAGAATTACAGTTTGGATGAGACCTCTGGGTGTCATTAGGTCCAGTCACTCCACACAAAACAGGACCAGCTAAACCAGGCTGTCCAGGGCCATGTTCAGTCAAATTGTGTCTATCTCCAAAGACATGGAGATGCCACAACTTCTCTGAGTTTGTTTTGCTCTCAAGGGGAAAATAGTTTTCCTTATTTCTAACTGGCATTTTCCTTGTTGCAACTTGTATTTGTTGCTTCCAGCAATAAAGAGCCTCTATGAGAAGAATCTGGGTTCATTTTCCCAATATCCTTCCATTAAAAACCTAATGAAAAAAGGATCTCCCAGCACTCTTATACTTCTCTACTTTGGGCCAGGGGAAAGAAAAAAAAGGAAAAAGAATCAGTTCTCTAAACCTATCTATCTCTCTTGTTTTCCAAATAATGTTATATATAAAAAATGTTTTTTAACTGTAACTGCTGAAATATTCAGAGAGACTTGTTACATACAATCACACCAAGATAAATAACCAAGGGTGGTCTTAGCTCTTGAACAAGTTAAATAATTTAAAAGGAAAACAAGACAAAGAGATGACCCTTTTCACAATGTCTCATGTAGTTGGAAAGGGATTTTATTTACAATATTTAAATGCAGTACTGTGAAACAAACAACTTGGTTCATAGGCAGTGCACCCGCTGCTGAACTGTCACTGCCTGACATCCTGTCTTATCTGCCAAATTGCTCATTAGGTTTGGCAATTTTCACCTGCGCCTCCAGTTTATATTTCAGCAGGGAATAAACATCAGTCTGCTTTAACAATCTTCTGCAGTGAGCTTCCAACCTCTTCCCAGAAAGCATGCAGGCACAACACAAAAAATGCCTTGTGTACTGTCTGCTTAGAAAAAAATGCAGCTCAAGTGATGAAATACAACAAGAGGAAGTTTAACTTCGGTAATAGAAAAGCAGTAAAAAAGAAAGAGCTAGATACAAAACATAAATAAATCAACTGCTTGTGTCGATGAATTGTGTTTTCACACTGCAAAACAACACAGGGGGTATGGGCCAGCCTCATTTTTGTTTCCATGTTTGTATGGGAAGATTCAATTTTACACAACCCCCCCGCAACGTGCAAAGTACAGGCTGTGTTTGTGCATGGGAAAAAGAGGGACGCCGGATGAATATTACTTTTCCAGCTGGACCTGATCTAGCTAACCTTTCCCTTGCTGGGAGAGGAGGGACGGCGTGATCTATAAACAAACAAAAGGGGTAGCATGGCAACCAGAACAAAGAGAGGAAGATCTCAGCAGGCCCTTAAGCCCCAGCCTAAAGCACTGAGACGCTGCCTCGGAACAGAGCCCGCTCCGGACCCGGTGGGTGCAGGTGAGTGGCAGCAGGATGGCACAGAGCTCGGCTCCTGCGAGCGAAGTGCCGCGGAACAGAGCCCAGCTCGCGAGCAAAAAAGCACCAGAGATGTAAAACAAAACGTCTAAAATGCTATAAACCAATTTCAGACGGAACACTGTTTTTCATTTGTTAGAAGTAAAATATTCACCGCCAACCCTGCAATTAGCTAGAAAATTACAATAATTACAGCAATTTTGTATCCCATCTCCAATCCAATTAATAGATATATGACCTTGTCAACATGTAATAATCAGGATCTGCATCTACCGCAAAACTGGATGGGTTTTATTTGCTGAATAGAACTTACACAGTAAGAAGATAATTATTTGAAATACTGAGAATATCATTTGTATGCTATGCTTCACTTCACAAGTTATAAAGGAAATACAATAAGGATAGCATTTCCATTTTCAATGTATATTTAAATGAAATTCTTGAAATAGGTATGTTTAATATGGGATAATATTACTGGACTGGGATTCTAAGCCTGTGGTTTGGAATATTTAGAACCAAAATACATGTAATTGACAACATTTTTTAAAAAAATTAGCTAGATAGGAGAACATCTCTGATTTCTGATAACATATTTATGAAAAATTGTTTAAATTATTTTATTTTTGCATGCTTTAATAAAAAGCGTCGAAGAGCTATAATTCTTACCAGCAGTTGTAAAAGTCTTCTATATTTCTAAAGATCTTTGTATTGTAGGGTCTCAAAGCACTTTTTGGTCATTTTAGCAATCAGTGAACTAGCTAAGTATTCCATGTATTTTCCAAAATGACACAAAGATAAGTGAGCTGTCCAATATCTCACTGAATTTTATCTGTGCTATATGATTTTAATGCACCGACATTCATGTATTGTATCATACACTGGATAATCACACTAAGGGGAAAATGTGTATGCATTTGCCTCCTCTAACCCCGCCTAAGTAGAGAACCCAGGAGGACAGCTTTTTGGCATATGCACGGAAATGAGACGTGCATTTAACACTGGCATACTCTAGTGACAGCAAAATGGAAGGGTCCTGAAATTCCAGGATACTTCTTTATTCTGCCATTAATCCCTTCCCCTAATTTAATTCTGTGTTGCAATGAAGCATAGTTATAGCTTGAAAAGATACGTGTTCAGCTCTATCCAAGCTAATTGTTAAATGTTGTTCCCTTAATTTTACAGAAAACATTCTGCTACAAACCCCCTCAAACTTAATAGACTGGTAACTTTTCCATTTGCATTTTACCTGATTGCTTAAACGCAGATTTTTATCCATTAATAGAACACCTACAGAAAAGCAATCTCTTGGGTATTACAAATAGTTTTTTTAAACACTGTATCTGTAGAATATTAAAAGACTGATGATACTAACTTCTACTAAGAATTTTCTGGAGTGGAGGCACTACTTCAGAAGTTCAGTGAGCAAAATGATAGACACTACAGGTAAGAGGGCACAATGCTTTATCCACATGGTCTTGTTTGTGTGGCACTTTTAACAACAACGGAAATTACACAGTAAATTTCGTTCCATGATTTTTCTTCTTAATAAGCTGAAATATTCCCAGAACCTGTCTGAGCAAGAAATGTGATAAGTAATTCCTACTACACGGTTTTGCAACAAATGTTCACCACATTGAAATAAACAAAACAAAGGCTTGTTTCTGGCTATGGTTTCTGTTTTTTGAAGAAGTGTATTTTTGCAACACGGTAAATGTACGTTTTAGTAGGTGTTTTTATGGAAAGGTGACAAGCATAACCTAGCAACACTGACAGGTTCAGTAGAAAGTGCTCCTATCTTTAGTTTCTTTTTACCATTTTCTTCATTAAATGGAATGAAACTGGCAAACTGAAAATTACACCGTGCAGAAACTGCATTTGGAAATTTTGCTGTGATTTTCAATGTAAGGACAATTTTAAACTGGCAGCGCAGAAGGAGCTTATGGCTCCTAAAAGCAGTTTATAAATAATTTATTAAAACAGAAAAGGTTTGTTTACTTGCCTGCAACAAGCATTTACGCAGTTTCTCAATTCTGATCAGCTTTCGATAAGGACAGATAATGAATCATATTCCCAGCAGCATCAATGCGTAACAGCACTTGGCATCTTCGTAAATTTAGATGAAACACATTGAGATACCGAGAACATTTACTTACTTGCACGTAGGACTGAAGGGGTGACCTCAATTTCACTTGTTGCTTGGTAAGGCTGAAAGGCTGATGCCGCGTTGGAGCCAAGCTCACTGCCAAAAATCTCTGGGCTTTGCGTGCCTGTCGAGCTGGCGCTGGTGCCGTCACCTCCATGGTGTGGATCTTGCTCATCAAACACAGCCACAAGCTGCAAATGACAATTTAATCTACTGTTAAAAAAAAAATAACTTTCAGCAACATCAAAGTGCCACCACAGATCAGCATTTCATCGTTTCTTCCCACCAAGGAGCGAGAAATGTCTATCAGCAGAAACTCTGATCAATGCCTAGATCATCAACCCAAGGAAAGGCAGCCATTAACTGGATACTACAAAGGGTCAACAGCTCTGATGGAACACAGAACTCATCACTGTCAGCCACAGAAAGAACAGCACCAAGTCACGAAAGGAAGGGTTGCACCTTCCCCAGCAAACCACTTCATCTCACCCAGTAATGTAGAAAACTATCTGAGTGTGGATCGATGCCTGTTCAGTGCAATTTTTCATCTGTGTTTTGATACCTCTACATGCATCATCACTACGGACTCAAACCAAAACCAGTTTTATAGAATAAAAACATACAGGAAGAAATTACGTTAATACACATTGAAAGTTATACACAAAATACAAAGTCAAGGAAGCATTATAATCACTAACAGTTATCATCTATTAATTTGCCACCTATTGATCTATTACCTATTATATGATTTTAGTTGTAGGGTTCTATTGCAAAATTTCTTCAGCCAAATTTACAGAGATACTCTGTGTTTGTTTGCAATCAGTTTCTCCAAGACAAAACGGAAACCTCAAGTCCAATTTCAAATTTAGCCAAGTCACTAATTTAATAAAGGTTTACTAGATCAGCGTTCTCTACTGCAAGAAAAATAGGAAAAACGTCATGGTGATTTTTGATAAATCTGAGATATTTTTCCCACTGTAAATGAATGATTTTATCTGAAACAAATAATTTATCCCAATTTATCTTTGGTGACCTACTGAACAAGATAATGCCAGTTCTTATACACATTTCACTGCAGAACTTAATTTTCAAGATGGAGAAAAAAGTTTTATGGATGACAACATTCTGCAGCCTGCAAATTAATCTATAATATAATATTTGAAAGACATTTCCAAGAAAGCCTTACATTCTTCTGTCCAAATTGGTAGGGTAAATGGAGCAAATCAACTTAAACCTGTGCTAGCCTCTACAAATTGTTTATTCTGTTAGAACAACAGCTAAAACCTTGTGTAACATAAAGGAATCAGAGGTCATTTTGTCTCTCTCTTTTTTTTTTTAAGTGATTTCAACATCATCTTTATCCCAAAGGTTTTAATATTATTCCCTTTACTCAAAGCTAACTTACACAAACATCAGTAAAAAAATTTAAACCCACAACTGTATGTCCCAGTGGAAACCACTTGGCAATTCAGCTTTTGAAAGCATTAACTCTTTTTAATGAGTCATTTTGAAACTACAGAGAGTAACAAACTTCTGCTGGTAATTCTGAATCTAATGCAAATTTAGGCTCTGGCACTCATAAAACAGGGGAAACTGGTATTGGATAAAGAGTCCATGCTCTCTCCAGTGCTCGTTGAAAAGTAGGGAGCAGGAGGAAAACCAGGCTGCAGCTGCAGACAGCGGGAACATGTTTTTAACATAAAAGTCATTACTTTATGCTTGAGAAATCCAGACACAAAAGAGACTTGACAACACCAAAATGTCAGTAGCTCAAGAGTATTGGAAAATTAATTTTCTAACACATTGTGAAATATCTGTGCTTATAAAAATATGTTTCTCAAACTTTATTCATAACTCTCTTACTGTTTTATAGCAAGCTAATTACCAACCTCCAGCAACTGAAAATAAATTAATCCACAAGTGAAGATCTGTAAGGTATTACAACAAAAGACAAAAAAAGCATTTAAGAATCCTAGGCATGAAACATCAAATCTCTTTCTCCTTTGCATGTCATGTATCAACACAAATCCCCAAATTACATTCTGTTCCTTTGAGGCTGATTGAAAAATATCATTCAATGCATGCAGCTGCAAATATTTTATAGATATTATATATATGTAAAAAGGTATTTCCACATAAATCTCTATATGAATTATGTCTTACTATAAGTTGCCTCCAGCTTTTTGCCTATTCCAGACGGTCTACAACCTACAGCTTCAGAACATCTAAAAATGAATGTCTCTTATTTCAAGTTTAGCTTTTGATCTTATGTTTTTTCGCAGGTATTCACTGTTTTGACAGCATCAAACCTTCAAAAGGCTTCAGTTCCATTAAAAAGCATACCAAGTTGTAACATTTTTTCATATAACATGTGAAGAAACACAAGCCATGTTAGTCTTCTCCAAACCTAATTAGCATTAGGAACTCAGGTTAGGAAGTTCGTTGTAAAACAGCACTGCAATGATACACTCATTACTCGTAATAAACGGGAAAGTCTTTGGGACTAGAAGACTTAATGCAAACCAACGCTGTTGAATCTTGATTTCCAGAGCTTGTTTGACACGCTGCAGATGATGAGCTCACAAGAAACAAGGACAGCCGAAACGTCTAACACTGTATTATGGTACCAAGTATTTGCCTCTATGCCAAGGAAAGAAAAGGCCTCTCAGTGAGTCATGTTTACCCACCAAGATGTTTTTAATTTGGCAAAGAATGGAGCACACAATACTAGACCAGCTTTTATCAGCTTTAAAGTCAATGGGAAGCCTATGGTATTTTGCTAGGCTTTAGATAGCAGATTTACAAAGAGAGTAGAAAACAAAGATGGCTTTTCTGGAAACATCATCTTTACCGTCAGGAGCCTGCTTCTATGTTGATTTTTTTTTCTTCTTTAATATGAAATAAATTACTGGAGTTACCCTAACCTTTGAAGAATCACGCTATTATTTCTAATACCTGACATGAGCTGTGCCTCCTCTTTGTTCTCTGTCGTTTAGTTTTAGATCCCATCACTTGCAGTGACCTGAAAAACTCATCATACCACCCAATCTTATGCAGAAGGACTAAAAAACCATAATAACCGTAATAATGCATGAATAAAGAAAATAGCTTAGATGTTCAATATTAGACCAGTATTAGCTCTTTAAAAGATTTCTTTAGAAGATTTCCACCAAAAAAATCAATTTTGATTGGTTTAACCTTTTTGTTTGTTTGTTTTTGAAAGATAACCCCACAGCCAAAGACCAAATATCACATCAACAGTAATAAATAATAACAGTAGTTATTTTAAGTTTATCCACCCCCCATTCCATGGGACCTGACCTTGAATGCATCAAAGAAAGCGCAAATATGGTTTAATAGGTTACAGCAGTTTTAACCACCTAAGGTAACAGGACTATTGACATTTTTCAATCACTGAAGCAAAAAGCTGGAAATAGAAAATAAAATCAAGTAGCAACAAATCACTTTGTCCTCCCAAAAGAAATTTAATAAATGATAGGCTTAATTTAGACTGGCATGCTTACATTTCTTATTACAATACGGCAAAAGCAATGGAAAGGAGGTTTTAATACAGATCCACATCATTCATCAAGGTAAGCTGGCACAGGAAGTATCAGTTTGATTAATACAAGAATTTGGTCCCCAGTGCATGCATATATTACTCTTTCAAGAAAAAATAAGTTTCAAATATTCATTAACACATTCAGATATAAAGACAGCGGCTCTGTTCAGATCACAACTTATTGGAAAGGAAAGATTCATTCCATTTCAGCAATTAAGAGTATTAAGGAATTAAGAGTAAGTTTTTGAATGGTTAATATGCGTAAACTAAAATACTTTTCAAACTCCAGAGCAAGAAATACAAGTAAACTTGCACGAATTATCAGCAAAAGATACAATTATTTTAAAAAGCAACAACATTCAGTGTTCGATCAACAGTTTTTCTTTTTTTAGAAATACCAAGAACTGCAGTAAAACTCAACAATTATCTCGGATGTCAAAAGCGTACCTGTGATCTTTATTTTATTTAGTTTATTTTTATTTTATTTTAAGAGGCATGGGGGTTTTCTTATTGCTACCCTTATACTCTGAAGACAAAAAAATTATAGGAGTATGGTTTAAAAACCAGATAACTTGATGCTCTTCTCTTTTGACTGATAAAGACTTTCCATAGTAAACAGAAAAAGAAGGGAGAGCAACAATATTTGATTCTTTGTGTTAAATAAATTAGGTTCATCAAGCAAATGGCTTACAAAGAAATTATCCTACAACCTGAGATATCAAAACAAGGTTTTACTGAGGTGTCTTTGACTCTGGGATAGGAGGAAGGCATTCCAGCCTATCACTGCGTTCAGCTCTCTGTAACGCCATGTTGTACTGAATTAATTCTGAAAGAGATACCAGGGTGAGATTCTCTATTCCTCTGTCTGGGACTCAACATATCATACTAACCAGGTTATATTTACTTAAATAAATGGAAAGCAAGAAGATTGATTTATTTTAATATTGACACAGCAGCAGCAGTCTGCATTCCAACATTAATTATTACAATTTCCATCTATTCTAAAGTAATTAAAAATTAGTAAACACATATGCAGTCTTAATTAATATACTAGATTAAGTACTTGAATGTTAATTAACTGGATTAAAAAACTATTTGCACCAGCAATGGCTGTTTACATTAAGTACTAAGATCATATAAAACAATTCATTACTATAAAATGGTCTGATCAGGTCATCTCTCCCCAGAACAAAACCAAAACACCAGAAGTCCTCCACTTCACAGAAATTCACAAACCTAGAAATTTTGCTGTATTTTTCCACCACTATGATAAGTAAGATTGTCAAAAAGATCACTTAAATTTTGCATATTCCTAAGTATTTGTCCAAATTCCGCTAATTCTTTTGTGATATTTATTGATGAATCTGATATAGGCTCATGTGTAGGAACCACTAATGATTTCAGACTTATTCTACCATCAGTTAGTATTACAGTTCCATCCTGGCAGAAAGCCAGCAACTGGTCCTCTGGTTTTCATATCCTCTGAGTTTCACAGAGGCTCTGCACTTCTTATCCACTCTTTTTAACGCTGAGTGAAACTGAAATCACTTATCTTTTTTGATGATTATGAGCCATTTTAAATATCTGGTTTATTCTCACCAGAAGGACACTTATCAGATAACTTCATACAAGGACATTCCCCATTTTTTCCGCTGTTCAGTGGCCAATTTTCAGTAGTTGATCTGTCAAGCAACCAGAAGTGTCTGGAGTCCCCTGGCTGAACCATGCATTTCCCCTCCTGCTCTATACAACTTCCAGATGTGGTCTTCCCTTTCACAGCTGCTATGGTCTTTTGGCATTTAAGCTGCACAACTTCTCCTGCAGGATGGGCATCTGTGGACAAAACTGCCTGTGACACAAGTTGCCATTTTTCTGGTTCTAGAAGATCAGAGAGCATAGCTCTTCTGGGGCAGCTCCAAGCCACGGAGCAGCTCAACCACGCACCTCTGGTGAGGCACCCACGCTGGCAAGGATTCTGGTTCTCAGTTTATGCTTAATAACTGAATTAGCCTTTTCACAGGAGACTTATGGTCCTTGAATATAGAGGGTTTGATGGTCCAAATGAGATTCTAAATCTAAATTAGCCTTGTCAAAATATCTTCACCTAAAGTAGCTACTTCAAGCATTTCCTTTAAACCCTGATGCCAGAGGGTTAAGCCCAGCCCTGTCCTGCAGTCCCAAGTTCTAAGTCTCTATCTGCACTCACTTTCTGACAGCCACCTGGTCTGCTGATATGGGAGGTCTCAATCACTCTCACAGCATGGCCATACACTTGCAGGCACACGCAGCAAGCCGAGGACACAGAAGAAAATTTAAACACAAACATCACGGGCATCCTTTCCTCAGTAAAAATAAAGATTCCAGTCTTAGGCAACCACAGAACTGACTACACACATCCTCTGCAACCTCCTTCTTTGGGGCTGGCAAAAATCACTTCTACCCAGAGCAGCCTGTGTATTACTCAGTCCGTGTTACAATGCAGAACTAAAGAGTACTTGTTTAATAAGGCCCAGCAGTAAATCAAATTTCAGTTAATGGCACCTCAGGCTCCAAAACATCCCAAAATACAAGTTGCTTGTGAATGAACAGATGAGTGTAAGAGGAAAAAAACATAAATTCAAGAAAATAACTAGCAAGGGAGTAGCCAATTATTATTTAGATATGAAAGAAACTAAATACAAAACCAATTCATAGGCTTTCTGATGACTGAACTGACTTTAATAGCCCCATGGCAGACCCAAATTCTTATTATTCCTTGAGATTCACTTTTCTACATGGCTCATTAAAAACCCATTTAAATATAACTACTGTTTCAATGAACTGGTAAGAGAAAATACAGGAAAAAAACCAGTTATTTTCACAAATGCCAACAGACATTTTAAAAAAATAAATTGAAAAAACTGCCGCATCTGAGAGTCATTCTGTGCCGTATGTGCAATCTGAGTGTCCCCTCAACAGACCTAGACATCACACAACAGTTTAAAAGGAGAAAAAGGGCAAGCACAGTTTCAATTTAAGACAAGTTGTAAGACAAACAACAAACCTCTATAACTTCAAGAAAATCACTACCTGTCCTAATTAAGCACTTCAGTCACGAAAACAGAACTAGCTTTTCATAAAACTTTTCAAAGTCACATAGGTAGAAGGAAGCCAAACATAGAACTTTCTGTAATAACTTTACTGCATTATTGCTTTTGGAAAAATAAGAACATTTTAAGGTTCACATTCTACACTCTGTATTAGAATTAACACTTTGTATTAGATTTTCAGTGGATTACACAGAAGTGTGAGCTCACAGAGAATCATAAAAGAATCTGAATTGGAAGGGACCTCTGGAGATCAACTAGTCTAAGCCCCTGTTCAAAGCAGGGTCAGTGAGAGGACATTGCTCAGAGCCACATCCAGTCGAATACCCCCAAATATGGACCCACAACTCTAAGCATTCTAACAACGTTTGGCCCCTCTCGGTTTTAAGAAATTTTTTTCCCTATATCATGTTGAAACTTCCCTTGTTGCAACTTGTGACCACTGTCCCTCGCACTACTCCTGTGCACCTCTGAGAAAAGTCCAGCTCCATCCTCGCCATCCCTGACAGAGAACAGTCATATCAAGAATGCCGTGCCTTAGGGAGTAGCCTGGCCATACAGCACCCCTGAAGGTCCCCCTTTCCCTGTGGTGGTTTCCAGCCCGCTAACTCACCGTGATGGCCTCTGGCTGGGCTATCACAGTAATGTCTTGGTTGTCTTGAGGAGGCCAAAATACTCCAGAAGGAGAGAGAAATAATGGCAGAATCATAGAACGGTTTAGGTTGGAAAGGACCTTAAAGGTCATTTAGTTCCAACCCCCCTGCCATGGAAAGGAACACCTCTCACTAGACCATGCTGCTCAGAGGCCCATGCAACCTGGCCTTGAACACCTCCAGGGACGGGGCATCCACAGCTTTTCTGTGCAATCTGTTCCAGTGCCTCGCTGTCCTCACGGTAAAGACGTGTTCATATATCCCAGGGTGGAGCTGGTCGTCTTTATTCCAAGGGCACACTGCTGACTCACGTTCATGGGGTTCTCCACCAGGTCTGCTCCTACCCAGGAAGTGGCCTCCTAGCTAATACTGCTGAGTGGGGTTATTCCAGCCCACATGCAGGACTCTGCATTTGCTTTTGTTGAACAAAATCCACCCCCTCAAAACCTCATGGTATAAAATAACCACTGCTGGAAAACACATCATAGGTCTCGATGAAAGTAATTCTCAAATCTGCTGACTAAGGAATTGCGCCTCACTTTCAAAGCTCAACATAACATACCAAGTTAAATCGTATTTGCAAGATCAGAACTCATCTATTGATCCAAAGGATACTTTAATTTTACAGGTAGTTTTAAAATCTTCTGCTTTCATGATTCTTTAAATCTAAGAAAATATTCTGAAGTAAATATGCAAGGTTTTTATTAAAACATTGCTTTTGATTATTCATTTCCCACAGCACTTTGATCTGAAAAATTCTAGAATCAATATTAAATTGCAATCTAATCTTCTCCCAGTAGGAATTACATGCAGTTTTAGGAGCTAACCTGTAAGTTACCATACTATCAAAAATATTTAAATTATATTTAAAATGTTAAAATATTTAAAATGTTGGCTTAATGTTACATGTATTTAAATTACTTTTTGTCCTTTCTCCACACTATTGCTGAGAAACACTTTAAAAGCAAGCATGACTGTGGCACCCTGGAAAGTAATTTGTGTACGTTCTGTCAGAATTGCTCTCGACTTGACCTCCATGGTGTAAGTCAAGCTGAGGTTTAGGCCAAGAAATAAGGCAATAGCTAAACAGTGTTAAAAGTATTACAAGAACTCTTAGCAGTAGCTGCCACTGAGCTGCCTGACCAGTCGGTTGGATTTGGTTTTTCATCACCTCACACTTGAACACACCAGACACACCACTGCTGTATATGATGTACTGAGCGAGAGTCGAACCGCCAGCCCACACGTGCAGCCAGACTGCAACTAAACACAGAACTGCAGTTAAAATAAGAGTGCAAGAAGAGAACATCACCCCAATTTTTTTTAAACAATCTTGTTTCTCCTTTATGCTTCTCAGCAAAAATGAAGATATTACAGTTAGAGAGAAATTTGCTTCCCACAGTTGCTACAATCTCTCCACACAATAGGTACCAGAATGGTTAATTCCATGCTTGTTTGGGTTATGAGAACAGCTGGGGAAAATATTTCTGTCCTAAAGTAGAAAGTTTTTCAATCATAGGGGTTTTATCATGGGATTTTTTGTAATGGGTTGTTTCTTCAGTGACTCTTCCTTTGAAAGCATATATAATGCTCTTCTGTATATGCTGCCCTATTATTTTCTTAAATCCTCTTGTTCAAGGCTAAGCTCATACTCTGCGAAATTACCACAACATATGATTTACCATGGTATCTCCTTGGCTCATTTTGAAAAGAAATAGGAAAAACATTATATCTATCCTGGCATTAAAGAGGTGCATGAAGAAAACATGGTATCAGAACAGGGAGTGCTGCACTTGGAAAGTAGCTGGGACAATCTGAGCGTGTGAATAAGCCAATTTCATCGCCTCTCTTTTTGATTCCTCAGCACAAATGAGGATATGAGAAGCACACTGAGGACAATGATGTTAATATTACTTTGGAAGCAATTTCACACTTTTAGAGTGCACTATAAAAGTCTGCCTCCTTTTCTAACAGGACAAGGCTCAAAAGGATACCCTGACTGTTCTTCATGCAGCTGAGCCTGTGAGTATGGCATGACTCTGCAGGTCTGCAGATTTCCAAGTCAAAAAAGCACAGATCATACAGGAGTTCAGTATTTTTTTTCTGCCACAGAGGTCAGCAGTTAAGCAGTGACGCTATGCAGTAAGTAATCCAGACACTGGGTTATTAGAGGAGCTGGTGTCATACAGCAAGATATATTGCTGAAATAAAAATGTATTAAATCTTAACAGTTGTCTCATCTGTCATTGGGAGCTGCAGCTCTTGAGTACCAAGAAAGAAATGGTTTCAGAAACCTCCAAAAAGACCAGGCTTTCCATTCCTCTGCTATAGGATAAAAACAGCAACATTTAAATTCTAAGGTTTCCATTTCAGCTGAGGTAACTAGTTAGTTAAAGCACAGGCCAATCTTTGCAAGCTTATTAAACTTCAAGAAAATAGAATTTGTAAAATACAGCTCTTCATTTTCTATAGTGTGAGCTGTTCATTGTAATTTGCATGCAAAAGGCAGGAGAATGTGATTAAAAATACCCATCTAGAGACACAGATGAAAAACTTCAAACATTTTCTGATTCCCTTCTGTTCCACTCATTATTTCAATACCTCACTACAACAAAGGAATAGATAACACTTGTCCTTGACACTAGCCTAAATTATCTTCAGTGTGCAATACAATACCTATTAAATTAGGCTTATTTTAAATCAATGTCAAGGTCTGTTCAAAAGGTAAAACTCCGCATGCCTTTTGCCTTTCGTATAACACTTCTCCCTCCCCCCATAAACTTTTCAAAGGTCTTGAAAACAATGAGATAGGACCTTTTTTTTTTTTTTAACTAACTTCATTATCTGGATTTAAAAAAAAAAAATCAGAGAGAATCAATTACCTCTGTCAGTTAAGACCACAATAACAATATTCTTCATTTTGCGTATAATGACAAAAATAATCAGCACGAGACAATAATTCATGCCTCCCAGCCTTTAAATAAGGTTCTAAAAAAATCTTAAATGCAAATGACTGGTTGTTCCCTCATGACTAACATTTTGTAGTATTTTAACATGTAACAATTGTGAAAACAGTGCACCTTAAATACACTAGGACTGAGCTTAGAAAATTAAGTATAACAGGTAGCAGTCCAACAGTGCAAGGCTGATGGCAAATGATACAAACCAGGAGATCCATGGAGGTTGTACCATCCTGTGGCAAGCCCCAGTCACATGAATTGACTCATCAGAATTATTATGTGAACCTATGTCAGACAAGGAGCTCTGGTCTTAAGCAAAGCACACCCATTAGATAACATTTACTAGTCTAGAAAAGGAGAGGATCTTCCTGAACACCTTCAGGTTTTCTACAACCAAGAAGATTATAGTGATGTCCATATGAATTTTAAAAAGCCTGGTACGTCTGCATCCAGATGGATATTCATTTACCTCACACTGCAAGCTACTAGGAGGAGACAGCTCCTCTGTTTATTTCCCAAAAAACACCCAGTTTAAAAACTGACTAATAACAGAGGCCCAGGGACTTCCACAAAAAAACTGGGCTCCCACTGCCAAAACCATTTTCAAAACGATCTGGAGCCACCATTTCAATAATAATTTGACAGATAAGGTTGCAGAAAGGCACCTCATGTGTTTTCTCCCCATAAAATCACTAGAAACCAGACGCCGAGATATTTTAGAAACTTTGCTTTTGAAAGCTGCCTGGTGACTTCTCAAATCTGACCTCTAAGTCCTTATGAAAACAAACACAAACAGGGGGAAAAAAAAGCAGGGAGAAATGAAGAGTAGGGAAGGAGGACTACAGAAACAAACTAGCAGGTTAATATCATCACATCCATCTTAAAAACATATTCACTGGAAGTCAAGTGCGTTTGTTTCTGTGAAATGCAGGTATGACTAGCAAAGCAGATCTCTGATATTACTCTAAGACTAATTTGCATCAGTCTATGATTCTTGACTACTTGTTGCAGAAGCCTTCACCATCTCTTTACATAGGGATGCAGAACTAGGGCATCACATTCAAAGAAACAGGAACATATAAATAGGGACTTTTGACAGAATTATACTCCTAAATCATTTAGTGTGAAAGCTTCGAAGACTCCAGACTTATTTTCAGAACTAATTTTGGAAATGAATTGCCTGAATCCCTGTGGAAATTGGGACCGATGCACCTACATCACCTGGACGAATCCAGAAAACATTTTAAAACAAAGGAAGTATTCAAGGGAAAAATTACAGTTGTGTGCACAATCATTTTAAGCTACCAAACTTGGGAATAGACTATCATTCTTACATTTTAGCTTGATTCATCCCATATCTATAAATGCATTTTTCAACACATAATATAAACGTCACCCAGCCTAGGAAAGGAGACACAAGCATTGCCAAAACCCATCAACTTCAACTTGTGGAAGAGAACTGCACTGAAAACCTCAAAACACATCTCTTCCATCCTGTAGACCCCCTAATTCATCCCCAGGCTGCTCTAACCTATTTCTCCTCTTTTTTCTCCTAGAAAAACTAAGGCTATAAGTATCTGACAGTCCATAACAGGGCAGCAGGCCTGTCCCTGGTTGAAGTGTCTATATTACATTTCATAGCGAATTCAAATATTGCTGTAAGGTTATTAAAATCATTCATGATTTTATCTGTGCCAAATGGATCATTACACTGTCAACACTCATCTTTATTATGCAAAAATATGCACAACTTAACATCTTTTGTTGAGCTGGCAAAACAGTATATTCAGTAGTAACTCTGTTTTTCATTAAATTTTGCACAAGGTTAAAGTGTGTGTGGAATCTGTTTATCAAAGTTCTCCACTTCGTTTGTGTGAAACATCACACAAAACAAGCTGTTTGACTTGTGTAGCAAAAGATTATTTATTTTAAACCTCCAGGCAAATAAATTCTTCTGATTAATTTTTAGCTTCCTATAAATTTTATTATTATAAGTTAAGGGTTGCAATTTTTAAGGGGAAGATTAAGATCTTTTCCCCTTTTCTCTCTTTTTAAGGGTTCTTCTACATGCACCTCAAAATCCTGCTTGGTGAAAACTCTCCACAGTCTCCAAGGCTATCTCCAGTCTTACTGCCTACCTTCCACTCCTCTTTCAGTAGAAACAGAAGTGTATTCAGTCTGGTTACCTCTACAGAAAGAATCATTTCTTGGGAAGCTCCAGCCATTTTGAAATAGCTTTCCTGTCTCATTAAATCTTCTTTTGATTCTTCTTTCTTTGTATTTCCTCTGCAAGATTTAATCTTTGCAATTGTATGAATTTTTGGAAAACCTTTTTTGGGGTGCATTTTGTATTTTAGTACCACACAAAGCAGATACATTGCATAAGGCTAAGACAGGTAGCTGGGTAAATTATGCTGCCAAAAATGATTAACATTTAAAAGGACTAAACAGAGGAAGCAGATAATACCTCCCAGATCTGCTTTTAATTAAAACATCCTAGCAATTAATATTAAAAGGCAAAGACTGAAAATGAGAGACAGCATAGCTTCTAAAGAGAATAGTTTTTATGTTTTTCATTAGGGGTCACCTTTTCTCGTGTGCAAGACCACTTTTAAATTACCTGCCTCACTGGAGACCATTCACTTATTAAAAGAACTCTGCCCAGACTAAAACAAAAAAATGCACATTTAATCAGAAACAGTTATGCATTCATTACTTTTTCAAATGCCCTTGCTTTAAGATAATATTGCCCCTCACTGAAAGCAAACCTTATTTCAGTCTCTGTGCCTAATTGTTGGATCCCAAATGATTTCTCTACTTTCCGAAGTAATTACAAAACATTATATCATCCATGCCAAAACAGTAAAAGGGTATCAACATTGAACCCCATAGGTGGGTAAAATGAACAACACATACCAGGAAAGTCTAACGTGTGTAGCCTTTGCACATAAATCAAACCACGTTACGCATTCTGACAGCTCCATCTAGCCACAGCTACACAAAAATAACCTTATCCCTGGCAGAATTAATTATTTTACATTCAGCACATACCAACAATTGCAAAAACTCTTGTGGTCAAATGTGTCCTTTCCAGAACGACTATACTATTGTTTAACAATTAGATTAACACTTTCACAATTGTATCTGTTCTTCAGGTTACTTGGGTTTCACAGAAACATAGGATGAGAAAAACCATGTTTTTAAAGACCCCAAAATTAAAGCATCTGGATAATGTCAGGAACAGATGCTGAGATCAGAACTTGGCAGGAATTCCTGAGATGGGAACCTCAAACGTCTTGGGGAGAACACAGACCAAAACGGGATATAACACAAAAATGCAAAGCATACAGTGACAGAGTGTGAGAGAGGCAACGTGCAGGCCGTGCACGCCTGATGGAGCAGATGAGCAAGAAAAATAGCAGAATAGTCAGCTGCCAGAAGTGCGGGAAGAGAAGGGAAGCCTCCTCCTAATGAAGCTCAAGCACCACCAGAGTACAAATCTGCAGCTTGTGGACCGTCCTCTTCCTCCCCTAGGCAGCGCAAGAGAGCAGTGGGGCGCGGCTGATCTGCTGCTGGTGACTCCCCAGCTACACTCCAGTGCTACAGACTGCCTGGTCAGTGACGAGGGTAGAGAGCAAAAAAAAAAAAAAAGGGTTTTTTTCTCCATTTACTTCCTCTTCTGTTCATCGCTGACAGTTCTAATAGTTTGAGATTCATCTGTACATACTGGGGCACTGCACGCACTAGTAAAAGAATGTACATCTTTGGAAAACTAACTAGCTAACTAACTTAGATATCCTGCTCTGTGTATGCATGTGTGTATATAATCTCAAAATATTAAAATAATTTGAGGACATCAGCTGTCATTTTCTTACAGATTTTTCTTATTTTCCACAATGCCAACCGCTGTTGACTTGACTGGCGTAAAGATCAGGCAGGGTCCTTAAAAGTGACCCAAGCTTCAGACACACAGAATGGTTGTAACATCTGCCTCAGAAACCACTACAGGGTACCAAAATCCCCTTTCATTAGACCTAACTTTGGGCACACATATTAGAAAGTGCTGGCCTGATACTGTATGATGTGAACAGAAGACTAAGCAATGCACCTCCTTATCATATTACAAAATTCCTTATGAGAAGTGGCAAATAGTTGAAAAGGAAGGGGTTTTTTTTGTATTTTGAGCTGTAGCTAGTACAATTTACAGATCACTGATAAAGCATTTTGTCTTTAAGCTGAAATTAAAATTTCAAATTATGTTAGTTTACCAAGAGTATTTGAGCTGTGCTAAGTCCCTTAAAACTCCAAGTGATAAATCCTCATGTTTCAAATATGTAATAGTTCCATGTTACACTTAATTGCAAAATAACTAATGCAGAAGAAAAGGAGATTAGTTCTCAGAGGTGGACTTCTCCAACTTCCTAAAAATGCAAACAAATGTAAATCTGTTGCACTGCTGTGCTGCTACCAGGACATGCAGAGGCATTTAACCTAGCTAGCGTGCTAAATCTCAGCCCAAACTGTAATTTTAAATTCCCTTAGAAATCACACTGAAAAAAAATGCAGTTCTCACTACATGTCAGAGCAAACACTCCTTCAGCCTGGCAGTGAGCAAAAAGAAACCTAAAAGCAGAGAGCGGAGGGGCTGCGTATCCCCCAGCCCAGTCAACCCACAAACACTGCCAACCTCAGCTGTCTTTCAAAACTAATTTCAATAACAAAAAAATCAGACTCAGAGAAGGGAAAAAAAAAGCTTAAAATGCTAATATTTTTCCAAAAACATACCTCTAATATTAAGCGCATGGAAGCTACATAAGCTACTAGAACTCGAGAAAACATCGTGACCAACTGGAGCACGATTTCACTGCACTCCGAAGATGGACTCACTTCTTATTCCTAAGTGCCCTAGTTTGGATGTTCTGGTAGAGATATTTCTGAGATGGGAAAGGTTGGGAAGGGTGGCTCTGAGTGCTTTTGAGGATGGTTTTGGCCCCCAGACTAGACAAATAACTTTGTCACAAATGCAAATGCCACCTGGACTGTCTCCACCATCCCTTCACATTCAGACATCATGGAGAGACGGGAGGAAAAAAGAAGGAAAAAGAAAAACAAGCAACAAACTAGAGGGGAAAGGAAAGTTGCGCTGTACGGGAACCTGATTAAAAAAGATTGAACACACATGTCATTTCTAATTTGGCACTGATAGCTTAGCATTGTTCAATACAGATATTTTATGATCCCAGATGCCTGCCTCCTCAAACACTGCTCAGAGATGAGTGGAAAATAAGCACACGTGCATTTACATAGGGGAAGAAGCGTGCAAGCAGTCATATAAAACCCAGCTATATCACGGCTCCATGCAGCAGTCAATGGACACGTAATGAACTTTTTCCTCTAACCATGTATACTGGCAGCATTAAAAGGCAACAAAGGCCTCCAGGCTGAGAGCAGGATGCAGCAGCACAGGCAGGGATGGCAAGGCCGAGTGGAATGCAGGAGCAGAGGTTTCCAGACCTGCTCAGAAGGAACGTACAGCGGATGAAGGGCTGGAATTAAAGCATATGACTCATGTTCACACATGTGACCAGCACAGAGTAGATAACAGTGATGTATCTCAGAGTCTGCACACAAAAACCAGGCCTCCCTCCCCGTGGTGGGATTTAGAAGTCATTAATTTATAGCTCAGATTTGGGGAGTAGCTTGTGCTGAGGAGCAGGCATGACAGTCACTTCTTCTAAGGCCACTTAATTCTGCCCCCATTAGTGCTACTGTGGCTACTTCCCCCTCACTCCCCCATCACTGACAGGAAGCTGCAATCTTTACATATGTTCCTGTTCATTCTTCATCTGTTGTCTTGCATGAAGAAAGTTGAGTCTATGAGTTTACTGGGGTCTGTTGCTAGCTATATTCCTTCAGTTCTAATTTAGTAAATTGTGTACTGAAAATTCCCAGGAGGCTCCAATCAAGGTTTTGGTATGTGAAGTATCCTCTGAGAAAACAACTGAGCACCATCACTTCGGTTTTTCAATAATCCCTCCCACAAGTAAACTTTAGCTCCACTTGGAGCTATTTACATGCTGGTTCCGCTCCATTCCCATCCCTAAAACTCAAGGTTGAGTAAAGGGACTTTCTTGAGTATCCCAATACCTACAGTCAGGGACCAGCAGATGAACTTACTTGTAACTTGGAGAAGAAACTGTGGCCCTGGTGTGAATCACTGCAGAGTCAAAGCACGTCTCCAAGGGGACAAGTGTTTTTAAGAACTCAGTTCCGTGCCTCGCATTGCACTTTCAAGCAAGAATAAAATGCCGTGTCCTGGAACAATTCACCTCGAGCCAACATGCTTCCCAAAACAGGTCCTTCGACGGTGGCCCACGCCCAGCCCTGAAGGGTGTGTATGGCTTTGATAAGGTGGAGGTTGCTCCTCCACAGCTTTGATCACTCACCAAGCCCCTCCAACAGAAAGCACAAAAACTTCTGAGACTTGGGAGCAAAAGCACTAAAGAGTTCAATACAGGCTACCCTAAATATTGCATTGGAAGTATATTGGACACTTTGTTGATCCAAAGTACTTTTCCATTCACCTTCCCACAAACATTTCCTATGAGAAAGCCGTGAATTTGAGCTTTTCTGTTCAGATACAATTCCAACACTATTTTAGAACATTTTCTAAATCCTCTAAGATAAAATTATACTGAGAGAGACAAAATAATTACAGATGTTTGACAGCACACTTGCCTTTCCACCATATTTACTTTGATCCTAGAAATGAAGCAATACAGAATAATAATTAAAAAAAATTTAAAAACCCACACAAAATCAAACAAACAAGCAAAAAAAACAGTGCCTACAGGACTACTAAAATCCATTAAAAAATAGTTTATTTAACCACACTTGCCCAGAACACTGAATTTAGAAAAAAAAAAAAATCAAATAAATACAGAAGTAAAACATTTCAGTATTAAATTCCCATATACTTTTCAATTCAAAAGCTGAGATGGAAAAAAAATTATTCAACTAAGGTACTCAAGTTGTGATTAATTCTCATCAGAAACACACATTCAACCCATTTTTTTTTTTTTTTACTTTATAACATCAAACTAGGAATAGATTTTGCTTTTTTGAATTGGTTCACAATAAGTCCAGGATATCTTACATGCAAGTCTGTCAGGCAGAAACAGATCAAACTGAGCTGATAGAGACTACAGTTTCCTAAATTCCTCCTACAGGATTTCCCTGAAGAGCACAAACAGACAAGGAAACAGCACAACTTTCAGTGCTGGGAAAAGGCAGTTGGTGGTGAAACCTGAAGGGATGCTTCTGCTTCCTTCTTCCTCTAATCCCTAAATGCCTCACTGGGAAGCTTGGATTATCTCTCATTTTCTGCCCCCTTTGGTAATAAAATAGTTTAAGACCAATGACCAACTTTGAGATGAAAAATTTCAGATCAACTGTCTGTACAATCTGCCTGCTCTGCTCCTCAAAACCTGGGAATTGATTGGTTAAAAATCCAGAACTGCAATTCCCTCCACCATAACCACTGAAGCTGAGTGTGAGGCAACTCTCCTGGAGAAGGGTTGTGCAACATGGAACCAGCGGACAGCACAGAGCCACCAGGTAACTTCTGGTCTGAGAGAATATTCACACAAACTGGTCACAGCTGTTGGCTTGGGCTTCTTAGCCAGACAGGGGCCTCCTGCCTGTCCAGGGAAGGGCAGGAGACACACAATTCCACTGTGCCGCAACTGGTTCACTGATTCCAGAAGAACAAGCTCAGTTCAGAACCATTGGAAGGAGAGACAGCTGACATCAGGACGTGCAGAGGCACCACAGGAGGAGAAAGAGAGGAGGGCTACCTGCTCTACGTATGACTAAAGGCTACTGTTGGAAATGGAGCTCTTTGTAAGCTCCTGCTCATACCTTTGTCAACGTCTAATTCATCAAATAAGAAAATGGAGACTATGCATAAAATTTTATGTTCTGTGGTAAGTAATTTGCTTGCAATAGGCGCCAATACTGGTGGTTACACACTAAAAGATGCTTTAAAGATACAAGTTGTGACTATATTCAGGGTATACTGCTTCACCAAGACACACCAGTCACCCCTGCCAGAACCCAGTTATCCAAGTCAGCTAAACATAAAGTACTGGCGTATCTCATATACTCTGTAATATGTTTTCCTGATACCCCAAAGTCTGGGATTTCACATGGTTGCTAACAGAACAGCAAGCCAGCAAGGAGCACCACGTACAACATCGCTTGGCACCTATTCAGGAGCCAGACGCACTTCCGACAACCTGTACACCAAACAGTCTTCTACACGCTCAGCTTGTTCTGGTTAGATCCTGTCGTGCACCAGACTTAACTTTGCAAATTGACCTGAAGATTAAACCATAAAACAAAATTTACTTCAGTAGTACTTTTTCTTTGAGAAGTGTTGTATAATTTCAGACATCAATCTTAGACTCTTGTTCTGGAAGCCAGCCTCTGTGTACCAGCAGGGAACCCAGCGTGCCCAGTGCTGAATGGCTCTCTGGAGGGTGTAGCTGTCTTACACCAGGGTTATAGACCTGAGAATACCAGTTTAACTTTAGCACAAATCTGATGCCTAAAATCAGGCAACACAAATACCCATCTGTGTTACTCAGCTGCAGAGATATTTCAGAAATGGAGAGGAGCAAATTAAAAAAAAAAAAAAAAAAGGAAGAACATTGTATAATTCTATTTAAGAGCTGTACTTCTAATTATTAAATTGTTAGATGTTAACAAATAAGAGAACTGCCATCAAATATCATGTACAATATATAAGGAACATAAATCTATAGAACATATGTTCAAAGAGGAACGAGCGTAGCAGCATTGCATGCTGTACAACATCTTTACCACATGGCTTAAATGAAGGATCAGTTGACTAAAAGGCTATAAAAATGTAAATTTTGAGACTGACATGGCCGTTAATACAGTGTCCACCGGTTTCTTTCCAGACCAAGGCTCATGTTTTAAGCCTAATCTGAAAGCCAGAAACTAAAGGTTATGAAGTGCTCATAAGACTGAGCATTTTATGATTCAATCTTTATTTTGAAGCAGTAATTCAAACTGCATCAAAATGACATGATAGGTCATTTTCACATCTTTGACTCAGCAAACTAACACGAGTTGACTGTGCTCAAGTAAAAACTGAATCAGTTAGAGACAAAAATTTGGATAGTCGGACGTCTTTACTCTTGTATACATGAAGAGATCTTAGATTATTTTGACAAGTGTCCAGCTGAATCAGTCAGACAGACAATCAGTCAAGTGTTTATTAGTGTCACACAGAGGACTTTGTGGAAAGCTACAGCATCATTTTAATTAAAACACTGAAAGCAAGCTAGTAAAAAATCCAGTTAAAGGTACTCATAATCCCCAAAACCATCTACATGACATATGTAACCGTGATCACTGACTGCCTGGGGGTCCTGATGTAACCCACAGCGGTACTAACCCTCAGGAATGACATGCAGCGTAGACAAAACCTGAAAATAAGGGGCTGCCTGTCCCAGTTTCCCTGAAATTGTCCCTAAGCAGAAAATAAAGGCATGATTTGATTTTTAGCCTCTGAGTCCCATGCAACTCTTGGCTGAAATTGCCCCTCATAGGTATTTACAAGGAACACAGCCCAATTTTTCTTTGCAGGTCAGTGTAGACACAACCTAGTAATGCAACCAAATATAACTCTGCCTTCCTCAGTGAATAACCCCACTCAGAATTCCTGTTACGCTCTGACAATCAAACAGGAAAGAATTTCTTATCTTAACTAAGGCAGAGCTGCCACCACAGCAGCTTTGGGAGACATAAGGGACTGCTAAAGAAGGTGTCTCTTTAGATTTAGGATTCCAGATTTGTCTGTCCATTATTAGTGATCCACCTACTGTGTTCTTGTGAAATAGGAATCTTTTCAAGCACCTGACAATCCCATGCACAGGCTATTTTCCACTAAAGACTTACAGTCCACAGTATCAGATTAATTAGGTGACCAAGGTGATAACAGATTCAGGCAGCTGGGAGTGACAAAGCAGCAAAACAATATATATGGGCAGCACTTCTTTTCCTCATACCATTGCCACCAGCCAAGAACTCAGGGACACATCCTGACTTTCTGCAACTGGACAACAAGCAAACAAAATTCAGATTAGAGTAAGCAAACACAGATTGCACTCCCCAGGTGCCACAACCCAGTGAGCACTGGGCAGGACACCTCTGCCTTGTTGCTACAGTGCTGTGCCCCTGATGGAGATGCAGCCAGCCCCCTTCAAACATTACTGCTCGAGTCAGTTCTTCTACACCAGATGTGTCAGAAAGTGTATTTCTCTGTTAAAAGCTACACTTCACTGCAGACTTTTCCTTAGTTTAAATCTCCTATAACACGGATGGAAAAAAGTTCAAACCTCTAAAAGGGCAGGAAATGGGAAGGCATCTCAAGTGGTGGCATCTCCAGAACAAGTGGGTGTCTGTACATGGCTGTGTTTGTTTTGACTTTTTTTTTTTTGAACCCCCAAGGATTCCAGTGTCCATCTAACCAACAACTTGCAATGTACCACTGAAAATAGATATATTGCTTTTATTTTCCCTAAAATCAACTTAACTGGCTCTCATTCTTTTCATATTATTTTAGACAGTCAACGCATTTTCTTCCCACTGGACAGAAAATGAACACATTATCTGTCCATCTTACAGGGCCCCTGACAGCCAAATAAAACATGGTTATTACTGTCAGAACTCAAATGAAATATTCTGAACATGGCAAGAAGTTATTAGCCTTATGTTCAGAAGACAAGCGCAAAAGGGAAATGGGAATGAAAAGTATTGCCCCCACTTTTATAGGCTTTTGTGGGAAAATTGTTATCTTCTTTTGCTTGTTGAAATAGGTTTGACTTAGGTTTCATTTTGCTGTGTTGAAATATCTTAATTATTCCATTAAGGAGATGCAGGATATGAATTTTTATTAATCAAAATACTGATAAATGAGTGAGCAATTATTTCTTATTACAAAAAATTATAATATTACTTTAATATCTTAAATTACACACACTAAATCAACCAGGTAATGCCATTTCAGTGCACAGTAAATTCACAGCAAGTAAGATTTGTGACATAACAGATAAATGCAGAAGCACTAAATAAAAGTGTTCACCTTTCAAATCTCTTTCCTGCTGCACTTTGAAAAAAAGCCAACAACAAAACACCACGGCTGAAACGTTCCATATACAAAGATTGCCTACTTTAACTAGGCTCACCTACAACCAGACAGCACAATTTACTCTGCATAATAATTAAAAAAGACATGGAATGATGGAGCAACAGTGAAGAAAAGGGAGATATTTTTCCTGCACACTCAAGTGGTGGTGAAAACTGTAAAGTGGAGATCAGTGAGATCTCATCTCTCCCAGAACACCAGTGGGAAAAGAAATGTGCTGAAAATTGTACTCGTTACAAGTTTAGAGGTGGAGAGCATCCAGTGTGGTATGGGGCCAACCTCAGTGTAACTGGCTCCCAGGGACTGGTGCCAGGCAGCCCCCGCCACTCGCATTGCAGCCACCAGCTGCCAAAGTGGCAGTTGTCTCCTACGGGTTCCTCTGAGCCTCCTTACTTCCTAGAGTCATCCAGAGGGATCAATACTGATCATGAAATCACATCCCTAGATAGCATGCACATAAAAACGGCATTAAAACAAATTAACTACGTAATAGCATTCAGCAGCAGGCCATTTTGACACTTAGCAGATAAGCCCACAGATATGGGGCTTCTATGTATATTAAAGAGAGGTCCATGTGGAAAAGCTGTTCTCAAATGTTTCTCAAATCAGGCATTTACTAAATAAATAAAAAAATAGAATTTTTTAAAAAAGGTTCACGCACATTACCCCTGCAAAACACAGACAGACACCCACCAAACACACAGATGTCCTGGATCCGACCATCCCAGTATTCTGCCTCTTAAAAGCTTCAACAGCAGATGCCAAAAGAACAGGGCAAAAATATTTCCTATTGCCATTCTCTAGTGACTTGCAGCTCAAGGACATCCTAAGCCACATGCATGATCTTTGTGTTTAGACTCTAAGCCAAAATTAAATATACATTTATAATACAAATATTTTATACAAATATTTTGACTATTATCTAAATCCAGACTCTTGGATATAGTGCTGTTTATGCCACTTGTTCAGAACTGATCAGATCTGTTCTTTTCAAGCTGTGCATTTCAAACCAAAACTTCCAAATTATAATCCTAAAAAGTTTTCCTCTATTTTTTCTACATCAAGTTGATCCATATAAACCTCAAAATATGTTCCAAACACTGGATATCCAGCATACGTGATATCCTTGGTAGTAACCTTAAGAACTCTATTTAGTTAAAAAGACTTCACTGTATTTTAAAATTTAAAGACTATTTACTTATACCCATAAAGTAAATTTTTGCATTGCCTCTTTTCCTGAGTTATAGAAACTCTGGAAGGATCCTGGATAATGGCTTCTCACGGTGAGTATCACCTGCCAGGTGCAACTGTCATTTGAAGGATCACCCTAAAAGTTCACAATATTCACATTTTATTATAATCAGTTCTCGTTCTGTAACAGTGCAAGAGAATTAATATTCAGTCTCACTCTCTCACAATGCAGACCAACCACACAGCTTTCTTTCAGAGCTCTTGCTACTTCCAGAACAGAGGTGGCTTGCAACGTGTCCATCTCACTCCTCCTGGAAGACTCTGCAAAACCTCAGCGCACGATGCAAACACTGACAAAAGTAATAAAGAGCTGCTCTGAACTTTCTCTGCACTTCAAGGCACGTTAAGAGGAAGGGAGGTACCTCCTTTTGTGAAAATATAAGTTTTTGCAGTCACAAAATGGTAGGATCATCAAGTAAGGGATGTTCTCCTGATCTGCAAAGTAATAAATAGTTTTTTAGCCCTTAACTGTTTCGAGTAAAAATAAAACAGTAGGAGCACAACACAATTATGTTGTATTTTCTAAGTGATTCTGGTTTTCATTATGTAAAATTATATTTTAGGCTCCTTTCTGGGAAAAAAAAAAAAAACTAAATAAGATTTTAAAACCTTTTAAATATATCAGAGTACTTTGCAAATAAGGTTTATCTGTTCACTTTCTATGACACGATTAGGAGTCTTTCTTTCTGTAAAAGCCAGAAGTTCTGGTTTTGTAATTGCATCATGCCTTTCAAACCAAGTACTTCATCATACATATTACAATTCATATTTTTATAAATCTACATTGCCACAAAAAGGAGGGGAGAGGGATAGGAATCAAATAAGAATCCCAAACCCCAATATATAATGATTTTAAGTGCAAAATGTACAAGGAATGTGCTCTAACAGTAACCAAAAGAGTTGGTAGAGGTGAGGTGGGACTCAAAAAAATAAAATTCAAGTGTCAAATTTGAATTAGTTTCTCTGAACGTTTTTTTCATAGTGAGGCAAAATATCATGATTTGTTCCATAAAGTTTGATTTTTTCTTTTCACAAAAATTTACACACTGAAGCCTACTTGTTTCTGAGTTTTTATTACAATACCTATTATTATTCCTTTTTTTTTATGACTTTCAATACTCTGCAAGTAAATTAAAAAAAATTATAAAGTATATCTGCAATAGTAATTTCCATGGTCCTTGACAGAGGTCATTACTTCTGAAGGTCATCTTGGATGAGAATCTATAGGGTTTATAATATATTATTTTATGCACCATAAGCATACTATCTAAACAGCATCTTACAAACTATTCAAAACTGAGTTCTCTGAGTTACTTAAGCAATTCAATCATTGATATAATTAATTTTGATTAAAATCTCAGGGACTTTAATGATCGTAGTCAGGAAAATCCAAATTAAATTAAAGAAATGTACACTGGATCTCAGAAGCTCATAAGTAATGATGTTAACAATATTTTCCCAATATTATCTAGAAATTACATATTTATAATAATTTTAAAAATGCAGTTAGTTCTTGAAGGAACATAGATGTTATTCAATGATTCTTAGAAACACTTTTGAGAGGTTCAGTTAAGGGTATTCTAGGACAATAAGACACGATGGTTTTGCTCCTACATTATGTACCTACCTCTCCTACTGCACACAACATAGTGTTGGCTCCTAAAGTTCTAGAGGGGAGAAATGAGGACATTTATTTCCAGACCTCCTTGTTTCCCCAGACAAAGTCACATGCTTCTCACGTGGCATGCTCATGACTATGCCACCTCCTCCACTGCAGGCTTCTTGGAAGAAGAGAGAGGGACAGCTTAAGAACCTGGAGAAGCAACATCCAGCCCAACAAAAGTGGCAATTACAGCAGCGCCACATCATGAAAGCACCCTGAAGGAAAACGGATTAAAAGGTAGAACTGTGTGCGAAGGCAGAAAAATCTATTTTCACAATCAGTTACAATTCCTGTTTTTTCCCCCCAAACCTTACATAGGAAAAGCAAAAAAATGAAGATGACTAAGGCATTACTGGTCCAGTCTATAATCAGGGTGACCTCACATACACTAACGTACAATTAATAAACTGAATTGTTTCAAGTCTATCTTATATTTACAAAGAATGCTCATTCTACTCAGTCTCCACCTGTCCAAGAACAGGGTGTATAAAACTATACCATGTTTCAGAAGACAGGTCAGAGACAGCAACATTAAAAATCTGGTAATTCTATTTCAGCAGAGCAGCATGATAGATGCCACTTTCATGACCTAACCTAATAAAATGCCCTCTTTTGTCCTTCCCATCAGAAGAATATTATACTTAAAAGAAGATCTAACTACAAATAGCAGAGGACGAAGTTTGTATCAAAGACAAGCCTCTGTGCAGATGGTGATCCCACACACCACCAGGCTGCACCTACAGTTGAGGTGAGGTCCCAGTACCTGGCAGCTTCCCACTCATGCCCTCAGGACAGGCAGGTGACTAATGGACTCTGTCTAATGGTAAAGTAAATGAATCAGCACCAGTAAGTTCCTCATCTGAAACACTAGAGAGAGTTTGGTCTCAAGAGGTCTCCAGGCTTCAGAAAGCTCTGCAAGGAACAATGTCATTAACATTTCGGGCCTTGGGCAGGCCAGCAGGAAGACTGCCCCGAGTGTCCTTCCCGGGCAGTTCTATCTGCAAGACCTCTCTGAAGACACTGGCTAGAGGGGTTTTGACTGCCAACATGCACCTCCGTGGGGCACACACCGTGCCGGCCTGCGCAGCTCCCACAGGCACGCGGGGGCTGCAGGAGCAGTGGGAGTGTGTAGTCACCCAGCAGCGAACCCCACAAGAGACTGTGAGCTACGTCAGAGCAAGAAACGCGATTCACAAGGAAGGAACTGATGGCATTGTACACTCCTTGCAGCAACACCTCCTTTCTGCAGCTCCCAGGATGAGGGGATTCAAAAGGCAGATGGAATAGGAGCCGCCCTGGGCAAGGATCTCATTCCACAGTCACCTGGAGGACACAAACATGTACAAGTTCCCAGTGAGGAAGCAAAGATTGCCTGAGCTGAAAGTTTGATTTTCTGAGTAACACATTTCTTACACATTCCTTACTTTCTGAAATGCTAAGGAAAATTTTCCTCAAAAAAAGGCAGACAAGTGTCATTAGCCAGAGAGCTAAATACTATGTACCTGTCCTTTTAGGAATTATCTAACTTGTGTAGAGGGTTAAGCAGATGCAAAACTAGACTATGAAAATTCACATATTAAGCAGTTTTGAAAACTTGAACTGAAAAGGACCCTTGAAATCTTCAAAAATGAAGGCTCAGTAGTAAATTAATCCTGCTAGCTTTGCTGGATGTGTAAAATAGTCTCTATAAAAACAATAATCACACTGAAAGCCAGGTAGCAAGTGGAAATATAAGTCTGTTAAGGGCAAACACCACTACAGGTATGTACAGAAAGGCCTCAATAATTTTCTTACATCCTCAGGATGAGATTTTCAATACAGGAGGAGCAACATGAGGGTACAGTCTTAACAGTAATTTATTTCTGCCCTGCAATTCTCAAAAATCATTCCCTACCCACTAAGGTACTAGACTGGAAAAAAACATTGTATTCTCTGTCTTGCCTGTCCCTCTATACTAGCACAAGAGACATGGAGGTGGCAGACAATGAACTTCAAGGGTTTCAATACCCTCCTCGTCATTACTCATCTTCCAGGTATGGAGAATAAGCACAGGTCTTCAACTTCACCATCTCCCAACATTTCCTTGGTATTTTTTCCTCCATGATGAGATCCAAGTAGTCTTGGTCCCTGCAACCTACTTATTTCCAACCCCACAAGCAGCAACGTGAACCTCGCTGCAGATTTTGTCAATGCTAGTAGAAGACGTGACGCCGAGTGGAATGGCTATGAAAGCAAAAAACATTCATTCCATTTTTTTTTAAATTCCTGTGATACTGAAGAAATACTTGTTGCATATATCCTTACAGCAAAATGTTAAAGTAGTTTCCATCACACACTTAAGCCAGTATGTGAGGTTGCTTCTTCATTACAGGAAACACTTGGAATTGAGAGAGAAAGGAGAGAATTAAGAATTGAGAGAAAAGGGAAAAATATAAAAATAAAAAGTTGATTGTAATTTACAACAAGGCTGCTCAATTTGTAGCAAATAATTCTTCAGATAAGCAAAAAATTATCCTGAGAACAGATCTATTGTGTATTTCGTATTCTAGAATCCCTTAATTTGGAGCATGGAATTTCTGTTCTCCTTCTCCCCAACAGAACAATTTGATATTTCAATCCTAAAGTAATAAAACATACAAATGGCTTCATTTACTTGGAGAAAACTGATGAACCTTCATCTACAGCCAAGCTCTTTATTTGCTCAGATTTGACACAGGAGTCCACTTAAAGCTCAACAGGAGTTTCTCAATGGCCCTTTGTGTGACACACTGGCTCTAAAAAATCATTTGCTTTTGTTTTCATTTTACCATTTTCACTTTATGGATAAAGTTACTAAGAATCTAAGCAGCCATCCTGTTCCAAAACAAACATGTTTAAAGGTAAGAAATAAACAGGAGTACCTATATGTTTAGAGAAGCTCCCTGCATTTTCTAAAAATTAAATATTAAAAGAAATTCAGCTATTTCTAAGTTTCTAAAAGAATATGTGTTTTCTACTGTTGTTTCACCATCTTCCACTGAATCGGGCATTTTAACTCAGTCCGCTTTTGCCTTTTAAAAGTTTAAGGTTATAAAAAACAAGGCAATTTTTCAAATCCCCTAATTGTTCTAGGCATAGTATCCTTCAGCTAGTCAAAATGTCTTTTGCAGATCTGCAAGGCAACCATCAAAACTGTCTTGTCACAGATAAACAGAGTCAGGAACTTCAAGAAAAACAGTGAAAAAAGCTTTCAGTATTGCACTGCAAGCAAGCCAAATGGAAATCCCACTGATGCAGAGTAGTCAAATAGTATGGTCTGTATCCATCCATCCTTCCTAGATGAACGATTTCAACTGTCAGATAAACACAGGGCAAAATGGCAAGAATAAGAAGCCTGAAAACAGAATTCTGATGTATTGATTGTAATACACAATAAAAAATAGCAATGTTTCCATGAGCGATGACTTTCCTAAGTTATTAATACCTTGTCTCCCCTTTTTATTGCTCCCTCTCCCTGGAAACAATATGTCCAGTCATTTTGTTAAAAAGAAACTATTTCACTTCACAATTCACAGATACTCTTGTATCTGCTGAAATGTTATTTGCCAATTACTAACACCACTACCCATCACCGGCTCTGGTATTACCGGGCATTTTTTAATATAGTAAAAAGCCACTGTTTTTTCATCTTAAAATATGGGTTGCATTAAAATACAAAACAAGTATCACATAAATATATCTTTCAGTTAAAGAATAGATTTTTATCTCGGTGTAGTGATTTAATAACAGAAAATTGCCAAGAAATCCAGGGAGAAAGCAGTACACTACACATAATGCAAAAGAAAAGTGGGTGAATGCAAGAGAACCGTGAAATGTTTGAATGTCCAAAGGAAAAAATACTTTTTATTCAAGGGCTGTTGCTCTAAATTTAGATGTAATTTGACACACTGAACTCTGTGTGTCTCTAAAAGAACAAAACAGGAAACAACCACATCCCACTCAATACACTTGAATGAGACTTATTAAGTTGAATGATGTTTGCTTCAGGCCATAAACAGCAATACAATATTCATCAAAGCTCACCAAATGAAACTTCTCTCCCACTTGCTTACCTCTGGCCCAACTGATTTCCCCTAAAAGTAAATTGATTTTACACTGAGAAACATAAGAGTTGATACAAAGTCTTGCTGACAAACCAAAGAAACTAGAAAAAGCCACTCTATAGCATGAGAGTATTCAATTCATGTAAATTTGTAAAAACAACATTTTTAGAGAAAGGTGAACTACTTAATAGACTAATATAAGTATTCTTTAAAAAGACAGGCTTCTGGACACATCAATCCTTCCCTCATCAGTCTTCCTCCAACATAAATTTGTATTTTATTTTTAACAAGTTGCATAAATATTAGACCTTTGGAAGTGATGTATTAGCATGGGGTCTATCAATCTGTTCATCCTCCTCATCAAAAGAACTATGATGACTCTTGCAACTACTGGATTACCCAGTGCTTCTTCATCTTTGGTCCCTGCAGGGATGACAACTGCAGCAGCAAACAGGCTGCACATCCACAAAACTGTCAGGATCACGAACCAGAGCCGGTGCTGTGAAGTACAATGGGGAAAACCACGTTGTTTTCAAACTCACCACTTATCAGCAGGGATAGGCTGCAGTGGGAGGGCACGTGACTTCAGCACACCATGACAGGAGAGTTAATGGTCCAGACACCTTCCAATGTTGGTGCAAATCATGGCCTCCAGAAATCAGTAATGCCTGGAGGCCTTATGTGAGCAATAGTTTTTGTCACCCACACAAAAGGTTTTTCTGTTAAGTTTGTAAGTCCATTGTTCTACATTTATGGAAAACAGATAACTATGGCAATTTCAAAGCAAGATTTAAAATGTTTAAAATCCTTGGCAGAAGCCAAACTGTCTTTGCATGTACCATTGCCTGGTTGTTGCTTGACTGCTTCTAATGGACTGAGTAGTAAAAGGAATAATGCAGCAATAAAAGCCCCACAGGTTCATGTTGTATTTCACTTTAATATGAGAGGGAGAAAGACAGGATTGCTGCTCATTATATGGTACCAACACAGTATCACTGTGAGAGAAAATGAGAGAAAAGGAATGATAAGTCTCTCAGAATACCTAACAAGTACCTTTTACCATAAGGATATGCCTCCTACAGCACCTAACACAAGAACTGCACTCTAAATTAAACTGTTATTCTGTACTTCAATAGACTTTCTTGTTCATCCACCAAAAAAATGCAGATAAACAATTAAAAAAAATTGGTCCCAGAATAGCAATATGATTTGACCTTGCTCACTTACTGAAACTAAAAGTACACACATGAACAACAAAAAAGCACTTCTGAAGTAAATGTCGTTAGTAGAAAAACACAACAGATGTAGATACCATTTAGAAATGTTCACATATGATCCACAATGTGATTTTCTATATTAGATTTAAGTACAATTTTATACCAGTTCTGCAGAGACTGTTATTTGTAATAACAGTCATTTTTTCAGTTTGCTCATATTTCAAAATGTTCTGCAAAAAATCATAGCTCCTCAGTTTATCTTTATGGCTGACTGGGGCTGACAAATTCAGTAGGGGTTATGTATCATTAAGACCACAATAAAAGGAAGTGCATTAGTGTGTATAATTACTGAAAATGTTTTTATTAAACCAATGGTACTTTGGTTACTCTACAAAATAAAAATGCTGAGAGCTGTAAAACAAAGGTTGAAATCTACTATTATTAAAGAACACGTATACGATTGGATGCAAGGGTGATGGAAAGCATCCAGAACCTTCACATCCATAGGAAAGTAGTGTGCAATTATCCACTGTCTATGCAAGATGAGAAAATGTAATTCACATTCTGCTTCCCAAGTTACAGCTTGTAGCAATGCACTGTTCAAGAGATCATCAAAAGATCTTTAGAGTGTAGGTTAAGAAGTTAAAACTGAAGCCAACAAGCAGAGCCAAATATGACGTGGTCCACACCCTTAAAGCACTCAGAGGGTTTGCCTACTAGCCAGTTAAAGTTGGCAAACAGTGACTTGAGGAGAATTCAGGAAAAAAATGGCTTAGAATATGCTTCATGTAAAGAATTAAATATGATACCTTGGCTTGCTTTTCCATTATAATTCTATCTACTGGCTATTTATTGGACCCTGATAATTTTCCTGGAATAAAAATTGAAATAAAAAGCCCTGAATTACTCCACTTCTGATCACTTCTATGTAAAACATGCACAATATTCTTTTTTATTTTAAGGTGCCAAAAAGGAAAAAATAGGACTGGAATGACATACTTTCAACATTTTACTAGGTAAATTCAATCCCAGTACCAGATTTTGACTCTTTTAGTCAAAAATTGAAGGAAAACAAATATCAAACACTGGCACACATTGATGAAAAACACTATAGTGAACTTATGAAAAAGAAGTTTTTAACTTTTCCATCAATAAATTCTATGTTCTCTGTCAACAATGGACAAAATAAAAGTCAAAAGAATGTAACAATTTTGAGAACAAGACTGAACTTTGTGTGTGTAGCAGAAGCTTCCTCCTGTGCTTCTGAAAGTCCTCAAGTATTTGGCTTCCTCCCGTAAGGCATCTTTCAGAGTTCATTCTAAGTCCACCTTCTCTCATAATAAAGCCAGTACTTGGAAATCTGCAGCAATACATTTTGGCATGAGTACATGATTAGCTACATGTTTGCACACTGCTGTATCATGACCTTTTCAATACTATAGTGATCAAACACTTTCTAAAATCCTTGGACTTGACATACATGTGTATGCTGATCACCTCGTAAAAACATACTAAGATAACACATTTTCTGCTTTCACATACCCAATTCTCCCCATAGCAAAATTTCAGACTTTTAGCAAAACCACAGAAGCCCTGAAGTACTCAAGAAAAAAATGGCTAAAACTGTGGGCTTTCACCTCCAGCCCTGGACCACCTGGTGGTCTGTGAACCACTCCTAAGCATGCCCTCAAAAGAAAGGAATTATGAAAATCAAACAGAGTTAACGTGCCAGGAAGTCTGCGTTTTTACTAGCACACTCCAAAGGTCTCTGCAAGTCAAGTGGAAAAATAAAAGACCATGAAAAAATGCTTGTATAGAAAGGCCTTACAACTTTGTGCTTGCACTACCACTTAAAAAAAAAAAATAGTATTCTACTTTCAACAAATAACACAGCAAATCCTGGTAGAGCCCATTGCAACTCAGCTTAGAAACAAAGATATCACAAACACAATTACGTTTGATCCTCAATAACTGGAACTGCTGTGACACCAGTGTAACTCCACAACTTCATCCCAGTACTAAAGGGACACAGATGTTAATTGCTATGGACAGAAACCTAGAGCAGACACAGTGAAGCTACCAAGATATCTGTTTCATCTACTTATTCTCTTGGATAGATAAGCTTTATTATAAAATTATTTGATAGTATGTTTCCATCTCCACACAAATGTCCAAATTATATTACTTAGCATTCCAAGGCACCCAAATGTTTCATTATGGAATATAGTGCCTGTAACAGGCTATTAAGAGACTAAAAGCCCATGCAGTGACTCCAGAAATCTGTAAAACAGGACAGAAACCTGTATTCCTCAATTCCAGTCCTACATTTAATTTAGTAGGGACATCACCTTTCACGTTTCTAAAACCACAATTTGAAAAACAAAACATGAATAGCACCTGCCCAGTTACTGTCAGAAATTTGGTCCCCACATTTCTTGTCCTGTGCAACCATTTCTATCTTCAAGCTGCTTACAATGGTTGCAGAATTCAAATTTCATAGGACACCTACAAAGCGCATCCCTAGAAAAGTACCGAAGAATTTAAGTCATTATCTCCAAATCAATGTATTTTATTCACTGCTAATTTCAAGCAGTTAATCTTTTAAGAAGGTTAACAGAAATGTGTTTGACAAAATAAATTATAAGGTCTCTTGTAAGATCTGTGACAAACCAGAAGAAAGCACATGTCTCCAAAACAGTTCTTCAGAGTTCACATCCAGCAGAGGGACTGTGTAAAGAGGTGAAAAAGTGCCTGACATCATCATCACAATGTAAATATCATACGAATGGGTTTTTTCAGAAGTTGCAGTAATGTAATTTAAGAAAGTATTTACTATCAGGGCTGATAGGCATATAAAATCAAATCTAACTGATGAGAAACTTTTTAAAGAAGAGTGCAGTGAAAATGAATACAAAATGTTTTTTATTTAAAATGTTATAATTAGCTGTGCAAAAATAGTTTTCACAAGATGCTGTTTCATACTTGGCATTATAACGAAGCCTACAGTCTGCTTAAATGATGTCACAGGCACAAACAAGCCCAAAGAAACTCTAATTTGGGCCTGAAGAAGACTTCCTAGGTCAGAATCAGCGAGTAGCAGTAACAGCTAAGCTGTTTTTCAGAAATAAACTGTTCTGTTGGCCATATGTATGCAAAGATGTTTTCGTACACGAAATACAGTTAATATGCGTTCCAGAAAAATAAGAGCCATCAGCACCAGCCCTAGTCTGTACATGACACACTCCTGGGACATTCTCAGTACATGAGCCTGAACAGTGTGTTTCAAACAGACTGATTCAGCCTGGTGGTATTTCCTGTGAGCTAGAACATACCACCCCGGTTTCATTAAACAGAATAGTAAGTCACAAATAAGTCAGGCATATGTCTGGACAAGAACAGTACCACAGAGATGAAGACTGACTGTGGGACACAGTTATCCCAAATTCCAGCACTCCGCCTGAAAAACAAAAAACCACTTTTTCTAGTAATATAGACTCATATAACTACAAAATGAATAACAGAGAAAAAGTAAGAGTACAAGTTTACCAAAGACTGGCATCTCCTGAGGACCATAACTGATTTGGAAACATGCTATACTGATTTTTCTGCAAAATTACCAGTGAATGGCAGCTGAAACAACTGCCTTCCTGACGCCGTCAGACACGAGACTTGGCACATTTCTAGTTTGCCCTAACAAGCATCCTATGTTTTACTCAAACTGGCTGGTTTCCACATTTGAGTGCCGACTAAACAATGACCAAACATCTCCCAGTTAAATGCCAACAGCAAGACAAGAATACAGATAGGAGCTAATGCCAGCATTAGGGCATACAGCCCAACAGCTCATGGACTGAGATCGATTTTTTACTTTAATTCACAGAATCACAGAATCATTACGGTTGGAATAGACCTCCAAGATCATTGAGTCCAAACTTTGACCAAACATCACCTTGTCAACTAAACCATAGCACTAAACGCCACATCCAGTCGTATCTTGAAAACTTCCAGGGATGGTGACTCCACCACCTCCCTGGGCAGCCCTGTTCCAATCTTTTCATCTGGGGCGTCCACTGCCACCATGATGGATCTGGACTGCAACCACCACTTCGATAGGACAACGACCACCTCTTTGATAGAACAACGACCACCACTTCCATCAATGAACGTCGAAATTGCAACAACCAAGTCTCACTGCTGGATCCAACAGGTGTCTTGTGGGTCTTTCCAGTTGCTGGGGGGGGGCCGTAGCCCTGTTCCAACTGCCTGTAGGGCACCACAGCCTTATTCCAGCACCATGCAAGCATCTGCCCGTATCGAATCCCACCTATCTGCCAGTATTGAATCCCACCTATCTGCCATTTCCTGACAGCGCTGACTCTCCAAACATTCCCACAAGGTTTTCTAGTGTGGGTGAAGCCAACCACGTGGAAGGGCAGGCAACTTGTCTCTGTCCTGTGGCCACATGTGTTTTTCCCATGTGGGGGAGGCTGGCCATCATCTCGATTTGGTCCAGTGGGCAGGGCTTGGGAAGTTTTTCCTCATTGATTAGTTTAACCCAAGAATGGTCTCATCAGCATTTAACCCAATGCTGGTTTTATCAGAATTCTTATTGGCATTCCTCTTGGTAGAGAGTTATTTTTTCACTTACATCCTGGCATATTTGATCTCTTTCTCTCTGCATTGGAGAAGTCAGGGGTATTGAATCTCAGAGGGGAGACTTCTGTCTGAGGTCTCCACCTCTCCAAATTGTCTCAAACCAAGACAAAATTGGCCTGTTCCAATCCTTTCAGTGAAAAAAGTCTTCCTGGTGTCCAACCTGAACCGCCCCTGGCATAGTTTGAAGCCATGTCCTCTTGTCCTGTCATTAGTTTCCTAGGAGAAGAGACCCACTTTGCTACAACCCCCTTTCAGGTAGTTTTAGAGAGTGATAAGGTCCCTGCTGAGCCTGCTTTTCTCCAGGCTAAACAACCCCAGCTCCCTCAGTCTCTTCTCATAGGATTTACTCTCAAGACCATCACCAGCTTCATTCCCTTTTCAGGACTTGCTCCAGCACCCCTTGTAGTGAGGGGCCCAGAACTGAACATACTCAGCACTTGAGGTGTGGCCTCACCAGTGCTGAGTACAGGGGGACAATTACTTCCCTAGTCCCGCTGATCACACTGGTTTTGATATGGGCCTGGGTGCCACTGGTATTCTTGGCCTCTTGGGCACACTGCTGGCTTATGTTCAGCCGACTGTCAACCAGCACTCCCAGGTCCTTTTCTGCCAAGAAGCTTTCCAGATGTTCTTCCCCGAGCCTGTAGCAATGCATGGGGTTGTTGTGGTCCAAGTGCAGGACTCAGTACTTAAATTGCCACCCTCAGTACAGAACACAGTAGGGTTGAACACTCTTTCTACCTTAAGTCTAAATTTCCTTCAATAGCTAGGTCTGAATATAGTCCCTCAAGCTCTTTATAATAAATTACGGTTTTATAATTTTCCAGACAGCATGTTAATCCCCATGTATCAACAGATATGTGAGTTTCAGCATTACTAGTTCTTTAGTCTCACCACCCAGAATCTCCCTACAGAGAAAATTTTATTAACAGTAAGACCAAAAGTAAACTATTGTAATTTTAAGACACAGCAAACATTGTAATATTTTAAGAAATACAAGTCCAGTATCCTCAGTAATGTTCAGGAGAAACAAAAACTGCAGATGAGAAAAAATAAATCCAAGAAAAACATTGTTTCTCCTGACTTGTTCCAATTCTCCATACGCAGCCCAAAACCTCTCCCCTCCCACACTGACAGGCACATGTAGGGACGCACACCCTTCACACCCTGCCCTTGCCTTGCTCCCTGTATCCTTCCAGGCCAGGCAACACCCTTCTCCTCCAGAGACACTGACTGCTGGACTCCTCATGGTGTTAACTTATCAGCATACGGGCAAGAAGAGTCTATCCAAAATTGGCAATGACAACAAAACAGAATATTTGTTGGGAAAAAAGCTAACAAAGCAACGTGGTAACACTATTTCTTGTCTTCAGTTACCAAGTCATAAGCGTTAAAAGAACTTCTAGATAACAAAGACCACCACTGCTGCAAGTAGTAACAAGCTACAGAAGACATGTCTTTCAGATTTCCATTTCGGTGGGAATATTAGCTTTTCAGAACCTAATGTTCAGTTCAAAACCTGAAAATTACTCCCACTTCAGAAGACTCAGCCATACAAATTATGACTCCCACAAGAGAGTAAACAAAAACTTCTAATGTGTGTGGGCACGTAGAACACTATGTGTGCATAAAATTCACGTAAGTTCAATAGGACACCTGGCATAGGTAGCCCCTGACATGCAAAAAGGTCAACAGAGTTGGGGCCTGTGCTTCATATGGGACAGCTCTGTGTCAGTCAGATTAAAAGGTTACTTTTCGTACCTGTCTTTCATGTAACATGTCTGGGTGGAAATGTTTCCCACACAGAGCTACATCTTCAGTGCAAAGTGCATGTGGAGTAGCAAGACATCAATGAGAATGTTGCTTAGGAAGGGATGTTTTGTTAACTGGAAGGCAGCAAAGCAGATTATAAATCACAAAGCTGTTGGAACACAAGCAACCTATTTCATTCACAGTGGCTCATGTAGCTTCATGGGAAGCACAGGCTCGTAATGTCAATATTGATGGCATTATGGCACAGTCAAAAGAAAAAAAATCTCTTGGTTATAAATTAAATGGGCTTATTTCTTCTCTTTTTTTTAGTGAATCTTGAAACCATATGTGTTTATAAGACATTTGGTTACATTTATTATGTAAAATACCTAAAATAGATCGTAATCCCACTTTTAAGACACAAAGGAGATATCTTCAAAATCTAGATTAAGCAAGGGGTAAAAGTTTGGGTGCATTTTTTTAGAAGAATGATCATAAAACAGCAATAATTTTGAGGAACTCTAATGCTTTCTGCCTTTATTTTTAGGACCCTTATGTTCGGTGGGGGGAAAAAAACCTCAAGAAATATCATAAAATGTCCAAAAATTCCAGAGCCTTAATCTATCTTTGCAAGGTAGGATAATCCTGCTGCTTCCTTTTTTAACCTGCTTGGATACACTATTTTGTTTTCACATAGAATAGAACAGAACTCTTGAAAGAGCTCAAATAGCTTCACGAAGTAAGGTGCAGCGGGCTTTGGTTTTTTTTAACCTTTCTCCAAAACAAATGGTTTACACTCAGACTGCCCAATCACTCAGCAAGCTTCCCTCAGCCAGCAGTTTTCACCAGTCCAGAGGAACAGAAAGCTTACAAGTTCGAACTGTGTCAAATCCATGCAGTAGCCAGAAGGGAAAGGCATCCCCGCATTTGGCAGCCACGGCACACACACGGACACTATCAATCGAGTATTGCCAGCGTGAAAGTAAATAGCATCAAGCTTTACAAGGTGAAGCCTTTGGTTTTCGCTCTTCTCCCTAGTCTTTATGCATTACTTTAAGAAAGCATCAGGGCTACCAATACCCTTATCGTGTGCTCACAGAACTGAAAGGTCACATCCTGCAAAACAACACAGAAGTTCTGAGATAACAGGACAGCTGCTTACTTATCCCTCAGACAAAAATTGTCATATTTTTATCTTGATTGCTCACCTACAGAAAAGTCACTTTCTTCTGCTAACTTCAAAGAGATGTAAATTTTTCATATTCTACATTTAAGAATTGTTCAGAGAGCTACACCAAGGTAGGAAAACCCAAGCGGAATACAAAAGTGTGCTGGTGTATAAGATGCAAGCTATTTCTGTCACACCGACCCACTACACTGGGATAACACCAATATATTTTACATATGTATATTTCACCATACCAGTATATTCTTATCTAATCTGAAAACATTTCTGAAAGTAATTGTAAACTTTCCCTATTGTACTTCTGGCATGAATCACTGTCCCGATCACTGGTCAGTTTTTAAAACTCAGAACTGTCCTCAGTATTTAATGGACACAGAAACATACAACCCCCCAAAAAAAATATTCTTCCTAAATTATTACAGTATTTCCAGCTCTAGAGAAACATGTCTGCATTGCATCGATACAGTTGACAGCACTGACTGTTCTGCTCTGCAGGCTTTACAGTACCTGGCACTGGTAAGCACCGGTGCCTACATGGGGATGAGGGAAGGGAAAAAGAGCTGGAACAAAAGACCTTGCAAATGGCATTTTAGAGCTCTTAACATGTATAAATCAACAAGGTTAATGAGATCCTATTGCCATTAATTTTATTTTTATTTGTAATGGTTTTAGATCAATATAGAAACTGCAACCCACTTAAGTAAATCTATACAGTGCTTCCCAAACAGGCCACCAACTACTCGTTGCTTGAGTGAAAGAAACTGTGATTCCCTCTCCACACACGGCCTCATATGACCACACAGCACAAGTCAGGATATCTCAAAAAGTATAGAGAGCCTATACTCTTTAAAAAGGCAAACCACACCACACTGCCAGCTTCTCACCTATTTTTAAAAGTGCATTTAATTCCTTTAAGTGACTAAGCTGTCTTTGCCATTCAAGACACTTCTTGTCTCTCAGCATTTTTCTTACCAATAAGTGGAATTTTCTGACAAGGCTTCTGGGAGAGGCCTGCAAGCTGACCTCCCATGGAGCACCTACTCCATTTCAGTAATTACAAATTTAAATACCATGTTCTTACATCCACTCCCAACTAACTCTAATTTACACTTTCTGGTAGTTATCAAATGGACAACGTCATGATCTAATTACACAGCAACAGAAGAAGAAAAGGCTGAACAACTGTTATTATTCCCAGCAGCCTCATCTGGGCTGTAACCTTGCAATATTTAACAGATAAGCCTTGGTACAATATACTTGACATTTACATTTTCAAATGTATGTTCTATCCAACTGCCCTCAAAATATTGGTTTAATTAAGATATAGGACATTACTGCCCAGAATCACTTCACTAAAAAGGCATATGTTAAATAGTCCAATAACCAGTATAATATAATTGAGCTCTGTCACTTGGAAAACCATTGCTTAACTAGGAGAAAAATCAATATTCCCTCTTCTCACAATGTTTTCCATTTCACTCTGTGCAATCAAAGCTGCACTAAAAATGCATACTGAACACAGTCAGCAGTACCAGAGGAACATAAAGAATACACTAAGATTTAAGCATGATTTTAAAGCAGTGGATTTATTAATAATAACTCAACATCTAACATGGCATTTAATCAAGGTTTAAAGCATTTATCTCTCCCAGTGAACAAAGACAGAAGTTACTAAATCCTATTATCAATATGAAGAAAAAAGCAACACTGATACCCATTTAGCACAAAGAAAGGCAAACATGACAAAAATGAAGAGAAACTAAAGGTCAACGTTATAGGATGGAAATCAAAATGCAAAACATGTATTCCAATCATTCCTGCTGCTTTAGGTGCTGCAATAATGCTCTGCAGAAAGTGGCTCAACTCACAGAGTCATATTACCAATCATAAATCTTTTTTATAATGAAAAATGCATACAGGGAAAAAATGTGCAAGTAACTATTCCTTTTTGCATGTCATGGAAATTTTCAGCAAATTTTTAGGTTTAGCATTCTCCTAAACAAGTAGGATAAGAAAAAAAAAAAATCACTGTAATGCTGCAAAAACCAGCAACAATGCATTGTTTTAGAAACAATAATCGGTTTTCCAAAAAAAAAGGAGTAAAAATGTCACAAAACACAAAGTGAATTAAACAATTCTTTGGCAGTAAAAGATGTATGTGTTTTACACAGAGGCATAGACCAGTGCCCTCATTAGAGCAAAAGCTCCCAAATATAAACAATACACAAGCCACTTTTGACTGATATATGGACTGATAATGACACCAAATTAGCTCATTTAAAACAAGCTCCATTTGTGAACTAACTTGGGCATTAGCAAAAATGAAAGGACAGTATTACTGTGCACATGATAATGGGAGGTTCTGTAGCACAAATACAAGATTTGGGGGCCCAAGATAGTAAATATCTCTGCTTAACAAGCTAAACCCACTTAGATTTAAACATTATAAAGCTATCTTCTAGTTTTAAAATTTATGTAAGACCTTTAAATCTTCCCACCTTAAATATAGATTCCCTTGATTTCTACCCTTCAGTAAAAGAGAGAATCATAGTCATGACCGTTTCCTACTGCAGTGTGTTTCTTGAGCTCTCATTCATGGATCCTTCTCCTCATTCCTGAAATATTGACACTCCCCCATATACCACCTACAACCCACCCTTCAGAGGAACTCACAGAAATGATGACTCTAAAAATCTCTACACTCTAATTTTAGTTCAAGGAAAAGCCCCCAAATTATCTTTACTAAAACCAGCCCCCCTGACTTTAGTAAAGTCAGCATTAGAATTAAATGACACCTTTGCTATATGTGAGCATTCTAGTCATGAGAAGCTACACACATGCATCCACAAGTAAGTATTAACTTTTAGAAACTATGACCAAGGAAAACCAAATGCATAAGAAAATCCTGTTCAAGTATATTAAAAATACTCCTGCAACTTCATTATCACTCACTGTCATCCAAAAACTGAATTCTGTGCCCGGTGCTAAGCATCTTAAAGGCTTGGTTTGGTTGGTTAGTTGGTTTTACTTGGGGTTTTTTGCTGGTTTTGCACTTTTTTGTTGTTTTTTTTTGGTTTGGAATGGGTTTTTTGTTGGGTTTTCTTTGAGGACCAACAGTAAGGGAGGTTAGAAGAGGTGAAAAACATACCTACCCTAGAGCTATAAAACATGAATTCACACAGTCATCAGGATGAGTAAAGGGAAGAGAGAACAGTAGTCATCATTCCTTCTGCAGCTTTATTTGCATCTTAGCTAGCAAATAAAGAAGAGGAGCCTGTAGTCTGTAATAGCCAACTCCACTTTCATCAATACAGCACATCACTCTCATCCTTCCCCTACCACCCAAACAATCAACCTCCAATACTGGATCTCATAATCCAGTGTCAAATGCTCTAAAATGATGCCAACAGCTCATAGCAAACACTGCAAAAAGACACACTCTGCATTGCAGCCTGAAAGGCAGCGGGCAGAGGCTTGGGCATCAGACTCAGTCTTACAAAATGCCAGTGCTCTTGCCGTAAGGAATGTCAGGAATCATTGTGCAGCCAGGAGAAACAAACAAACTCAGAAGAAAATGAGAGAGTATCCAACTTGCTTCCCTCTCAATTTTACTCTTGAGAATATTTTCAGTTCTGCTTCCTCACGCATTTGCCTTATCTGATGTACAGACTCTCCCCTGAGAATTCCTTTCATTAATATATGTAGGAGGTTTTATGCTGGGATCTCACTCAGAGCACAACTTTCTAGCGAACTTCCATTAGCATCCAAACATGGATGGTTTGAATCCTGGATTGTTTTCATACACAGTCTGAACAGCCTGAAACAGTTCTCTGCTGAAAAAGACATAGGAGTTTATCTCAAGACACAGCTGAGGAATACACTTCCTTTTAACAGCCAAAGAGGTAGGTTAAGGTCTGTTCTACAAAGAATGTTAGTCATTTTCAACTCAGCTCCATTTTAATTTGGAAAAAATACTCAATATTAAGGACTACTATTAACAATCAATTATCCTTACTTTGAATTCTTATTTCTTTTCTTAAAGGTAATTGTCCTCCTGCTCTGGGAGGATCAATATATTACAAACACTGAAAAACACATCTCTGAATCAGCTCAGCAAGTAGCAAGGAGTCAGCTGAACTGACAAGCAGGGAACTAACTGAAACTGTTGAAAAGAACAATTTTCTGGTAAGCACAAAGATAAAATGTCCAAAAAAGAAAGCTCAGATTTTCCCAGAGACATTTCTCACCACCAACAGAAAGGGCCACATTAACTACGGGCTCAGTTAAGACTACAGCAGGCAAGTGAGTCAGAACTCAATAGATGAGCTGTTAGTACTGACCAGGCATATACCCCTTGCCTGCTACAAATACCTTCATTTCACCATAGGAGTGTCCCGAAGAACGTACATTTTACTTTGCCACAGTAATAGGTTCATCTATTCTCATCACACAAATACATCCTACCTGCCCTCCTGAAATCTTTCCATGTTGTTTCTTTCAGGAAAGATTTGGCTCCTTACCATTTCCTTACCTGGTTGACTTGATAGTGTTTTGACTTTGTAGCATAATAAGAATGTATTTTCTAAATACTGTTTTCAAAAATTGCCCAGAAAGCTGCACTTGTTCCATAGCTGTGTTCAAACATACAGCCACCCGCTGCAACAACGGCCAGAAGGTGGTAAGAGGAGGAGAAAAAAAACCAACTGCACAGACTAGGAAATCAATGAAGAGGCAAATTGAAAAGAATACAACAAATCCTGTTCTACAATGTGAAGTAATGTCCAACACAAAAAATGTAAAAGGGATTGTGACAGTACAACATGGGGCAAAAAAAGGGAAATGTAAAAAGACAAAGACCACAGTTCTGGCATTTTCATGTCTTCCTGTGACACACATCTAATCTAAAGAGAAGATACAGGAGACAAAAGTGGCACCACAAAGTTAAAGTACTAGAGATATCATTTCCTCTCTAGCTCTATGCTATGTTCATAATAAATAAAATTTTTAAAAAAAGACACTTTGCCAAATATTTTCCAGTAACAACTCCAAAGGATGTATTTCATAATAAATTATTGTTGTGTTTTGAGGCTTGGGCTGGGATGGGTTTTTTCCTAGAGTCTATCTTTATATGAAAAGTCCGATTCACTTACTATAAGCATGCAACAGTCCAGACAAGGATATAATTTAAAGATATCTAGGTCTACAGACATCAGATTCATTTACTTATTAGCAGCATGTAATAGGCTTTAACAAATTATATTACTTGATTCTGATTTTTATTAAAATCATAGTGAAAACTAAAGAGATAATGAAATTATTTCCTACTTATTCACACTTGTCATTTTATTGCTCTGTTATTACACGGACACCACTACAGTTATAGGAATTATTTTCTATTGTTTTATTGTGTGAACTAGACATAAGCATTTTATAGCTTTACCCTAATCTGATTTCTTCCTCTTTGGCATGTAAAGAGGATGAGTTCAGCATAAAGTAAGGAAAATAAAGCAGAGTCCCATGCCAACAACCCCCTACACAACAACTTGTGTGTTAAAGAGAGGGATAGGAGCTCAGTGATACGAAAATTTTAAGTCTCTTGAAAATACACTAAAGTCTATTCCAGATTCACTGGAGAAAATATATGCATTTTCAGCATATTTAATAAGTGTAATAATTGAAATGCTTAAAAGTTAGAGTGATAAAAAGCTACATTTATCTTTTCCAGCACATTAGTGTACAATTACAGCTGGTCTAAAAATAGGCAAAGTTACTCACAGCTGAAAAGATCAAAATTGTATTCCTTGAGTGACTTGGTTTATTTTTAGGCCGGTCTTAAAAAGACCAAGAATTCACTCGATTAGGGAAAAATGTAATTGCTGTTGGTAGTCAAGCAGACATATTTTCTTGAACTGAAGACTAAAGCTAGGAAGTTATAAAAAATTGTTTTAAATAGATCATGAAATAATCTCCAATATATGCAACTTGCCAACAAAAGCCAAGTTGATTAACTCAGCCAAGAATAGAAACATTTTCTTTTTGGAAGGCACACAAGCAAATTAGATCTCTCACACTTTGAAATGACTGTTTTTAAAAAAGTCAATAGTTTACATTTTCTCACTATATCTAATGAAACAAAATGCCTGTTTATGAATATTTAGGCATAGTACAGATAAAACAAACTTGCAACGAATTAACATAATCTGTAGAGAAACTCAATTTTCTCCCCTGCATGTGCAGGTGAATACACAGAACAGATTGATATCTCCCATTGCGAGTGTGGCTCAGTGTTTCTAAGCAACCTTGCTCCATCATCTCCTGTGACAAAAACAAGTGAAGAGTTTGAACTGCAGTTTGATAGAGCTGTGAATACTAATGACTAATCAAAAAAAAAAAAAAAAAAAAAAATCCCATTTCTCATCATCAGTTTCCAAATGGAACATAAAGAAAACACAATTACAAAAATACTTATTAAACTGAAAATTCAAACAATTAAATTTAATCGTGTCTTCAATGATTATCTAAGAACTGAGAATTCAGATTTCAAAAACCAAATCAGGTAATTTTTTCTTTTCTTGTGCAGCCCATAATATCCGCAAACATATTCATTCTCAAAATCTGCAAGCACACAACTAGAGATGGCAACATTTCTTGGACATAGAATTTACTTCAAACCTGTTTACCACTTCTGAAAAGCCAAGCCACCTCGGCAGGAAATTAGTTGCTCTGATCTCACCAGCCAGACGCATCATGCACCATCCCACAAAAGAACTGAAAATGCAAATGCTGAAAGCAGGACACCGCAGTTCTACCCCAAAGAGTAGCTTGAAGTTATGTAATGGTCACTTATTTTCAGAAACTGCATTTTGACAGACTTGCAGGAACTACAAGGTAGAGTAACAGGCCAGAAACTTGCCTACTTATCCCTTGTTCACCCACTCTGAATTTTGTCTAATCCATAAGAAATATATAAGGAGCAAAAAAACCCTTCATGAGTCTTTTTACATTCATTAGGGGTTGGGGGCTGGGAGGAAAATACACATACCAATTCTCTGTAAAACTATGCAATTAGCAATTCAACAAAACAAAACCCTATTCTTTAGAAGAGCGGTAATTATATTGCTTAGGCACTCAAAATGTCTCACAAGAAAGTGAATATTTTTCCAGGAAAAAAAAAAAAAAAACAAGCTTTGACGGTTTCCTGCGTACAGAAGAAAAATATGACTGCTGTCATACCCTCTTGGCCTAAACAATTATTAATATTTTGTCTTTTAAGGGCAAATTCTCTCTGTTTGATTGTACTTTAGTCACAGCCTCCTCTTTGTTACTGCAATTTTTCCAGGACAAAATGAAAACAAACTGCAAACAATCAGTAGTTAAAGCACTTTCTAAAAAGGAATCTGAAATCTTACTCCCAAGTACAGAAAGCAAGAAGAGCAAGACAAGAATATGAAAATTAAGGACACATAAGCTCATTTTTTATTCCTATGCCAGAACACCGTGATGCCCACAGAGCTGAGCAGGTGCAAGCACCAGTCAGAGAATCCCGGCACAGTCAATGCTCACGGTGCTGCACCAATCCCTACAACGAGCTGACAGTTGCTTGACACCACCAAACATAAAAGCAAGATCTTCCCCACGAGAGGAAACAGTGAATGGACTGAGATGTTAACCTCTACGTATTTAGCTTTAACCATCCTATATCTTGTTCAGTTACATATTTTAGCAATGGACAACAAAAGTTAATAAATCCTCTAGTTGGAATAACCCGTTCTCCAGCCAAACAAAACAAAAGACCAACACCCGAAAAAAAAAACCAAAAAAAAAAAACAAACAATAGTTACTATATGATTACTTCAATGAGTTCTAATGTAAACAAAGTAATATAAGTACTGACCACAATTGTATGTGCAAAAATTGCTTACGTTTTCAGAGTTTTTCACAGAATATTCTGAGTTGGAAGGCACCCACAAGGAATCTGCAGCATAGTCTACATTTAACTACATATATTGGCTGATCTCAAGAACGGGGGGGGGCGGGGAAGGGGATTTATATGAAGTTATTTAGTTTTAAAATGCTAATAACAATTGTCAACAAATTGAATACTTTTGCCCCCCAACCTCCCGTAAGTGTTTTCTGTTGAACATATCCTCAGTGATGTGAGTGACTCCAAGCTAACCTCGCAGACCTAGAGTCTTGAGCCTGGCTGCATCCCAGGCACTCTCAGGCAATGTACCAAATGCAAGAAGCAGAGATTTGTTGAAATCACAGATGTTTTGCTACAGTTTTTTAGAGTCTTTGCTATTGCTCAGCCGACGTCCAAGGAGACTGGATTTAAGGACAGTCACAAAGTAGCTAAAAATGGATTTTGCATACACAAAATTTGCCAATGGCCTGAAAATTCAGTTTACTGTATTATACAAACATGCAAGATACAGTCCTAATACTGTCAAGATGCTTTTTTGGAACAATAATAAATTTTTAGCAGGTAGCAGAGATTTTCAGTATATTTTCCACAGCAAAATGTAGGATGACAAAGCATTCTGCTGATGTAAGATTATGAAAACATCATTTCAAATGTATGGCAAATTGAAAATGGGAAGCTCTGGAAGAAGCTTATATATATATATATATATATATATATATATATATATATTTGCACTAACAAAATTATACATGGCTTATTCACAATAAAAAAAAAAAAACCTGCCTTCCTTCCACCACAGTATCACTAAAGAGTAAATCAAAATGCTGTAAAAAATATTTTGTAAGAGCACAAGGCATAAATACCAGTAATTTAAGAGTTCCTTTACAGTTAGTTTTATGCAACATCACCTAGAGATTGATATGTAAGTTAACATCTTGATCTACCCTCCAAAACTTAAAGCAATACAGACTAGAGAAAAAGGATGCATAACAAATTCATAAACTATGATATTGCAATCTCATTACTGTGTTGCTTTTCTCTTCCCATACTACATAGGTTTGTTCTGACAGCAATGGGGGTTCTGGCCAAGGAGCCAAGAACCTGGCACTAAAGGTGCAGTGAGGCTTTCTGGCATATATAAGTGAAATTACAAACTACTGGTTGGACTTCTAAAACATTTCTTTTCCCATAAAACATCAAATGAAGCTGTCTCTAAGAGAAAACTTTGCTAATAAAATTATAAATCACCCTCTTGGCTCCAACAGGGGTCACTTCAAAGGTTCTCAGTATCTCTTAGAAGAGAGTTACTTCTACAAGAACTGTGTCATCTTTGACAAAGTGATGCTAAGATGCATCAATAAAACAAGCAAGTCAGGATTTGAAGTGATAGATAACTTTTATTAGACTACACAGTTGTTAATAATAATACTAACAATAATAATAATTATGATGATGATGAAATGTTTTCGCACACATAAATCCTTCCTCAAGTGTGAAGCAAAACCCAGGCTTTTAATAGAATGTAAAACACTGCATAAGCATAAATAATCCTCACTTCTCATTTTTAATTTCTATGTAGAGTTAAGTAGGGATTTTTTCCATTAGGTAAATTTCATCTTGTAACACTTCATTAGTCCAAATAATGAACAGATTACGCAAGAGTGCACAAGAAAGCTTAGAAAATGATAAAAATTTCTCCACAGGGTTTCTACTTTTCCATGCTAAAAGAACACAACCTGGGATCCCTCCCACATACCACAGACCATTACACTGAGACAGGAAGGCCTTCCCCATCCCAGCCTTTTCACATCTCTTTGCTGAGGTCCAGTCGCCCTTCGCTCCACAATTGGCAGAGCTCTTGGACATAACTACACCTCATCAGAAAAATGATCTCAGAAATCACATTTCAAGTCCTCTCTCTTCCTTGCCTTGCTGTGACTCACAGTAGATGGCAAGCAAGATAGGATTAACCAAAGAGGCTCAACTATATCTTGCAGTTAGGAGATAATCACCAATTACTGCTTCAGACAAATCTGATTTAGCCTTACTGCAAAAGAAGAACTGTATGATGGGGAGAGAAAGAGGTAAAGAGACCTTAAGATTTTGATAAAGCAAACTGCTTTTCCACTAAGAAAATTAAATTTTATACTTGAAGTGTTCTCTCCTGATTAATACCACTGTATTTTCTAAAGAAATTCTAAACTAAATTGAGTTACTGGTCAATTGGGGATTTTATTCAATTCACTGCTGGCACCCATTTCTCTTTATCTAAGTATTTATATAATAAAAATAATAAAAAATGGTCATTACATGAAAGCTGAGTGCTTTACAAAGTCTAAGAGGAATGTAATAAATGACTTCCTTGTTTCATTGAAAGCGTTGTCTAAAGTGAGTTTCTCTATAATTAGATGTATACATGATAAATAAGAAATACATACCAATTTGCACTGTTTGATAAGAAATGCCTTGGCTTACAGTATAATTTATTTCTATCAAGAAATCACTATGTCTAATTCTACTTAAATTTGACATTTAGCTTTTATTGCATACCTTCACATTATGAAAAAAACAAAAGGAAAAACAAGCAATATTCTCACATCTATTCTTCCTAAGATTTAAATTAAAATAAATCAAAGAAGGTTTAGGGGAGGAATTTACAGATCACTATTACAAGCCAGTTGTTCCAGATAATCTCCCATAGGATCACTCTTACTTTCAGAGAAGTTATGGATAGCAGATCTTTGGGGCAACAGAGAAGCTGTGGATGCCCCATCCCTGGAATTGTCTGTGTCAGGTTTGATGGGGCTTGGAGTAATCTAGAGAAAGATGTCCCTGTCCATGGTAGGGAGTTGTATTAGATGATCTTTGAAGGTCCTTTCCAACCCAAACCATTCTATGATTTTTTTTTTTTTCATCGCAACATCTTTTCACTTTCTACAACAGCAAGAACCTTTCAAAACCACTGGTTGTTGAGAATGATTATGGCAGCCTACCAACCCAGTGGTGACAGAAAGAGCAGACAGTATCAGGCTGTCCATCTGCCCTGCAGGGTGGAAATCTGGGTCAGCGAATAAAAATAACAGCACATGTTAAAACTTTCATAAAAGTATATAAAATTTCCGTTGTCCACAAAGATGTTCACTTCGTCTTCTCCATGTTTACTAAGGTGTTGCCCAATAGTGGACTTGGCTATGCAAAAATAATCTTCCCAGACATCGCTGGTAAATACATCTGTCACCAATCAACCACTGGACTGAAAATTCCTCAGAAATCACAAACGGTATTACAGACTTAACTGTCTCCTCAAAAACAGGCAAAAAAAAAAAAAAGAAGCATGTTCTAAAGAAGAACATATCATAGATAACGAGATCCCACAGGTGTACCTTTAATTTTATGATGTTCTGATGCAACACATATTTATCAAATTAGAGGAGGACCGGTAAATAGCAGCAGGTTTGCTGACTGAATAAGCAGGGAAGATCTATATGTGGGTAAAATTATCTTCTGATTCTAAAATAGGCTTTAATATACTACTGAATATACTAATATACATACAAGGTACAAAAACCCATTACCGTTTTCACCAGACACATAATTTCTATTTATGATACACAATGTAGTGTATCATCTGTAATCACCAATTTAGGTTATAAAAACCCTCAAGCAGTGGAACCAATAAATCATAAAATAGCTTAGAGCTATTAGTAAACATTAATTCTATTCTCAAAGCTAAATTATATTTTGCAATTTCTATCAATGGGTTTGAATGGAACCTTGAAATGATTAATGTTTTATCATAGATAGCCCGGGCAATGCACACAGAGGCTGCCATTTAGAATTTAATGCTGGTGCTGTGTTAGTGACCACGTAAAAACTGATAGACTTATCAACAGTCCCAGTACTGTTGAGCACAACAGATTGCAAAAATAAGCCATGGATTTGTAATTAAGTCTGCAAGCTAGAAGGCTCAATATTTGGTGGTTGACATGAGGTATTGCCAGCCACAACTTCATAACAGTCCCAATACACTTGTGCCAGAAAAGAGATTCACTTGTAATTGGTATCAACATAATTGAAATGTATGCATGTGATTCAGGTGTCTGAACCAAGGCTCCCTCTGCTGTCAAGATAGACTTTTGGAAACGGAGACTCAGAGCCCACCTGGCAGTGTTCTCCATTTGCTATGTGCTCACACTCCCATTGTAAGAATAAAAACAATTAAGTCACACAGTCTGACTATTCCTGCTGGTGTTCCCTAGTCAAGAGTGAGGTTGCACAGAGGACAACATCAGACCGTTCTGTCCAGACACCTGCTACAAGAAGGTGAAAAAGCAGCATTTTAATACAGAAGTGAGGTATTGGTACCACAGGCTTGGGGACAATTATATTCATGGTAAGTGACTGAAAAATGCAGTCAAGATCAGAACAATATCTACATCTTCTGATCTCAAGTATCTACAATCAGTCTTTCTTAAAAGTTGTACTGCAGTACGGTGACCAAGCTGCACAGTAGATGGCAACATGACCAGCACAGAGAGTATGAAAAACAGTCAGATATCACAAACACTGGTGTGTAGTTGGAGGACAGAGGAGAAATTTAAACATGCAAAAATAAGAAGTGATCCTATATCACAGGATTAAAAAGAAACTGAAGTCTATAAACTCTGAAGAAAGCCATCTGAAGAGGAACAAGACATCTCTGAAGAGCTAAGTATCATTTCCTACAAGCCTCAATAAAGCATCCAATAATGATGCAAGTGATGGCTGTTTTGAAACCTTTAGAATACACTATGGAGGATTCTTTGAAACTAATGGATAGTGTGCCCAGCCCATTTAAGGCAAATACGGATAAATGTATATGCGTAACGCATGTAAAGAGAGAAAAAATGATATCGTGGTAAAGTTACTGATGGATTAAGACTATTGTTAAGAATAAAAATTTGTATTTTGTTTAAACTAAAAACGTTTTTTTTCCTTCTTTGCTTCAAAAACAAAATGGAATTTTCTGTAGCAATTGATTATGTGTTATCCCCAAATCACCTGTTAATATTTGTCCTGGAGAAAAAGAAACAGCAAATTCACATCTAGAAGATTTCTATCAATTTCCTGTAACCTTTTTAAAATCAGAGTAAATTTTAACATTCATTTTTTCTCCCCACAGAGGAACTTCTTTACATGAAAGCACAGAATGGGCTTCGTTTAGCTCTGTGTTTGCCTAAAACTGGCATTATATTTTTAGTTGTGCTGTGTTTTCATTAAAATTTCTATTAACTTTTTCTCCTCACAATGGAACTAGAGATTAAATCTTGTCACTTCTCTAAAACAAAACACAAATTCTTCTCAAACAAAAGACTTCATATATAGGGCAAAAGACCTTTTTATTTTAAAAAAAAAAACAATTAGCAGAGAGAATAATCATAGAAAACATCATCCCCTTTAAAACAACACTACAGTTGAGTTGATCTTGCTACTTCTAAATTTCCTTCTCCAAAGAACTACTTAAGAAAGCTTATGGGAGAAGTGGTACCGATAAAGTTTGACTGTGCTAATTACAGCAAGTTTGACTAACTGCTATCACAAGCTGGTGAGAAAAGTCAGCTTTTCATTTCTTAGACTCTTCAAATCTGAAGACAGACATGGGTGAAATGCTTTAATCAGTTGTGAATTATATTTAAATCAAATAAGTGCTACTATTTTGCTACGAGACACTTTTCCAAAAAGTTAAGACCTCTACTAAACATGGAAGGAAGCATCTCTTGCCTTTGCCAAGCGCCAGCACTACAGGTCACAACTCAAAAAAATTACGTGAGGAGGTGGGCTAGTGGATTCCTTCTGAGCACCAAGCCCTCCCCACAGCAAGAAGTCTGTATCTGAAATGCTTTTGATTCAACTATATATTTCTGTTCAATCAGACCATTGTCAAAAATGCACTGATAAGAAGATTACTAGTAAAAACAATTTGTAGTAATTCACTGCTTTGTTCATCGGCTCCTTGGCTAACAGCCATCCCTGTAAAAAATTGTTCAGAAAAGGAAAAAGTTTACTAATTTTTTTAGTCATAGGGGGCTTCAAAGCCCTGCACTAGCAGGAAGCTGAGAGTTTGTTTTGTATTTTCCACTTTCCAGGAAAGTTAAAAGGTAAGCCCAAGATTAATAAATTATAATTTTCGCCTAAATTCGCTACTTTGAATAAGGTTATCACTAAATGAAAATGGGGAGAAGAAAAAAAATAACACTTTTGGCTAACAAAGCTTTTGTGAAATCTTTGCTGCTTTTTCTCACAGCTCTGTGAGAAAGCCAAGATTAATTTCTTTAAACTTTTTATTATTGTTTATTTCCACTGTCTTTTTTCTTCTTTCCTTACCTGGTTTCCTCCACTAGTCAAACATACATCCAGATGCACAGCACCTTCCTTCCTACCCTTGTTCCAGCACACCTGTTGTTGTATAACCTTAATTTAATGAGAACAACCTCCCCAAAGCATTTTTATTATGAAAAACACAATATTTTATCCTAATATGTAATTATGTGGATGTTGCCATTTTTGTTTCAGTCCTATAAGCTTAAAGTGCTAATTGTAGTTTACCCCTTTGAACTTGCAAGGTTTCTTTGCCTACTTCCTTAGCTGATTGTCTTTACCAGAAGGACTGATAGTAAGTTGCAAAGCACCTCTGAAGGTGGCAGTAAAAAAAAAAAAAAAAAAAATCAAACCACAACTCAAATAGAGACCCTCTGTCAGATCACATATAAATTGTCTAAATAAATGGTAACCATCCCTAAAGACCAGAATATATCTTCTGGTCTGAAAAATCAAAGCCTAACCAAGAGACAAAAAAAAAAAAAAAAGAAAAGATTTTTGGTTTCAGCATTATGATTACTTTTGTAAAATGCCTTGTTGCCATTTGTTCCAGTACTTCTCATTTAAGTTTTAAAGAGCTGTGCTATGTTTGCCATAGTAAGGCTTTCTGATTTACACTAGTCCCATTAATTTAAAAGTAATAAACCCAAGAAGAGAAAGTCACATTTCTTATGTTCAGGAAATAAAACTGCCTTCAGCCATAGTCAATCCATATGGATTACTTAGTGGAAATCTCAACCATAATCTCATTTTAGTGCATCTCCTAGAAAGGCTTCAACCTTAAAAGAAAGTCAGCTCCCAGGGAACAAGACAGCCAACAGTTTATGTAAGAATTTAAGACACAATGGCATAAGTCACAACATACATGGCTATGTGTGTATGTAGGTGTACAAAATATATATGTACACGTCATATGGGCACTATCACTTTAAGATGAAGGGGAAACTAACATATATGGGAACAAAATTACATAAAAGATGTTACATTTATACACATTTGTTTATCTCAGTTAAAGCTGTTCTTGAAACTCAAAGGAAATCCTTGTTATTACAAAAGCCAAAAAAAGAAACAGTGCAAAATTAACAATTAAAAAAAATTATTAAACATATTTAAAGATAAGGAGTAAGGAAATTATAAGTTCTTTTCCATCCAATTTTACTAAAAGGAAGCAGAATTGAGATACCTGAAATGCCAAGAAGTTAAATAGGTGTATGAAAAAGAAGTTGAACAGATGTATGGATGACAGAAAACAATGAGGTTTTTTCTCTTCTTTCCCCCCCACAATTACAATTCAGCAACAATATGTAACGAGTGCTGGGTCAAATTATTATTTTGAGTGGTAATACCACAAATCCCTAGAAATTCAAAGTTTACATAAGGCAGAGCTAAGAGTTTGAAACTCAACTATCTGGTCTTCCTCAGTGAGGAGAAAATGGGGGGGAAAAGAAGTATTTTATCTTCTAATAAGGTGGGTTTACTCCCTTCCTTTTCAAAATCCTCAACAACTAACTGCACACAACATTAGCAACACCTCTACAAGCCTGGAAGCCTGGGAAAGTGCCAAGAAGGATCCGTTTCCTCTTGCAATCATCTCATCCCATTCAAACCCAGACTCAGCAAAGCATTTAATACTCAAGGTTAAATTTCAGCTTAAACAGTTTCAATTAAATAAATGTAACTGTTCCCTGTCCACTTCCTTTACTGTGTCCACAGGGAGGAAATCACATATTTTATGGACACAGAAAAGCGTGGAAGTCTTCTTTAAAAAGACAGCAGGAGCAGGCATCAGTACAGAAACTGTCCATTCTTTGGATATACCCTCCAAAGGCATCCACCATTACATAAGAAACTGAAGATATGGAAGGACCTAAATGTCAATAGTGTTAATACTCAAACTATGGTTATAAAGTTCACTGTCTCATTAATTTCGGTAAAACTGAAGCTGCTAAGGCTTAATAACATGTTTTAATTACATTCACTTGGGAAATTAATAGTGCCTTACTTACTAATGTTGCATAAATAATATTCCTTGCACATTTGGTTAGAAAAGACAAATTTTCTGATACTGTGGGGTTGTAGGTTGAAAAAAATACGGTTTTAATTAAGAGTGATGATTTTTTGTTTCCCCCTTGTAGTGCAACCTCCCTGTGCGACCCACACCTCTGACACACTCGGCAGCTCAGGAATGGGATGAAGGGGAACCACCCTTGGTTAGAGCTCTGCTACTGACACTGCAGTGTTTGAGGCACAAGCAATTTAGAGTGACTCATCTTCAAAGTCAGCCACAAAATAAGACAGTTTTGATCATTTTCAGGTCGCGTGAAGCTATTCACTCCCAAGGAGAAGAGCTGGCACAGGTGGCAGGTTCAGCACTGTCTGACACACAGGATGGTATTTACATTTTCATACAGACTCCAAATAAATAAAAGAGACCCATTTGAAAGGTGCCCCTGCTATGTTTCCAGACCTGAGAAAGGAAAAATATGCTGTCTTTCTTGATAAGATTGTTTAAAAAGAAAAAAATCCACATGCTTTGCATTTTTTAATTAGGATTATGCTTTTCTAAAAAAGGGAATATTTTCTGAAATAATTTATATAGGAAATGTATTTTCATTGTCTAGATTCAAATGACTGAGTAACAGCGATGTTCTGTTGCCCATCTGAGGCTGAAAACAGAGGGTGTTCTCAGAGGGCCCTGGGAGTCACCCTGCACCCACAGCTGAGTGCTGGACAACCTCAAGGGACTGTTGGGAATGGGACTCAAAAACATCTCTTCTAAGCAGAAGAACAGGACCCCCAACCAAGTGTTTGCTCATGGCTCTCTCCATTGAGTAATATGGGCCTGGAGATCACAGAGCAGGACCTGATCCTAGAGGCTACATGTAAGGCAGCACACCTGCAGCAGCCCAGCCAGCCTGTGAGGGATGAGGAAAGACCCTTGGCATTGTGAGAGCTTCCTTGCTTTTATCCATTTATTTGCTTGACTCAATAATATCTTGAGAGCACATTTGAATTTAATTTCCTTCAGTTTTAACATGCACATCTTTTAAAAGAAAATCACATTTAGAAAAAGCCCGCTGTATCTGGTGCTCACAGATAAGATCTCAGCTGAGCACACAAGACGGCTCTATTCATGACACCGTGGCTTCCCCCCCACCAAACATCAATACAATCTCCCTGCAAGTGTGTGATACACTCCCACCGCCAGCATGGCTGTCGCTGAACCCGTGCAAGGTCAGTAAATAACCTCCTCCAAGTAATATCCTGCCCGGGCAGGAAGCCGCCGGGAGGCAGAGCCCTGGATAATGGGGAACCCACCCAGCCAGCGCATTTCAAGATGTTCTGGGGTATACATATTCCATTATTGTGAGTGGCATGAGGATGGAAGGACAGACACCCAACAAAGCAGTATCTAATAAAAGCAATGGTCAAGAGTCAGAAACAGTGGCAGCAGAGACAAAAGTCACCCAAAACAAACATTCTGCACGTGGGCAGAAATCCACTTGGTATGCTTAGGGTTTTTTATGCTTTTGTATGGTTGCCTAGGAGGCACTCCTTGTTCCTTATGAAAAGAAGAAGTATTTAAGCTTATTACATTTCTAGTTGTCAGAATACACAACAGAATGTTCTGGAATATAGATTTAGGCCCCCATACAAAACAACCAGAGTATACATACCCCAAAACGTTTCAGTTCATTAAGCCTCAAAGGGAAGCATTTGTACAATCCAGTCTAGATAAAAATTCAAAGATACCATGTGAAAGAAGTCAAGACCTGTCAGCTCATGCTGAGAAAGCTGAAAGAGGTGATTCTCTTATTATACATCTATTAAATATTTTCTTCCTCTGAATTGTAAAGCCATGTCAAAGCATTTTTTCATAGCAATATCCCACTATAAATCCCCACATATAAAATATGTTTTAAATATAACTTTAAATATTTAAACATTTTTATATATACACACATACACAAGTGAGGTTTTCCATAAATCACTACTGTTCCAGATTTTTTTAAAGTCTCACACAACAGACAGATGCACAAACCATTTTTCTATCGCTGTACAACCTCAAGTATAATAAGTCTTTATGGCCTGAAATATGAGCTTTTAACAACATCTGTGCAGTTAGAAAATATAACTCAGCTCCCTAATCACTGTAGGGAATAAGAGTCTTTTCAAAAGTACTACCTATGGTAAATACATATTAGTGGCACAATGTTAAAATGATTATATTTTTATTTAATTACCATCCACTCTACACAGCAGTTCACGTAGCCTAGATCACAATTAATCTTGATTAGTGAAACCTGCAGCATAGTACTGCTCAGAGTAATCAGGATGATTACACAACATATGATCTTTATGTTCCTGTTTTGTCTCCACAGCGGTTATCAGGTACTTATCAGTTTTCTAGCCCGGAAGAAAGTTTAGACAGGATGGCAACACGGGAACCAGCTAACCTGAATGCATTTCACTTGGGCTGCAGAAAAGCCATAAAAGCAAACAGATTGATCTTGCATGGGTTTCGATTTTTACATTTTTTGGAAAACCTGCACTGATGGAACCTATAGAAATTGACTCTTTAGAAAGAACAGCAAGTTTTTAATTTAGATTATAGTTTCCTCTAAGGACCATCAGTTGCTGGAGGCATGTTCATTATATTTGCCTCTTAGGCCAAGTACAGTGAGACACTTTTACTAATAATGTCTCAAATTGATGCTTATGACAGTAGGGCAGATAAAAGAAAGAAATCTTTTCAAAGGAGAGGAAGGGAGGGCAGAGACCTGAACCATGTAATAAAAGGTCCTGAGCAAGAAGAGTAAGGAACTGGAACTATAGAGATAAAAGAGCCAAGACAAAAAAGGTAAGATGGAAGAGGCTGGAAGAGAGCAAGTGAAATATGTGCAATTCAGTACCAGCCAACACTCATGCTCTCCCGTAGTCAATAACTGAAAATATTCCTTATGTACAGCACTGTGGATTATCTCCTGTTTACCTGCATGCAAAGTGAGACTGAGGGAAATACTCTACTTCTATGTGTCACAGCATTAGCAGAGGTTTGGGCAGCAGAACTAAGCTCTCCATAATCAGCTGAAGGTAAATGTGGTTTCCATTTCAAAGCCACAAGAAATTACACTCAAGGACGAAAAGACTTATAAACTACTATATGGAAACTTAAAATGTACATATAAAGCTTTAATTCAAGCATTGTTTCATGTGAAGTGCTTCATTTGGTTACAATTATTTTAGTCTTATTCTGTAACTATTAACATTCTACATCAGTACTTATTGTTAAATTACACATACAGGTAGGGACTTTTGAGACTGTGTGAATGAGGCAAACAAATAATAAAAGCAAGAGTAAAAGAGTAATTTTGCCAAAATCTGAAGTTCTCAGGGGTGTATATATACACCTATACATACGTCACGTATTATAAAATACAAATACCTGCTCTTGAAATCAGACAATAAATGTTGTGTGTCTATATTCTTTTGTGCCTATATACCTTTGTGAGCAACTTTTTCCCCATGAACAATTTATATCCTAGATGTGAAATGCCTCAATAAAATTCTGTGTTATTTTTAAACATGGCCTGAAAATAAAACAGCACAAAAAGCATCTTCTTTCCTGCCCTTACCTGAACTTCAGAACTTCCAGTAGGACGTTTCACAATTATGATCTAATCAGCAGGGTCAATGAGAGCCACTGACCATGACATGGAAAGAAATGTTTCAGTAGTTTTATAATGACACCTTAATGCGCTTCTCGTTAATCAATTACTGCCATTAGCAAGCGTCTGAAGAAGCAAGATTTGCAACAACTCTGCAATTAGGCAGCTAACTACAACTGTCAGTGTGGAGAAAAAAAAAAACAAACCAAAACAAAAATGAATGAACAAAAACCCAACCACCTAAGGAAATATGGAAAGAATTAAAAATCACAGAAAAACAATTACTCCACAGATGTTCCAGCCCTAAGCAGCCTGGTAACCTAAAGCTATGTAACTGTGTTACTGTGTTAGCAATTTCAAGTTCCTCGAGGAACTGCTGTAGTGGTGTCACTGCAAGTAATACAAAGCAGATGTTAAATGTTTTACCAATAAATGCATTATACATTATGTACATTCCCTGAAATTTCATTTTTATAAATTTAACCAGTCACAGTATGTCATTTAGCTTTGCTTAATTTTTAGAACTTTTTTGACTTCCATCCTACCAGGAAGAACAGTTTTATCCACATGGGGAATTCCATGTGTAAACATAAATTCTTGCAGTGAAACAACTGTTCCATTAGATAGTTTAGTCCAGGTCTGTACATACAAAAAAAGAAACCACAATATAGAAGACTTTAACAGTTTATTCACTTTTTATCATTTTGTTAATCCTCATTCATCTACAAGTTAATAAATTAATTCATATTAATTACATAATTAGAATGAAAACTGCTCTGACCAGGAACTCCAGTTTTGTAAAATGCTGATCTCATTGACTGTGTCCTATAAATGATAATGACAGAGCTTAACTATGAACAGTGTAATTAGAACATCAGAAAATTGTGCTCTTCTGAGAATATAGATATCACAGTCAGTATACACATCTTAAATATTACAATAAATATACCTTCCAGAAAGCAGCTGTTTCATACATTTTTACAAACCTCAGTTACCTCTGTAATAATACAGAAGGTTCTTTATCCTAGCAGTCAAGCCAACATTTCTCAACCTCTGCTGCACTTACTGGGATTTCCCACCAGCACAGCCTACACAATCTCCAATCAATAAACGAGAAATCAATGTAAAAATTACAGTTGAAGTGTGTGATATTGTCAGAGACAGCATGACAGCAGTTCTCCACACTGCATCTAAGTAGCTACACAGAAAGCACACACACTCAGGCACTTACAACTAATACGACTAGTATTACCACAGCTCAGAGTTTGCTAAACTAAGAAATATCACAATGGATGTTTTGAAAGAAAAAGTTTTCTTCATGTCAAACTTGAATTCAAGATCTGTAAACACCCACATAACAAGATTTCCTCATCTTAATGTGCTTTGTAAAAGAGTGCAGCCAAACAGAACCTTTGCAACAGAAACACTAACTTCAATAATAATGTGATCCACACTGCTAAGAAGTCATCTTGCTCCAGAACGCAGCATGCAAGACTGCTGCTCATCTTCCTCTTAAAGCTGCTCCGCATGGCACTCTCCTGCTGCTGCCCATCTCATCACAAACTACATTTTAGCTCCTATTGAGTTGCAGCAAATTGTGCCTTGGGATCCTCCATCTGCCACAGTAGATGTGTGACAAATGCAAGTATCTGAATTGGTTAATGGCATAAATCATTGCACCCTCTGATCAAGACTAAAACTCTCTGATCCTTCATAATTGAATCATTTATCCTATTTTGGTTATTCATATAATATGAAAATACAAAGCTATTCCCATACATGTTGTTTATATGCCTCCTCACTGATCAGTGAGTTTTCAATTTAAACTATACCGGACTGAGATAATTTTTCTTAGTGATGTCAATGCTTCTGAACAAAGGTACTAAAGATAAAAAGTGAGTTTTAGAAAACCAGAAACACTATCCAGTACCAGTTACAAAGTTCCAGGAATGTCCAAAATGCCCCAAATCCCTAGTAAGGAAAAGCAGACAGTACTCTTCAAGTAGTAGCACTTTCCTGTACATCTTCCCATGTGTTTTCTTTGTTCTTTAACGTGTTAATGAAAGATCCCGTGCAAAGATACCAATTTTCACTCTGGTACCCTAAGGCAAAACCTGCTGTTTTTCTCACATTCTTAAAAGAATACCTAACCTTTTCCCAAGGGTAGAATTTTGCTGCTCCGTCATTTTTGCCAACTTCTGAATTGAAAGATGCTCCCTCTTGTTCGTGTGGCTGGGTGGGAAAGGCACACAGCCAACTGAAATGAAAATATATCCACACCTAGCTCAAAATAAACAAGCCATGGCATGGAGAAAAAGAAGAAAGGAAAAGAAACACATCCAGAAAACTAGAGGGTTTTTTTCAGTTAAATTAAGATTCTGTTAATTCAATGTCTTCTAAAAATGGAAGCAAGAAATATAAAGCAAAGAGTTATTAATAACTCTTATTGTTGAAAAAGAAGGAAGCTTAGGAAGCTACTTTGGCACTTGAGAGTGCAGTAAGGACAGGAGTTTTGGGGTGTGATTTGCAGACCTGATCCTTGGCACACAGGTTAGTTCAAGCACCCAGGCTCAGCACTGAGGCCAGCTGGCTTCCCACCGAAACAGGGAAGTCCTTAGACAATTCCTTCTGCTAGCTATGGAATTAACAGAGACAGTCATTTCCCAAAGAGCAGCAATAACAGAAATTAAAGGACTTTCTACAGCAATTGGCTGACCTTTCATTAGCACTCCACTTGCAAACCTGTAACAAAAAAAATTCATTACCCAGTTGGGTAACTATAAAAATATGTGTCACAAAAGACCAGATGACACCAAAATAAGGATACTAGAGGAATTTAAAGTGTACATATCCCTAAGAATAGGAAGCAATACGCATGTATTTCATGTTCAGCATCTCAGGTGACCATTAATCTTAGTATTAAGCCATCTGCTCAGCTCTCATCTCCACTAACTCAGTCCTTATGTTGAATTATGCTCCTTAGTTATTTTTGTAAACATGGTACCAAAATTTTGTCCAAAATGCTGTAGCACTCCTGTTGTGTGCATTTCCCAGTGTGGAGGAAATGCCATAGGACAAGTGGTTCCTGCTGTGCCCCAGCAGAATCAAAGGGGGAACACGAATCTCCACCTTCTGCTGAAGGTTCAGACCCGTGTCCCACCAAAGCTAGGCTAGACTGTCTGTTGCATTAACGTAACAGCCCCAAGACCCTGCGTGCCAAAAGAAATGTAGCTGTCCACTCATTCCTGTCAGAAAGTTTATGATGCTAGGCAGTCATACTTATGATGCTTGATTACAGAAGCCAGCAGGAGGACAAATAAATTTGGCTGCAAATGTGTTAGCTCATTTAAAAGCAAATCCATTTAAGACTGCTGAACACACCAACATGTATGTTTTTTGGAGTGGCAGACACTTTTATAAATTCTCTATCCTTCTCAGAGAAAGTGGTTCTTTGTCAAAGAGGATTTTGTTGGGTTTTTTTGAGATCACTGCCAGAGAGTATACTACCATGGCCCAAGCCAGCCATAATGCTGGTTTATATATTATCTTTATTTATTTGCACATTAATCACTAATATCAGCCAGTTTTACTCGTAGAGTTTTGTACAGCTTTTTGTTTTTCGCCCGTAGTTTTGCAGAACTTTATTTTAAGTTTTGAACAGAGAACGCACTTTGATGAAAAAGCAAATGCCTTTTCACTTTCAAGATCCGTAAGTCAGCCCCATCATACATGCACACTTTTCTCTACCATGCACAAACCACTCTTGGAGGCAAAACTGACATTTACTTTGGCAGTGAGTTGGGGGATGGAGGATCAAAAAAACCCACAAAACAACAACAAAAACAAACAAACAAACATAAACTGGCCAGACCAAAATCTTTCCATTCTGAAGACACCAAGACAATCCAACAGGCATTAAATTCTTTCACAGAAAGAAGCCATAAGCTCTGTAGATTGTGTCTGTTCCCTGCAAGGAAGATTAGGTATTTGTACCTGCTTAGCAGCAGCCATTTACATCAGCAATACCTGTGCCAGGAATCCCAAACTGCAACTGCACAGCAACACCTGAAACATTACAAGCTGAAAAATACTTCAGCACAGGCCCACCACAGAATGACACCCCCTGGACATACAGCCTCTTACAGATAGCAAACTCTCGTCTTTAATCAATGTTTTGCATAAAACCTTTCTCTATCCATGCAGACATCTCCATAAATGCATTACCTCAGTCACCTCATCTTTACAGAAACAATCATGAATATTTCAAGATGACAATTCAAAAAGGGTATTTTGTATCCCGGTCAAAGGGAAATTTGTGATAAGGTGTAGTCTAGCAGTAAAATATTGATCTTACTGACTTACTGGTAGTTACTACCTTAATGTTGGCCTAATTAGTACAGCTCATCCTCACAAGATCCAAATGGAAGGGAGCATGCAATATTCAGATGGGGCATAACAGTTTATAGCTATTACAGTTGGAGAGAAGAAACACTGAAGAGAGGGTGGGAACTGACAGATTGATGCATACTTTTTTAAATTCTGGCCACAAATTTTACATAAATGTTTAACCCAGTACTCTACTGCACTCCAGCTTTTGACTTTGCCTCATTACCCTTCAGAGAAAGGAACAAAGAGAACATCAGGTTCACACCAACAATGATGTTTTCAAACCCTCTATTTTGAAGCACCAGTACTTCTGCTCTGATCATGGCTGTACAAACCTGCCTTTTCGTACCTGTTTCCCTCAACAGGGGAGGGAGCTTGAGACTTCCATCTCCAATTTTGCTGGCTACAACCTCCTGTCGGGCCACTGGGACCCTGCCCAAGGAGGTTACTTTGAATTACAGATTGTATCTGAATTTCTGACTCATTGCCAAAGCTGGAGACACAATCCTTTGTCTGGGCAGGGCCAGATCAATCCCTTTGCAAATCATCTTTGCCCCACATGCTTCTTTGGGAGTGAGGCATACTCAAAAAACTTCACTGCATCGTGGAGGAGGAATACACGAATGCCACTGACCACTACGTGTCCCTCAGGGCACTCTTTGGAGAGGTTTTCAGGCTTTCAAAATATGGTACTGTGAATCATGACTAAACTGGAATACAATTGAAAAGCCACAGAACCATACAAAGTCGTGTAACCAATGATACAGTTCCCATTTCTGGCAATCACCAAAATTGGTTTTTTTCCGAAGTCACAAATACGGGCATGATTTATTGCAAGGCTCACCCTGCTGGATTTCCAGTTTACTTCACCTCAGTCTCACCTCAGTGCAACCACAAAAAACATTTGCAGACTGACAAAGGGTCAGCATAAAATGAGAATATATGTTGAGACGAGGCTCTATTTGCTGGTCTAACAACAGACTCCTCCTGGTGTAAACTTCACAAACATTTCCACTGTGCAATGTCTTTGGTTAAATGAACTCCTCCTTCCTATAATTTCTTGAATGAAATTGGAGCTCCTTCTCTAAACACACAGCAACAATCTAACTCCACCTGCTTTTCTCTGCTAATCAACTTCCACTGTCTCCCATGCCTATGCAGTGATAGAGCTGCAGTGGATGCAAAATTGCAAACATCTGTTGGTATTTCCATAATAAGATTATACAAGCCCTTGAAGAACTAAGATCAAGTGAAAAATCCAGAAGACTCGAAAGCCTCATTAGCTTTCTGGTTAATCAGAATCGGAACTTGTCTTTATAAGAAGGGTGACTTTCAAGATTTCTCCAAGGACTGGTTTTCACAGCTATAATTAGCAATTCGTAGTAGGGAAACAAAAAGCTTTAAATCAGCATTTTTCAGAAGCTCTAAGAGTGGTTTAGTTTGTTTGGAAATAGAAAATATTGTCAAACAGCAGATGATGAGGACTGCTACCGCTCCCCCCCCATGCCAATGGCAGAGTAGAGGTACACAGTCCAGGAGGAAAACAGCAGCAAAAGGTTACTCTGCTGCCACATAGCTTAAAACGCTTCCTGCAATTGTGACAGGAACAAGAGAAAACATACAGAATGGGAAAAGAGATGGAGCTTACAGCTGATTTCAATGCTGCCTTTAGTAAGTCACAAAAGAAACAGGAAAGCCACGCTCCTTTTTGTCTTCATCTTGGGGCCTATAAGTGCAAGACAAGTGAGCTCTGGGAAGGTGTAAACATTTGTGCTAGGGAAGAGCACTGACACACCTGGCTCTTGGGGGCTGGAAGGGGTGACACAATTTGGAAGGAGGAGGAGGCACGTCTACAGAAGTCATCATTTGGACAAATCTTGATAAGTAATACTAAAGAATAGTGAATTCTGGGTATATGCCACATTTCTTAAGGCTATTTCAAGTTTCTTTGAAATCTTGTAATCACCTCCACCTTCTACTTTGACAAAAAAAAGATCTTTTGTAACATTCAGAGTGCTTAATTTCAAAGCTAATGCATGCACAAGAATTTCCTAATCATAATATTAATATTTTCAGTACTACATTTTGATAAGTTGCATTAAAACGTCTCAACCACAAACTTACAGTGACCTCTGCTGAACAGTTAGTGCATCTTCCATGCAGGCTGAAAATGGAGCTACTACACTGCCAATCCCAGCACTTGCAAATTCACAGCACAAGCAGCATTTTGAAAGGAATGTCACTGTTTGAGCTACAAAACCCAGAGCTCTATTTGATATGAAACAGACGAAATTTTATGCAGAATATCAGAAGGAATCTTCTGATAACCCAAACCAAAAAGATTAGCTTTCCCCAAAGCTCTATATAGTCACTTTGTGAGCTATCTAATGCTATTTGCTACAGTAATTTCAACTATTCACTAATGGATTACACTTATTTCAGTAAATTAAACAACAGGCTACTTTTGCTTCCAGTATCTAAATAATGACTGCGGTGAGATCAGCACTGGCGACAGTACGCTGAGAATACTTTGATTTTATAAATGAGAAAATTCAAAAATCTCTGTCTGACATGGTTTTAAAAGTATTTCTCAAAATCATCTTCCTAGGCTAGGTATAATTGCCCAGATCACCCTTGCCAACACAGAACAGCTCCTTATCTCCAGCTGTGACTCCCAGCAGAGCAGGGCAAGCAGAGAGCTGCCCTGGGCATCCTGGCATCAGCCTGGCTCCACGGTGCATGGCAATAACTGCGAGAAGAGGCTCACCTCTCCCACCTTCTCCCTGCACAGTCTCCCACACTGCCCGGTATGTGGGTGAAGCCCAACCACAACCTCAAGCCACAGCCCTCTCTATCTAGGTGTAAAGGATAAAAAAGAACAATTTCAAAAAAAATTGAGAACTGTTTCTGGTCTCTGTTTCTGAGGCTGGGTAGGAGTAATATCAATTCTGCCCCTTTTCCCTCTATAGCTCCCATTCTCCTCCTGTCATTAGGCACAGCAACCACATTCTCCTGCCAGCAGATTCTTTTCTTTCTACTCAGATTTAAGTCCATCATACTCTTTTTTTTTTTTTTTTTGTTAGAAAATGAATAGTTGAGACTCTCTGCTCTCTGGCCAAATCAACAATATCCCAGGAGAACAGAAGAAATGGTTCCTCTTTGCATGCATTTAAAAAAAAATATATATATGTATCTCCTGTGAAGATACTGGGGCTCCCTCCTGAAGAGAGAGACCATTACAAAACCCCTTTTGGTCTGAATAAACAGTGGCTTTGTTACTACACCGCTTTTTTAATGAAATATGGAGAAGAACCTGTACACAGAGACATGAAACATTTTATTCAAAGCCAGAAAAACTAAATGCATTGAAAATATTCTTATAGTGTATATAAATTTGAATGCTTTTTGGTATTTACACACTTAACATCTTTTAAATTCAAACATAATTTTCAAGTTGACAATATTCTCCCTTACAAATCTGTACCAGAATCACTGATGGGTTTAGACCCTTAGAAAGCCAGAGAGTTTTAGTAAGGCTAGAATGCATATAAGCACAGAGCAGATCTGTCCTAGCAAATACAATTACAAACAGCTATATAAACATGGACCTACAAATACATATACACACACATATATATATAAATAACTATATTGCTAAATGATAACCGAGGCTCTTATTTGAAAAAAAAAGCATTACAAAACGATGTATCAAACTTGATACCATTTCTATAAGCCAACAGTGAAGGAAAACACAGCATGCATTGACAGTATTGCCAACAATTGCCAGCACTTTGCATTCCCCAGTCATCATTGCTCACAACTTTCCTTGTGCCATCAGAAAACATCAAAAACTAGGACAGCCCCACTGGAGAGTGTTCCCAATTGAGCACAGCCCATCAGCTGGAGAGGAGAGGACAGCCCACACCTCCCTCCTTTTCTACAGCACAGCGGGTGACTGCAGTTCTGAATACAGAATGGGAAGAAAGAGCTCATTTGCTTCTTTCTGCCACCAGAAAACACACGCTTTGGATTTATCAATATTTACCAATATCAAGTTATTATCACTACTTACAGGAGCCATTTAATGCACATGTGCACCTCCATATGATTTTATTTGAACACAATCCAGTCAAATATACCACATTAAACTGTGAGACCAACATAAATAGCATAATATATGTTTCTATACTACTTTTAAGTTATTATGCATAAAACTGGACTAGTTGAAACTCCATCTCAAATTGCACTACATGCCATGTTAACAAGCAAGTAATTTGCATGCTGTGCCACCAAACACTAATTCTTCCCTGAGAGACATTCAAATAACTGTTCATTTAGACACAATGGTTCCAATATCAAAGCTACCAGACAGCACCTCTTCAGTCCCCTATGGGTCTAAAGCCATGAAGACTTGTGGGACTGAAGATTTTATTATCTGACATAATCTAAGTTTCTGTTTATGACTAGAACAAGACTTTTTATTTTATTTTAATAATAAATACCAGAATAATTCTGAGATAAGAAACAGAGCAACAGCTGTGTAAGAGCCACAAACTGACCATTTCAAAACAGTATGGCAAAAAAAGATTCACATTAAATTGGAGCTGAACCGAGAATCACTCAAGTCCTAAATCAAAATTGATGATTTTCAGTCTTTAACATTTCACCAAATTCTGGTGATTTTAATCCCGAGTTTCACAACACAGGTGTTAGCTTAAACCTTGAATGCTTCAGTTTATTAAGACACGTTCTCATGCAGTATCAGAAGAACGATACTCTCATGATGAACTTGGAACGAATTCCAAGGATTTCTAAAATTGAATTTCTTGAATTTTAAGCACTCAAATCATGATCTTTGTACATTAAGGGAGAGCAGAACTGAAGCTCTCACGATCTAGCACAGAATTAAAGCACAGATTTAACTTTCATTATCTTTAAGCAGAACTAAAGCTCTAAGTCAACAGAGAGCAAGTTCCTCCAATTATTTCTGTATAGACCCATGTCAAGCTTTGTAATTCTGACAGTTCCACATTTGACATTAAATACAAGGTTGTGGCTGCAAACCAATCCTTAATGTATCCCGTTGCACCCATTTAACAGTATTTGTATAGTATAAAATGGTATCATACACAATTAGAATGTGTATCACATGCAACCCTTCAACTGTTGATAAGCAAGATGGTAACTTACAAATATTTTATGGTATTTTACAGTGACTATAAACCCACAATATGATTTCCTTATTTTTATGACTATAAATAAAACTCAGATTTGTTTTAAGCAAATGAAAGTGATGTTCCCACAGGAAAATACATCTTTAGTTTTTACAACATTCCATAACACACAAGATGTACAGAGGCTTTATTTAGTTTCAGAAGCATATTTTGACATCATAAAATTGCCCATCTTTGGCAGTTGTGAGTGACTGGAATTAACTTACTTACTTGGAATTAACATAATAACTTAACCAGATGGTATGAGAGTTACAGTTGATTAGATCAATGACAATAATGTCACCAAGTCTGAGCATCTGACCTTGGCAAAACAAATACTGCAATATTTACAATTAAAGAGGCACACAAATCTGTAAAGAATGGCTCTTGGTAAATTGTTTGAACACAGAGTTCCTCATTAAGAGAATATGCTACTAGAGAAACTGAATGTCACCTATTCTATAAAGCTTCCTCCTTCATGAAAAATACTTTTAATATGCATTCCAACCAGCATTCATTTACATATATGTACTAATTTTCTCTTTTATTGGTTTATTTGTAGATTTAGCAGACATGTAGATAATTGAAATTTTATATAGCACACTAAACAGAATGTAGGTCATGCACCAATTTTAACATTTTTATAAACCAAAATTACCACTAGGTAATATACATGTATCTTTTTATTTATTGCAAATAGTTAAAAAACATACTTCATTAATGTATTTTTACCCTAAAGCTTTCTTTGAATGTCCAAATAATTTCCCAATTGCATCTCAAAATTAAACTCTTTAGTTTTCATCTCTATACCCCAGGGCTTTACTGCACAACACAACATATTTTAATATGGTTAAATGCTACTGATGTTGCAAAATGTTATTCCTTATTGAAAATGATCATTAATATCACTTCATACCTCAGAGAATATGGTAGTAATTTGGCAATAAAACACACTATTATCATCATCTTCTAATAACCTGAAAGTGTTGTAATCCTAGGGCCCTAAATGTGTTATGGAATAATATTAGAACAAGCACATTCTGGTCATTATTTAGATGGGAACATTTCCCATGTCTCTCATACCTCATTCAGTAATTGCACACTCCTGCTATAATTAAATCTACCCATTTTAAATTGTCCATAATATTCTAAGGTTCATTTTCTGGTCCTGTGGGACACATCATTGACTCCATTTTGGGCATAACATACTTCTAATGATGTATTTTAAATTGTTTATTTTTATTTAAGCGACTGTCTAGAATAATAACTTGAAACATCCTGAATTAGATAAAACATTTTAAAGTGAGGGAAATGAAAAAAGCAGCAGCAGCAGCAGTGAAATGCCTCTCTCCCCTTGGAGTCGCTTTACCTACTTGTCCAGCACTAAAAGTACTATCTTCCAGGGAAAAATGTTGCTTTGAGATGAGCAGCATTTACTGGAGACGGTCAGATTCACAGGAACATAAAGGCTTGGCCAGGAGCCTCCCTACCAGAGGCACATGGACGCAGCAGCCACCCAGTTCATTCCCTTCAATTTAGACCAAGATACCCAATACAGCAAAATAAAACCTGAGTGAAAATCTTAAATGAAGAAAAATCTAAGGCTGAAACTCAGCGTATTTAAACACCCAACCACATCCAAATGTAACCTGTTCACTGTGATTAAAAATCTGAAAATGTACGTGTTTGAAAATGTGTATATTTGGAAATGGATATATTGCAAAACTGGTGTTAATACCAGAGGTCGCATGATCTGGTCAGCCTATGAGGCATCTCTCTCCTACCCTGCCAGAGTTTGGACAAGAACACCAAAGGAAAGCTTGCTCTGCTTCCACATCTCAGCTGAAAGCAAGTGTTAAGCCATTTTCTTCTCATCTAAATAAATGTCCACACACAAGTCCCACAAGGGATTTGCACTGGATTTTGTGCACAAATAAACTACAAAACTTGCACACACACGACAAATTGTGGGAAACCCATAAGCAAACTGTATCCAGACAAAGCTAACAAGTGAGCCAGTTCATCCATTTGGCGCCCTCAGCCAAAGTGTGCAACACAAACCAAGGGTACACCTTACCAGAAAATCAAAACTCCTGAAGAGTGGCGTCTGGGCTCACTATCTGTTGTGACAACACAAGGAAGAGAAGTGCATTTGTACTTAGAAAAATAACACTTAAAGTATTTTCCAGCGGAACATGAAATATATAAATCCATGACACATATAAAATACTGTCAGAAATAACGAACTAGAAGGGAGATCCCCTGATCAATAAACACTGTGCTTAACAGAACTGTTTACTGAAACAGAAAACAAACCATTCCTTGTGCATCTCTGCAAGAATCTTTGGTGTTTTAAAATGCACAGAAAGAGAAGACCCATTTTGCACTACATTTCTGCCACATTATAGACAACAAAAGCATTTCAAGGCTCAACAAAACTACTAAGAAAATGAAAAAATCTTCTTCAGCTACCTGTCAATAACAAGAAAACAAAAGCACCCAAGAGCAAAAATTCCAGGAAAAAGGTGGAACCAACTGATTGATAGGGACAGTTTTTAATATCTGAGAAGTTAATCTCTAATACAAACAAGAACCACCGTGTTTAAAACATATTAAGTCACCATGGAGGAGACTGCAGTCAAGCACTCAGAAGTCCCTATACTTGTGACATTTTCTGTACATTGCTAATATTTTTCATTCCTACTTACAGCTGATACTGAAATATATATATTCATATGTAAATATATGGTTATATATATATATATAACCACTGAAAAAACCTCAGTTACAGAGTTATTGCGTTACAGAAAGCCTATCTCCATGTTTACACACATGTGGATGAACAAAAGCTGGACAGAAGTCCCCAAATACAACACTTATGCAAAGAGCAGAACATTTCCCTCCTTCTACGACATGTTACTCTACAGTTGCAGGGGGAAGTTTTATGTCACACCATCTTACCCTCAGATATTTATTTAGACACTTTTGCAAATCTGCAGCTTTACTGGTTTGCACCAAGTACAGTGCTGGAACTCAAGCAATTAACTTCCACTTGACACCAGCAATGCTTGTGTATTTTCTACTGACGACTAATTTAGAAATAAAGAAGTATTTTTAATTTTTAAACTGGTTGATTAAGGAGATAAATATGTTATAAAATTACCTTTGCAATGATACTGTTATCACCCAAAATTATTCAGAAGCAGTAATCTTTGTACTCCAAAAATTCTAAAAGTTCTTTTTTCTTAATTTCAGATTCAAAATAGATTCATATATCTGATATGTCTCCAGTGGTTGGAATAAGGAAAGAAGTAGAAAGAAGTGATTCAGAAATTAATAATGGGTGTCACTGGAAAATGTCTAGAAGTCCACAAATCAAGAAAGTTGAAGACTCCTACCCTGTAACAGCATCTTCCTAAAGAGAAAAGAGAACTTTGAATTTTCAAGTAATGATCTGATTTTAACAGCTTAGATCATACTATATGTTGTAAAAGCTTGTAGTATTATGTGTTCCTTTTACAGAAGTTAATCATATTTGAATCCTTTAAGACAAAATTTATACACTAGTATTACAAATTGGCAGGCCAGATTCTCCCTAAACAATGCTTAAATATGTCAAAGATTTCCCAAATGCCTAGGGAAAAAATGATCCATCAGTCAGTCGTTTGTTGGTATTTGTAATACACTTTTTGTTATCTATTGAACAAGCACTAAAAAATGCATGCCAGAAACCCACAGCTATGGTTATTTTATCCATCTTCATTTACACTGGCTTGCAAGTATCTGAATAAGTTTTGCAAGATTTTAATAGAAAGTAAAAAACAAACAAACAAACAACACCTTAGTAAATTCAGATATTTCATTTTTCTTAACATTTACTAATTTTCACCAATGCAAAATGAAGACCAGCTCTTCCACAATGAGGTCTTCAAAAGAAAATGCACATCTCCGTAAAAGACATAAAGGTAGAAACGCAGCCTCATCTAACTTTCTGCATAATAGCAAAACACTGCTGTTACTGTTTTTAATCTTTCAGAAAATTATTGGAAATCTACAAATTGACACAAGTGATTACCCAGCCTTCCTGCACATGGAGGCAGGGGAACCAAAAAGAACTCCACAGAAAAAGCCCCTGAGTGTAATTAAAGAGATTGAACACAAGAGGTAGCTCGTGTCTCCATGTTCTTCCATTCTACTCTTAAACAGGAAAGCAAACAGAATGCCAAATACAGCTGCCATAAAAAAGTGTTTTTAAAAGCAAGGTGGAAATGTGAAAGTTTTCTGGCCCCAAAGAATTAATAAAGAGCAATGAGTGGCTTATTCTGAGTATACCTCTGTGGAAAGCACCTTGTTCACTCTGAATCATTTTATAACAAACTCCTGAGTCCACACAGAAAAGTTTGTTTTCATCTAGGCTGTTTCATTTTTCCCCAATAAAAAGGAGTGCCATCTGCTTCACATACAACCCTAGTACTTTCATGAGGATCATTACAACTCGCTGTAATTCTAGGGCATTTTTGTATGCTAAATACACCTTTTTGAAAACACAATAATAATAATAATAATAATGATGATATTGAAGATTTAATTATAAATGCACAAGTTTTCATACTTGTTTTCAAATACGTTAATTAAAATCTGGCACAGTTGCATGGAAAAAAAAAAATCAGCGAAAACGAGTGTGATGTGTATAACATTATCACGTAGACTATAATTATTAACTCTTTTTGATAAATATGTTCAGAAAATTAATACTTCAACACTGCACATCTAATCATTTTAATCATCCTTTAATACAAGGGACAAATCCATCAAAATCTAAAGAGGTTCACTCACTGTTACATTTCTAAAAGTGCACACCAGGAACTTCCAAATGCTTCCTAATGACAATAATTAAGCACCTGGCTACAACGACCTGTACCTGTCTATATTCATTCTCAAACAGTTACTCCCATTAATGACACACATGCTGAGAACAGAAAGAGAATATTCATTATGAACAATAACTCTGGGCTGCAGAAGCCTGAAATGGCTGGAGCAGCTCCCTGCTGCCATGACTGCCACCTCCCTGGCAGTGGTACATGCTCAGGTTTCAAACCAGGTGCTACAGAACAGCTGTGAGAGCACCAAGCTTATGCTCACCCACCCATAGCAAATATGCTGTGAAAAAGGGGCTTTTGTAAAGAGCTTTTAGGCCTGCCTAAAAATATAGACCATGGTAATTTTCATACAATTTGTACACGTTACCTGTTATTTAAACCACAGAGGGTCAGAAAATAACACCCAACACCTTGCTAAAGTCACATTTTGTCTTTTATAAAAAGAGCAAAAAAAAAGCCTGTATGTTAATGCCACAGGTACAGTTCCTTATTCAACCAAGATACACTTGCAGGTGAATTTCGGACAAGGAACCTCCCACAAACCCTAGCAGGACTGAAGCTCTCTCTACTCCAGTAAGATGCAACACTCTCCTCTGTGTGTACACAGACATAAACAAACACACATACATAAATTTCAGATTAGGATTTGTTCTTTGGGGTTGCTCTCTGGGGGCAGACATGTCCCTGCAATGGCAGGATCCCAGTTTTACCCACCATTCTTCAAACATGTGAATGCACTCAACGTAAAAGAACAAATTATGACCTATCAGTTAATCTTTACCACAAAACCAGTGCTAAGAAGTGTGCAAAATTCTCTACTTTGAATAAAAGTTGTTCTTACCAACAAGAGAATTTCCTCTGGAATAAATGGACTGAGGGAGATTTTGGTAATTGCTACTGTAATGTATAATATTCAGTGCCATAAAAAAAATCACATCTTACCATCATCTCAGTACCCAGTTCCCACTCCAAATCTTTCAGTAACAGATCTCAAAGTACTTACTGGTTTATGCTGAAAAGCAAAGTATCTACACAAAAGTATTTAATGCACAGTATGCAGTGAACTCCACATAGAATTTCTACAGTACAAAATTCACCAAAGCCTAAGAAACTGCAGCTATACGCATATATTTATGTATTCCCTTAAAGGGGCAAATACTGGAACATAAATGGGAAAGATGCATTAGTGCATATTTGAGATAAAAACCCCATGACACCAAACTTTGCACCATGTTCTTGAGAAACATAAATGCGGCTAAACTCTACACTAGTTCCCAATGCTTATTGAAAACAAAAATAAAAATAACATGACCTTAAGTTTCAATCTTGATTTACTTTCAGGGCTCAATAACTCCACATAAAAATATGTCATTATTAAAATTTTAAAGGGAAAATAATATTATAAACTCTCATCCCTATCATAATCTGTAAATCTATCATATTCTACATTGCTTTATTCATGTACACATTTCAGGTGCTGTTGAAAACATCTGAAGGAATGATTCATTCCAACAATTTTTATTTAAATAACTGCAGTAGATTTAGTGAAATATTTAGCCTAAGCAGCTCAACACCCTCAAGTTTCAGCATAGCTGTAGCCACTCAATGGAAAATACAATTTTCCCAGTTTAATTGAGTGTACAGTACCTGCGACAGCCTTGACACTACCCGTATGAACTGCCACAGTGCTAACGTGGAGAAGCAGGTTATTCACCTAATGCTCTTACCCACCTAACATCGTTAAATGCTGATGTTTATTTGACAAGACAAACTAGAGGAATCTAATCCTGGAACACATGGAGGTTGAAGCAGTAAAGGAGATTAAATATCAACTAGGGCAGCTGGATACCATTTCATTTTGGCCTGAACTCAAGTAAAACAAAACAGGCAACCTGACTGGAAAGCCAACAGAAAAGGCCCAGAGCGACAAGAGCCTTCAGCCAGGACGTGCATCACCCCCCACTTAACTGCATGCTGTTAATGGAAACTGCTTTATTCCAGCTCTGCACGGGTTTCTTCGGCTCCTTTGACAAAAGGGACAAAGGCGAGTAAGAGGAGCCACCGGGATGGCTGAGGCTGGGCTTGCTACTAGGAAGGGGTGTGAGAGAGAAAATCAGACACACAGATAACAAGCATGCTCCTACAATTTAATAATTTCTGATAAACAACTTTGCAGCGCAGGGTAAGATGTCTGGAGTCTGTCAAAGTCAAGGGATTTAGGCATTTAGGCACCCAAGACACTTCTTTAAATTGGAGCCTTGACAGCATCTGGACACAAGGCTTTTGCAGAGGCTCACTTTAGCTCCACTCACTAATCTGCTTACGCTCCCTCTGTGGTTGATAATCAGAGAATGGTTCCACCAAAGCACAGCCCAGGGAGGCCAAACTCTGGCTGGTTCTCCAGCAGGATTCAGAGCCAAAACCCCTCTGTCACCAGAGAATGAGGAGAGGAGTCTCACACTAGTTGCAGTCAGCCTTCAGAAAGGGACATCGCAGACTGACGTATTACTGTCACATTTGCGAGCACCTGAACAAGGCAAAACAGACTGTTGAAAAGATTTTAATAGATTTTTTTTAATTATGAATATGAAGAATTGTTTTGACCACTACAGGTGAGGCATTTATAAATCACAGATTTGTAGAATGTTAAGGGGTTGAAATGGACCTTAAAGATCATATTGTATCAACCCCTCCTGCCACATGCAAGGACACCTCCCACTAGACCAGGTTGCTTAAGGTCTTAACCAACCTGGCTTTGAAAACTTCCAGGGTTGGGGCAAATATGCTGGGTTCAAAATGGACAGCAAGGACAGGGAGGTACTTCTCATCAAGTCACCAATGCAACTACTCCAATATAATTCCCTAAACTATTTCAGATTTTTCCAGTTTTAAAAGAAGAAACCTGAATTACTGAGGTCCTCCATTATTATTCACTTAGACCTCACTGTAAATATCCTAGATAAAGAAGTACTCTACCTATCACATTATACACCAAATACAAACAAGTGCTCATATTTACACTCACTGAACACATTTCCATGCTTCTATATCACTAGATGGCAGGATCATCTCTCCATCTTATCAATGAAAATTACAATGCACTACCAGTAGAAAAAAAAATTAAAATTGCTGTGAGAAAATTCACACCACTGTAAATATCAACATAAATTTAAAAGTACTATATAAATTAGTCACTTAATGAAAAAGTGATGAATATCATTCTATACTGTAAATCCACAGACAAGTAATGCCTTTACTACAGCATGTAAAATACCTACCTATAGCCACTTCAGCAGCACAATCTTACAAAAGTAAAAAGATTCATGTTTTTAAATAAAAACATATAATTTGCCCATTCATTCATTGGTGCTGATACAGAAAGCTAAATGTATCTCATGTACCACTGACAAATATTGTTTTCTAGAGAAAACCTATACAGAGAAGTAAGCATTAAACAGCATCAAACTATGATGTAAAAGAAGAATTACATGATCCTATGCTACTGAGCACAGAGATATTTTTGTTAAATAAGTTTTATTTTGTTAAATATAAACTGTAAGCACAAGATCTCCATCCTTAGTTCTAACAGCTATCTCAAAGTTCATTACTTCGGATATAAAATTGAAAACAGGAGAAAAAAAACCCCTCTATTTAACTGAACTCAGTTTTGTCTATCATTGTAATGCCCATCACACAGTCCCCTGAAAACCACACATGAACGACTGTGGCAGACTCAGTCTCTACCACTCTAAACAGCCTAGGATCACCCCTCAGTTTTGCCATCTCCTGCTTCCCTCTACAGCTCATTTATAGTTCTGTGTAAGAGCACAAGACTCAGTCATCTCTGACAAGAACTGCTGGTGACCTTCTACTGTTGACAATAAAACCTTGGTATTTACCCTTCCCCTCTATTCCTATTTTTATTTTTTTCTTTAGCTACAGACAAATTTCTCCCTTATTCCATGGCCGTTAAATCTTCTTTAGAGCTTTTGGAGATGGACCTTGTCAAACATCTTTCAGAAATCCAAGTGAGAAATATCGGATTTCATCCTAATTCCACCAGAGTACCCCCAAGAGATTTGTGAAATATGACTTATATTAACAAACATAGGAGTTAGAAAACATGTCAACCCTCCCCACAAGATCAGATTCATAAAAACATCAGGACTTTAGAAGAGCAATCAATTGCAAAGTCTTCCTTCATGTTTGTTCCTTTGTCAACTCAGACCCCGCTCCTGCTTACAAGCAGTTGTATTGTATAACAAAATCCGAGCTGGCTGTGCCACATTCCTTCTCCTCATTACCAGGGTGTACCATACCAACAATTTCTCCAAAACAGACTTGCCCAGAATCACACAGGATGTTTGTGACAGAGTCAAAACACAGCCAGCCACAGGAGGAGCGGAACATCAGTTTTCCCCAGAGGTCCCCCAGTTGTTCTGCTGACTTCCAGGAGAGAAACCTGTCTATCCTCTCTCCTTGCACAGTTAGGTCTCTGGAATTTCTTTATATTATGCTTATATTCTGCACTGGAATTCATTTTTAAAAATCTAGAAACTTCTTACTTTAATCAGCTATTATCTTAAAAGTTTTTATTTAAAAAAAAAAAAATTAATCCTGTCTTAATTCTGTCTACACTGAAGTTCGTTGCCATGTCGCTAATTTACTGCTTCCAAACTTTTTCTATTAAATTAATTCACTGTGTTACAGATGTTGCTATTGATTTATCTACCGAACTAAACACATAATGAAGCAGAAGGTAAAACCAATTAAAAAAAAACCTTATTGCTTTTTTTTCCTCTTCCTATTAATTTTGTCATGGCTCCAAGAATAATTCCCACAACAGCAAGAAAAAGCCTTATGTTTTTTCACTTCAGTCTCTCTGTAAAACCAGCTTTCTAGCAGTAGAATTAAGAAAATAAGTAGTGATGGAAAGATAAAGTCAAAAAACAAAAAAAACTTGAAAGATAAATTAAAATTACTTAAAAATTCAGGCTTGATTTTAGAAATTAATAAAACTAGCATTTTTTAAAGGGACTTTTTTTTTCTTCAGATTATCATTCCTATGGTACAATTTCAGGATTATAACAAAGAAACTTGAAGCAAAATCAGTAAACCTAAAAGTATTTTTTTGTTTGATCAAAGCATGAGATACAGCTGCTTCATTTTATGAGTCCAACCCAAGTGCTGATCTAAACGGTACGAGCTAAGACAAGCAAGGTCCTAATTTGCAACAGGTTTTCAATTTCAGGGTTTGACAATCATGAAGTGTTTACTAAAATGCAGCAAAAGATTAATGTGTTAATCTCTGCAAGTTACCAAAACATAAATTCACTGAGTACATCAATACATAACTATCAACTTCAAGAATAATTTAAAAGTAGCCTATCTGGGCTCCATATCACCAGGCTGTTACATTTGGAAATGATTAAGAACAGGTAAGAGCAGTTTCAAATATTTATTTAACCTGGATTCAATATCCATACGGTATCTAGGAGGTCCTATGGAAATCTGAAGGAAACCCTGACCTTTCCATAAGATAAATGCAATGCCTTCAGAGGGGCTAGTTAAGCACTTTCCCTCCCAATAAAAGTAAAGTGAGCATACACATAACAGCCTATTTTTTTTATTTTGGCAGATTAAAATACAGTTGGCTTTTGGACGCCATAAAAAGGAAGTGGGTGGTGAAGAGGATGAAGGGTACAACGAGATTGTTATCCTGATCTTTGCACCAGTAAGCATCATACACCAGCTCCATAACATCTTTACAGAACAATCCCTTAAGCTGTTAGCAAATACCCCCCAACTCTTTCGCATTTGATTGCAACTCAAAAGACTGAGCATGAGAATGGAGAGGAAAGAGCCCAGAGGCAGAGGGCTAGACAGAAATGCCCTGAAGACCTACCCTGCTCTGGTTGGACCCTGCTGCGTACAGTCACACACCTTTAACTCGCAAGCTAGTTAAACAAGGGTGGCTCCATATCCAAAGAATTAAATAGTTTACTAGAGTTTATTTGCTTACTAAAGTACCACTTTATGATTTGGAAGGACTAAAGTCTTGCATTTTTACTAAGTAGTAGATGTCAGCTATTATTCTTTTAAGATGTATGTCAGGTAAAAAAGTTTAATTTCCCGTTCTGTAATCCACATGTAGCTGTTCAGGTGCCTAAATACTGACTCCAAGACATTAAGTCAAAGGCAATGCTAAAGTTATTTTGTTCATTTGCATCTGATTTAAGCACCCATATTCAGCCCACCTAACTTCTGATGGAGCATGGAAGGAGGAAGAAAAATGAATTCATTATATTCATTATATTTCAGTAAATTAACATATTTTTACATGCACAGAACTAGAGTTCAGTGAATTGTTTTATAGCAGGAAGCATCAACTTTTGTAATAACTCCGGCAATCATTGTCATTCTAAGAAGACAAGAAACAATTGCACCACTGCTCTGCATCTGTTTCCCCCGATGCAAATCTGTCCATGTCCGTGAGCTACTGCTGGTGCCAATGCTCCATCGCCTGTCTGCAAGGAAAACAGGTGCAGCAGGATGATAGGGAAGACATGGGTGTCTCAGTTTGCATCTGCAGCACTGGTATTGTACCCAACCAGTGCCATAAAGTGAAACAACACTGCCCAGTGTCATTCATCAAAGCGGTATGACAGTGTCAAGAAAAGAAATATGTTCTCTGCTGACAACTTGCTTTAATGAAAATGCATTGCAATATTTTAAAAACTTTTCAAAGCTGACTTCTGTTTCTGACAGCTGACAGATTTATGACAGCTATTTTGATGAAAAATGTGCAACAAGATTAACAATATTCAAAATAAAGGAATCAATGTAGTCTGCCTGAACACGCCAAAGGACTAATAGAGGAAGAGAAGGTAACTCAGTAAGCAAGGACTGTAAAAGAGACCTAAGGCTGCTTAATAGCAATGTTTTGAGTTTACAGTATTTAAAAAGTTGGAACAGCCCTTAGTAAACAAATTGACTTCAAGAGTGACAGACTGTGGGACACTGCAGTTCTCACAAGCACAAACACTTCATGATTGATCTTGCTCTCAAATAAAACCAGAATGAAAGCAATGAAAGACAAATAAACAGTGGAGTTATTGCTACCTTAATTTTCTATTTTTTTCTTCTCAGGAAACAGGAAACAATTGTGTGGGTTTTCTTTGGTTTTGTGGGGTTTTTCTTTTGGGGGATTTTTTTTAAAGAATTAGCAGATGAAGTAGAAAACTACATTACGAAAGATTTCCACAACTCAAAGATGACCAGCACAGAAAAAACTGAAGCATTTTTAAGTTTATAGTAACCTTTCTAACCACTGATTTAATATACATCTCATACAGTGAATATAAGTTCAAACCCCTGTGCAAAATTTTTTATTTTTATCATTGCGAATAACTATAACCACCATCCTGTTCTTCCCTACTTTAATTTCTTTCCAACTTTTGGTCATAAATTCTATGCTGTGCTTCAGCAACCACTCGAGGGCAGATTTTTGAAACCATCATATTCCGACAGAAGTTCTGTCTCTGCTTGAATACAAAAACCAGAGGAGCTGGAAGCCACTGTGCAGCAGGAAACCTGACAGATTTGCCATCATGGAAACATAACTAACACAACTGTAATGCTGCAAGGGATGGCTACAAACTTTTCAGAAGGGACAGGCAAGGAAGGAGATGTGGTGGGGTAAGCCTATATATGTTAGGGACAGTTTTGATTGCCTAGAGCTAAATGATGGTGACACTAGGGTTGAGTGTTTATGGGTAAGAATCAGGGGGGAGGCCAAAAGGGCAAGATCCACCTGCAGCCCTTGCTAACTGGGGAGGTGCCAGGTGACTGCAAGTTGGCAAATGTGATGTCCATCCACAAGAAGGAACGGAAGGAAGATCTAGGAAACTACAGACCTGATAGCCCTGACCTCAGTGCCAGGGAAGGTCATGGAGCAGATCATCTAGAGTGCCATTGCACAGCAAACACAGGACAACCAGGGGATCAGGCCCAGGCAGCAGGGGTTTATAAAAAGCAGGTCCTGCTTGACCAACCTGATTCTGTGACAAGGTGACCCACTTAGCGGATGAGGGGAAGGCTGTGGATGTTGTCTACCTTGACTTTAGTAAAGCCTTTTCCCACAGCATTCTCCTGGAGAAACTGGCTGCTTGTGGCTTGGATTAGTGTACTGTTCACTGGGCAAAAAACTGGCTGGATGGCCAGGCCCAGATGCAGAGGTGGTGAATGGAGTTACATCCAGTTGGCAGCCGGTCACTGGGGTGTCCCCAGGGCTCAGTACTGGGGCCAGTCCTGTTTAATATCTTTATTAATGATCTGGATGAGGGGATCAAGGGCACCCTTCGTCAGTTTGCAGACAACACCCATCTGGGTTGGAGTGTTGAACTGCTGGAAGGTAGGATGGCTCTGCAGAGGGATCTGGACAGGCTGGACCAACGGGCCAAGGCCAGTGGTATAAGGTTCAACAAGGCCAAGTGCCAGGTGCTGTGTTGGGTCACAATGCCAGGCAGTGCTACAGGCTTGGGGCAGAGTGGCTGGAAAGCTGCCTGGCAGAAAAGAAATCTGGTGGTGCTGAACACGAGCCAGCAGTGTGCTCAGGTGGCCAAGAAGGCCAATGGCATCCTGGTTTGTACCAGCAATAGTGTGTCAGAGCAGGACTGGGGCAGGGATTGTCCCTCTGTACTCAGCAGTGGTGAATCTCAAGTACTGTATCCAGTTCTGGGTCCCTCACTACAAGAATCACACTGAGGTGCTGAAGCGTGTCCAGAAAAGGGCAATGAAGCTGAGCAAGGGTCTGTAGCACAGGTCTGATGAGGAGCAGCTGAGGGAGCTGGGGGTGTTTAGCCTGGAAAAAAGGAGGCTTGGGGGTGACCTAATCTCTCTCTACAACCATCTGAAAGGTGGCTGTACACAGGTGGGGGTTGATCTCTTCTCCCAAGTAACAAGAGGAAATGGCCTCAAGTTGCACCACGGAAGCTTTCAATTGGATCTTAGGAAAGATTTCTTCACAGAAAGGGTTATCAAGCATAGAAACAGGATGCCCAGAGAAGAGTTTGAGTTACCATCCTTGAAGCTATTAAAAGATGTGGTACTTGGGGACATGGTTTTGTGGTGGACTTGGCAGTGCTGCGTTAACGGTTGGACTTAATGATCTCAGAGGCCTTTTCCAACCCAAATGATTTTTTGATTCCATGACTCTAAATCTGCAATACACTATTTTTGCTATTCTCTTATTTATTATTTCTTGACTACACCTACTTCATTTCTGAAAGGTAATTTTTGCAAGATTGACGAGGAAACTAAAATCTTGATTTTTCAGTTTTAAACTTACAATACATGAGACATCTCACGGTTTCTGACCATACTGAAAACTACAGTAATAAAGGCTGTGGGAGGAAACAAAAAATTAAAATAACATCAATTTTTCCCAAAGAAATTTTCCTAGAAGAAAGTATCAACATTTGTGACTGACAGCCTATCTCAACAGATGACAAGAAGCCAGTTACCGCAGAAGGGTGAAATATGAGCATCACTCTCTAAGTACTTTGTATTTATTTTAAATAACAGATGAACAGTCATTAATATTTACTGCATTTTAAATCAGTCAGATAATGCAATCTCCAGCCTGAAGTCAGATTAAGCAGCAGCTGGTTAGATGGATGTCATCTGTCAAGGGCTGTTCTTCTAAAAGCCACTAGTACTGTCAGTGAAAATTACATTCTACAAATCAAAAGAACATAAGTGTTTGAACTGAAACACGTATGAAATCAGACAGTTCCCACTGGATTTTCCCCATGTGCTATTACCTCCATGATCAATTCACACTTCAAGTGACAGAAATTGCTGAGAAAGCAAAACATTGTTTGCTTTCTATCTGAGAACTATACTTTGAGCCAGGGGACATATTTTTAGATAATTAAAATTAATTTTCCTTCTTTTTGTCAAGAAACATTAAAATCAACCTGCTGTAAAGCAAAATGCTCCCTTACTCTTGTACAGAACAACAGAGGGCAAAACTTTCCTGCTATTACAAAAGTGACAACATGTTAGTTGGAAATGAGATAAAATCCTTTTCCATTAGTAAATTCTGTAACATTAAAGCACAACTTTTTCTAAAATGAAAACAAAGACCATTCACTCAGAACTTCAGTGACTGTTCAAAATACACATCAAAATACTGGTTATATAGCACAAAACCTCAAAGTTTTACACCACACAAGTGTCATCATTCCACAAAAAGTGGCAGAGCACTTTTATAGTACTGAATTGTATTAAAATACTAATTTTCTGTTTCTGCTAAAGTCCTGGGAATATGAGCATTTTGAAATGGAGTGTCAACAGTAAGTATGTCCAGAAATCATTCTTTTTTTTGTTTGTTTTTCCTGTCTAGTTTGTATTCAGCATGTTTTTCCCCCCTTAACTGGAACAGAATGACTAAACCTAGAAACATATTATTGCAGTTAATAGTATCTTCTGAAATGCATCATCCCATTTTGAGAATATAATGCTGCACAATAATCAGCAAGAAAAATACATAGAAAAGACCGTAGAAGTCAGGCAGGGATTTTATGAAAAAAGCATGCTGCTTCCTTGCTAATCAGGGAATGCCACCAAGAATTTTAAATTAATAATCAGTGTGCAGCAGTTCTGGCTAGGTGCCAGCTGCATTTATAGAGTGTGTTTGCAGAAAAGGATGAGCAGATCCCTCCTGGACAGCACTTGGAAGGTGAAGCAGGCATGAGTGTAGCTGGCATGTCCTGCAACAGTCACAAGCGTGGCAGAGGCTGGACCAGAGAATATAAAAGGAGACGCCAAGAAAGCTGGGCTTGTTCAGTTTTAAGAGGAGGCTAAAACAGAAGCTTGTTGTTGTCATCTATAGCCTAATGGGAGGGCAGACAGAGCTGGGATCTTCTGGGAGGTGACCCAGAAGTGGGAGGAGAAGCAACAGTCACACTAATTGCAACACCGGGAATTCAGATTAGGCTTTCGAAATACTTTTTCACCTTGGCAGCAAATACTGAAACAGGTGCACAGAGAGGCTGTACAAGCTCCTCCATCCCGGGAAATACTGAGATCCAGACCACACAGGCCCTGTTTGCAGCAGGGGGTTGGACCTGGTGATTCCCAGAGGTCCCTTCCACCCTCGATCATTCTGTAGCTCTGTGATTGTTTCATTTCTCACTCTCCTTGGTGCATGCCTACATTTCAACAGCAGATCAAAAGCATTCAAGCGGGCATTTGCAGTTGTGAGAAGTTTGGTGAACACACACAGAACCCAACAGCTCAGCATGCTGCATTTCACCAAACTTTAACCCTGTCTTTCAGGGGTCACCACCAGCCTTTGTGGGCTCAAGTAAGACCTTCCCCTGCACCTCCTTTGCTCTCAGCATTGGGTACTGCTCTGCACTGCCAAATCTGACACCTAGTCAGCCGTTTTGCTCACTTGGTTGGTACAGTTGGACCCGTGAAGGCCATTCCCAACCAGTTTTACTAGAGGGGACTCATCCTGTGCCATAACATCCACAGCTCTGGTGACAGCAAACCTGCTCCCTGCATAAAACTGCTCCTTGCAGCAGAGGCCTTTGTCTCTCTACCCCTTCTTCCATGACCCCTGCCCTTTTTTTCTGGCAGGGTTATCAGCACAGCGACCCTGCTCTTCACAACCAACAGTTCCCAGTGCTGGAGCCAGGGAGAGGCTGGAAGCATAGCCATAGACAGGGGGAGTGCGAGGCCACTCTCCTCCACAGCACCGCCACAGCCTTAGATCAGCTAAAATCTGTCACATAGCCACACCTTCAGGAACCCAAAATTGTGTTAACTCTTACATGAGGTATAACAACACTTACTCAGGCAGAATTAAAAGTCATAACTCAATTTACATCAGATGAACCTCTAAATTGTCAAAACAAAGCCTAATATTTTGTTTGTGTTAAAGAAATCACCAATTAAATTTGAAAACCTCCTGGCAACATGCTGTTATTTCAACACCACAGCAAAATATTTCATGAGATGGTATGACTGTTCATAATGTCATCATAACTTCCGGGACAAGGCACCAAGGGAAGGAACCCAGCACCTCTGGGAGAGGGCAATTTCTCTCTCGGTGCACTGGAAATCAGCAGAGAGGAGGGCACCAACCAACACCATCACAGCACATGCCACCAAGGCACGAGGACTTACACTGCTGTAGGGAGTATCCTAATCTACCACATCTCCACAAACCAGCCTCAGTAAAAAAAGGAAAGCAGAAGTTCAAGGCTCGTGATGGCCAAGCCTCTCACTACCATGCCACTCTGCCCTGATTTTACTCTGTGTTTAACTGAAGGTGGGCCTGTTTCACCAGCTACAACCCACCTTAACCTGCTATGACCACAGTTTTAATGATAATAGCTAACCACTATGGTTAACAGCTTGCCATACTCCATAGGGAATGAGTTTTGCTAGACCAAGTTTCATCTAACAACTCAGCTGCCAGATGAACCTACATGCTCTTATCTCCCTCCCAGTGCTTTTTCTCTTTACATGCTTTTATGGTTTCATTTCAAAAGACACAGGATCAGATTTTTCACAACAAATCCTGAGGGCTCACACTTAAAGTTGACTTCCTTCTCCCCAGGCAGAGCATTTGAGATGCCCCAGAGACTTCAAAACAAGCTCTTACAAAAAAAAGAGGAAGAGAATCAGTAAAAGAAAAGTACTCACAGGTTTTCAAAAATTACATCTGAAAATTAATTATTGGAGATTTCTCTCATCCCTAATTTTTCTTTACTGCTTAGTTATCTTAACAGGCAACAAATCATTTGCTTTGCTGGTGCTATGGGCTTTGCTCCCAGACCTGTCACACACCAGTAGGCCTACACCTGGCACATCTATATTCTTTGCCACAGAGTTTAATGTGGAAAGCCATTGCTGTCTCTGAGCAGTCCCCTCCCTTCACACCCCCACCTTCCCCAGTGCCATTTTTCAGCTCAGTCTTTCTCTCTAGCAAGAAACCACAAAGTGTACCTCACAGGCCTTCGCTTGCTCTCAGAAGTTCCGAACGAGGGATCTGGAGCACTATTAACTGAGTCATACTTAAACAGAGGGGATTGGAAGATTTTCTAACAACACCCTCTTTGTGTGTATTGTTCCGCATCTGCAATAGCGGGCAGTAAACCCCACACGGTTCTGGAATTATACAGTTTGAAAGAAAAGGGGAAAGAAAACAAGTTTGTCCACTCAATTCTATGACACTCTCTGGAAGGAAAATAGGAATATACGTGAACAAATAACAAATCTGCAGTCTATGCAAGCACTTTTTACTCTTGTATGAACCTGAAACTCTGCCAAGTTCCAAAATGTTGTAACCAAAACATAAGTAGTTATCAGAAAAACCGTTTCAGATCTTAATTAATCCACTGAGGCTCCAGCCCATGTCATAGTAATCAGTCAGCTAGCACTGACAAAGAGAAATAGGACTTGAGAGGCTCTCACAAAACAGCTAAAAATAGCACCAGATCTCTTTGTTATGTTCCCCTGCATGAAAGGATCTTGCTCTCAATTTTTTTCTTTTCTTATTTATAGGTTTTACTTCATGGAACTGAATTTGTCCTTCATTCAAAACATAAAAAGAGGCAACCTCTTGTCCTGAAACTATCAAACATTTCACACATTATGTAGCATGATGCTCATATACTTGAAAAGGCCAGCCTACAGATCTCTGAAATGTGGTTTTCAATTAATATGACAGTATCAGCAGTCAGTGAAAGCAATTATCATCATAAATAACTTGATGGGAAGATTATCTTGAAAGAGATTAATTTCTACATTAGATGAGATATTTGATATTGTTAGGTTTTAACACTTTATGATTTTCAATTTCTAATAAGTTAGCTAAGCTAGCAACAACCAAAAAAAAAAAACAAACAAAAAGCTCTCCTCCCCCCAAAAAAAGAAAAACCCACTAAAAAAAAGCAAGAAAAGTGCAGCAATTTGCCTTAAACAAAACCACATCAGAAAATGTGACAAATGCCTTTTTAAAATGTTCTCATATTCTCATTACTGTTTTACTAGAGATTTAATAATTTTAATTGGGGGGGGAGGTCAAAAATTAAAATTTTACACACACCCCCCCAAAAAAAAAAAAAATCAAACTCTGCAAAAAAGGGAGGTCAGTAATACAAAGGCCAAGGAAGCAGAAAAGGATTTTGTAGTGTATTGTGATTTAGAGAGACTTTGATTGACATCAATCTACCAAAATATTTGGAAGAGTAATTTTGGCTTGCATCCCTGTATAAGCAGAAGCAGAGTCTTGTTCCTCCAGGGAACCACCCAAGTAAAACCACATATATTGTGCGCAGCAAAGTCTACTATTGTCTCCTAAAACAGCAAAGACCAAAGCACAGTTTTAAATATTCTCAGATGTCAAACATCTATTAGAAAAATGTTTGGGGGGTGGGGGGAAGGAGAAAGAGACTTGATCACCAAAGAAATGAAGAAGAACATTTTTAAGTAACATTTCTCTTGGTGCAGTAACTGAACTTCTAATCACTCAATAAGTCGGGCCTGGAACGAGCCTGCATAACCCCCGGAGTTACACTGGACTGAGCAGAGCTAGGTCTGGCTGGTTGAAAACTGATGAGATTCTGGTAACCTCAAACCCACAATTTTCTTCAGTATTTTAAAAGTTCAACAGTAACAAACGCATTGGTGTGTCGTGTTCCCCAACATTTCCAATACACATGGAAGTATGTGTATTGCCATTGTGGGAAGAGGGGGAGGGCAGGGAGGAGGTAAGAATGGTTTTGTCTCACTTAATTATAATGATCTAAGAAACAAGACCAGGCTTGTAGGAAAAATTATCTTTTCTTATAGTTAACTGGAGCATTTAGAAGGGGGAAAAAATACGTTTTTCAGATCTATCCAGTACACAAAAGGTGATCAGAAAAGACATTTGTCTAGAGTGCATCATTTCAGCTATATCACCCATTAATATGTTGTAACTAAGCCAAAGCAGTAAAAGTTTCTTAAAATTACTCCTATAATTCTGAATCTGCAATTCAGACACACATCCCTGTGAACAATGACTTTGAGTAAAACACTTTTTCTGGAAGTGACACCATAAAAGATTAAGTTGAAGCAGATGATTTTTTTTTCCTTTTTAATAAAAATAGAATTTAGAGTATTAAATAATTAAACCAACAAGAATACACATTCAGGACTTGTTCAAGAAATAGCCTGAATTCAGTAATTGAGCATATTTTTCATTAACCACTAGAGGTCACACAGTAACCATGGCAGCTATCCAAAAGATGAGAGAACTCAAGAATCTTACAGTCTGGTAAAACTCAAAATACAGGGGTACTCACTGATTTGCACATACAAATGAAATTATTAAATTCATTTGAGTAGCCTATTTCCCCAAAAGATCCAATGAACATGAATGCTCACAGATGTCATTTGGTATTTTACACCTTCAGAAAATTAAGATCTATGATCTTTACTTTCAGAAAACACATCCAGTAATGGGGGGCAACGGGGCGGGATTGTCAGAGCTTGCTGCCATTTTGAGAGTTTTTCTGATTTCTCCAAATATTTCCCCATTTAAAACTTCTGGAACTTCATTTCAAAGAAAATGCCTTCAGCTATGACTACAATTAACACTAAAGAATCACAAAAAGCTGGAACATGCTAAGATTTTACCAGTCAATGTCTTGCTATTTAAATAGACATTTGAAGATTCCAAGAACAACAGAAATAGTATTAAAAACAAATATGATTCCCCACACTTCAAATTCATTGTCTTTTTAATCTAATACCAAAGTTTATACTGGACACAATAACTTAAATTCTCTTCAATCTGAATGGACATATTCCCTCAAAATTTAGGTGCAGTTGTGATGGTCAGGGTCTACTGACCATGTCTTGACCAACTCACTACTTGCTTGTGAGAAATTCACTTATACTGCTAATGAAAATTTAGACTATTTTAAAGCATTTGCAGAAACACTATTCTCAAAGTGTTAAAATGTTTTATGTTCCACACAGCTAATTAAAAATTCCCTGTTAAGTTCCTTTAAACCCTTTAAAAAAGCATCCTGTGCACACAAATGCAGAGTGAGAGGTGCCTTGTAGTCAGTGATCCTGTGGTACTTTCACACTAGATTAAATTGGGGATCGGTATACAAAGACATTTCATAAATTGGCTCAGTTTTTAATCCATTTAATACAGCGCACAGTACATCTTCTCTTTGGAGAAATTTCATTTAATTAGATCCCACCTACAAAAGATAAAGACCTGTGTATGAAAGTCTTTTACTATGGCAGAGCAGCACTGCCAAGGCATTAAACTGCCCTCTAACCCTAAGAACTGGTCCCACCAGAACAGGTGCTGCTGCTGACTTGCATTACCTGTTCTGGAATAAGTAAAATATTTTACTCCCTAAAGCTCTCAGTCTGGTACATTTCGACATTTAAAAAAAATAATAATAATAGTGGAGTGGAACAGTTGTAGCCTGAATAATAATTTCAAAAGTTTCAGCACCCATCGTGTTTTTCAGCACAACAGACAACACTGCCAAAAGCTCACAGGACGCATATTGCATTATAGGAGCAATTCCTTGGTACAAAACAGAAATCATGTCTTAAAAGCAGAAAAGATGCAGACTTTTCTTGCCAGAAAATTAACACCACAATGTTAGCTAGCTCTTAAGAAATATTACAGAAAAAAATTCCAGCTTTACCTGTACACCAGCTTGTATGTACACACATCCATACTCACAGATCACAAATCAGCGAGAATGCTCTCTACTTCATATTAACACAGCAAGTTTTACAATCTCTCTAAAAACTTAGGAGGTAAGGATATTTTGTTGAGAAATATCCAAATACAAACCTGCGTCTTCTGTGCCTGCCTTTTCTGAGCACCTGATGTAGCTGACTTAAAGCTAAGAGACTTGGACTGTCTCCTAACTTTCACTGAATCTCTCCGGCGATCGTATGAAAAAGACGACGACTTCTTTGTAATTTTCCTCTTAGGTGTGTCTGCCATTTCATCCAAAGTATGGTTACCTTCAAGCAAACAGCGTCCCAAGAAAATAAAAACTCAGTATCATCAAGCTTCCACCAAGCTTACATAAAATAATCTTCAATCCTATAGGAAATGGAGCAGCCTACAAGCAATGGAGCCCACCCAAGAACAACTTCAGTTCTTCCAACAGGCTGTACAAAGGAAAAAAGCCGATGGCCCTGCAATGCCGTATATCACTGAAGAGCAGGCAGAACTCCTTCTTGCTGTATGAACTCGAACAGGCTTCAGCAGTGATGCTAATCTGGAGACGTAGTGACTATCCTGCTGAGCACGCTAAAGGTAAACGGGAGGTAGTTCCCTGCACACCAACAGGGTGTGGAAGTACACCAACAGGGTGTGGGGATGAAGCAGAAGACTTTGGGTTCAAAGCATCTTCTTAACTCCTTCCTTCCTGGGCTACTGCTGGGAAGGTAACTGAAAAGTCAAACTGGTAGAAGTTGACCAGAGAAGACAGCATTATTTTCTTCTCTTTGGATCCAAAGCACTTTCTGAAGGAACCTTTAGCATGAGGTACCTGCCCCATTAAATGCATTAGGGGCCCTGTTTTAATCCAGTTAAATATTCCTTTTTCTCTCTTTGTCAGTAAGACTGTTCACACTACAAACTTACGAGGTACTTTGACTACTAAGTCAACTCGAAAATAAAGTCCATGACTATGTATGAATCCTTCCTGGGAAGTAACTATGAAATTACAGCACTCTTCTCAACACCTGTTGTATCAACGGATAAGAGGGTAACACTAACAAATTCTCATCCTAGTGACTGTGCGGGAATCTTATCAGACAGCTGAGATTGCAATTTTTGTATCAGGACTATGTTTAGGTAGGAACACTTCTCTTGCATAAGGTATTAGTCAAGGAACACTACAAGGGTGTAGAGCCCCGAGACTTGCTGCTATTGGTTTCCATTAAGCAAAACACATACAAAGTGCAGAGCTCTACAAACCTAACACCGAGATTTAATCTGTGGTGAAAGACAAGAAGGAAAAGTAGCTTTGGACAAACTCAAGCCATTGTGCAGGGTCTTTTCTAGAAACTTTTCCTTATTTTATTCATGACACTACTTCAACATACAAAACAACTGTGAATAATTTATACTTGCAGGATTATCCATTACTATAATTAAGCTTTAATATGGGCCAGTCCTCTAGTGCATGAGTCTCACCACCTCTGTTAGGAAATATCTGTGAAGTTAGAACAGCATTTCTTGAAAGACCTGCTGATATCAAGGAGTAAGAGGGTAGTGTTAATGAATTCCCATAACCAACCTTTCCTGCAACTTCTTCCTTTGTTGTAGGATGAATAATATACCTCTAGGACAAAGTGATATTGCTAAAATTAAAGAAAATCTATCAGAATGTCATGCATATATTAGCCATAATGGCCTAAATTCTAGACTTACTGCACATTTTTGTGGAGATTTACACTGTGAAGAATTAGAAAGCACTGCTTCATATTATCTACAACTACATCTAATCAGGGAATTATTACAGGACATAACAAAAATCCATTATTAAATATTTTTAGTAAAAAGTATCCCTTAATTGTGATATGTTTATAATACTGTAGCAGTCATCATCCACAGCCACATATGGACCTTCAGTGTTACTAATATTAGACATTCTGAGACCATCATCATTTCAACACTCTCTGTGGTTTTCACCAAAATTTAGATTAAAGGGATTCTTTCTCACAAACTGAGATCCTACTTAAATAACCAGTTCCCATGATTTACAAGCATCACCTTTTTAAAGAGTAAAAAGCAGACAATTCGGCATTATGTGTGCTTGCAAACCACAATGCCTCAAGAAAAAATATATCCTCCAAAACTTAAGCATCTACAGCATTTGATAAAAATCACAGGTATTCTCATCTATCAGAAAAATTAAGGACAAGAAAAGCTTGCAAACCTTCTAAAGATAGTTACGACAGTCTCATCATTGAGCTTGTCTGCACAAAAATTAATATTAGCATTTAAGACTGACAAAGGCACAAATAAACCTTAAAATTGCATCTGACTTTGTATGAAATACAAAGTACAATGCTGATCATTTCACTTCAATTAACAAAAAATAGACCTAAACCAGGTGCAATAAATGTAATAAGAATTACAAGCACTAGTGAAAGGCCTCCCAAATGAAAGGAAGTAAATTACAAAGGAAACTGAAAAGGAGAGGGGTCCTTAAAATCGTTAAAGGTCTGGTTTATATTTATTCACAGTTCCCCTAAATACATGAATCTGCAGCACTCAACAAATACATTTTGAAAACAAAAGGTAGTATTCTAAATAGAAAACATATCTCCTTTCATTTGCTTTGATAATGAAAACTTTAGTTTGATTTGACGCCCCAGATCTTACGCTGAAAAAGACAAAGAGCAATTCCTCAATGACACCTTTGATTCTACAGTCATCTACAGTTTGCTTCTTACAATCTCTTTTCAAGGTTGAGATTTTGGTCCAATTAGACACTGCTGCTAGAGAAGCCTTTAATTTATACTTGCAGTCAATGTTGGCATTTGTTCTGTGCTTTTTGCTATTTCTACAAAATCATTCTTGGTTGCTTCATTTGTGGCTGGAGGAAGTAGAATTCTCAGCATTAGCACGCATAGCTGAAGATTTTACCACCCGTTCCCTTCTTCACCCCTTACTTCACCACAGGGACCACTCTGGCAGCTGCACAGCCACAGGCATCCTTGCTGAAAGGGAAGGTCTCACTATGCTCATGCTCCCATTCTTCCCGTTCTTCCCTCACACCTCAGCCACTCCCAAACAGCAAAGTACAAGCTTTGCTTTTTTTTTTTCCGCTTTTTTCTCCCTTCCCTTCTCAGCTGGCCAGATCCTTTGTTGAACTTACCACATTCATGAAATAACAGAAAAATACTCATTATTTTTGCAAGGAAGAGTCTTCTGCCATTTTAGTAAATAAATCTGCAATGAAATGGGGTTCAAAAAGTGCCAGAGCGCACACGAGCTAAGCGGCAGGACAGGGATGAAAATGTGGGGGAGAGGCAGACACAAGGGCAAACTGCTGGAAGCCTTCTTAGACCTGATTGTCTCAAAGAGCTGTACCTTGCACTGTAAGCCACTGTTCCCAGAGGTCTATTGCAAAATCAAAAACATTCTCCCAAATGTAACAGCTAGCTCAGAACTCATTAGTTTGTGTATTCACTTAAAGTTGTCTCTCTCCAAAAACACATCACCTTTGCCAAAATGGTATTACATCCACCCTGTTATTGTCTGCTCCACGGATGCTTCTGAAACCCTTCATGACCAGCATTCACCGTCAACACTCCATTTCATACACAATAATGGGATTTGTCGCTCCAATATTCAAACCCTCCTTCCCTTCTTTCAGAACAATTGCAAAGATGTTGAACAATACATGCTCTATTTTCCATCTTCCAAACAGTTACATACCCATAAGAGCCTTCCTCTTATTCCATGCCCAGTCTGTGGGGTTTTTGACTGTACTAACCCAGTCACTGTTGTTCAGGCCTCTCTTTCTACTGAGAATACAGGCACAAAGTATGACTTTCTTGACAACACTGTCATGACCTTCCCCAGTGTATCATATTCATGCATGGCCCTGCTATACCTCAGAAAACAATTTTTACTGAAATACTCGATTTTCAGAAGTCAGATTCACCTACAGCAATTCAAATCTCCATGGAAACTAATTTATGAATTTATAAACGTCACTCTTCTCCTGCCTGGGAATTCCTAGTGCATTGATTCAACTGCTTTAGTAATACAGGAAAGGAATTGGGGTATTGCAGTTTACCCCAAAAATAAACCACAATCATGAATGGAAATGCTGTCTTCACACAGCTAGAAAAAACTAAGTGATGATGAGATTAATAATTTGAAGAATAGTGCTGAAACAGTGCTGAAAAACTAAGAACTACAGATGAGAGACAACATTTAGTTACATCTAATATATCTTAGTGATTGGAAAATGCATATTCCAATATTTATATATTATATCCTGTATTTCCTCGCTTCAATGGGTTTTAGTCTCATCCATAAATATTGTAAGTTAAAATTTAGTTTATTATGAGAAATGTAACAAGTATTTTAATTCCATTCTTCGAAGGAAGATAACATTTGTATTTATTACTTCCAAGCATGTCTTCATTAAATGGCAGCTGGGAATAAAGGCTGTGTAAATTAGCTCAGTTGGTTAGAGCATGGTACTGATAATGCCAAGTTTGTGGGTTTGATCCCTGTATGGGTCATTCATTTAAGAGTTGGACTCTAATCCTTTTGGGTCCCTTCAAACTCAGAATATTCTGTGATTCTGTAAAAACTTGATTTTCTACTTGAAATCCATCACCAATAGAACTAAAAATCATCCCAGTAATAACAAGTCCACAGTGTTAAAGCAAGAAAACTTGGTTGAACTGGACACAATATATTTTTACCAACTTTTCAGAACTTCAGCCAATATAAAATTGTCACTCTAAAAGCATAATTAAAATAAAACCCACTGACAAACAGTAAGCGACATCAAGAGCCCATTGTTCAAAAACTGAAGGTTTTTAATTTTTTAACAGAAAATAATCATGCAATTGTTACACAAAGGGTTTTCTTGCCAGTATCAATACTTTCCCAAGCTTGGTGGCTCAAGCAGTTATTTTAAGCTGTTACAAGAAAAGAATGCCTTATGCTCAAAGTGTGTTTTGCCAAGTCACGAGTAACAACAAAATGTTTCAAGGTCATCCTGTTTCACTGGGATACAGGGAATGCAGTGACAGAACAAGCACACTGGGGCAGACAATCACAGCAATAGTTAAAAATTATTCTGATAGAAAGGTTTTGAGGATAAAAGAAGAGCATACCAATCATGGTGTTGTACATACTAAAAATCATATTTCTGAGTAATATTTTTTGGCATTTTTTGTTGTCAGTTTTGCTGCATAGGACCTAGCTGTTTTTCACTCACTCCAGGGTTTTAATCTGTTAATGGTAGAAACAAGAAGTACAAAAAGTTCTTCTTCTCTAGTCATGGTTTTAGGGTTAAATTCTTAACTTGCAGAGTCAAAGAAAAATCATATGTAAATTCAGCTGCAAGTTTACTAAAATGAGGCAGAGATGCACAAATTTAGAACAAACAACACTACTTTGAGTATTCTGATTATGTGCTGATGGAAATCTAAAGATAACTCAAGTTTATCTGCGCAACTTTCATCAACTTCAAAAGCTCTTTAACATTTTTGAGAGAATGAACAGAGACGGTGTTACCAGAATCTCAGTCTTTCTAACAGCATCCTGCTCTCACTATTCTACTCTGAATTCACTACAGAAATGGGGTCTTGCATAATTGTCCCTAAAAAGAAGAGTGACAGAGCAAAAATCAATAGCAGTGAGATCCTGTAATCAGAGCTCTCCAGTCCTGAGCTAGCCTTTAACCTTAACATCATAGTGCATTTGCTCAAAATAGCCTTATTTCTGTGTTGGCCTCAAGTTAAACGTTTGTTACAAACAAAACACAGTCATCCTTTCCAAACCCACATTTTGTGTATCACATGCTCCTCTAGCTCAACAGAGCTTTCCAAGAGGAAGTAAACAAAACAACAGTATTATTTAGAATTGACCATCTGTTTTAACACAAAACCCAAAAGTTCATTTCCTTTCCACTACACTGGGAAAAGGTCTTAATATGCCTTCAAATATGCTCAAAGGCTTTTTCCCATCACACTAGAAGCAAGCAGAGACTAAACTCATAATAATATCAATAGAGTCTCTGTAGGTCTCTAAAAGCAGATGCAAATGAAACACGATTTCACTGAATTTCAGCAGCAGTTTGCTCAGTTAACATGGGTAACTCTAAATCACGAATGTTTACAAATTCCATTTCAGCACAGATCTATGAAATTAATCTCCATCCCAATCTCACCATCAGTATTCCACTCAAACCACCAACTTCTTGGGTGTCATTCCGGGAGGTTCAAAGTACATCTAAACAGCAGAAAGCACCAACACCACCCTGAACTGACAGTGACCTGGGCCAGATACGAACACCACACGTACTGAACCGAGCACGAAACTTCATTCCAGGCAAGACCAAACCATATTCCTCTGGCTTTTATCTCTGCACTCAGTGGGCCTAAGTATGAATTATGCAGGGTGAAGAGCTGGCTGAATATTTGAAAACATTAAGTCAAGCAAAGAAAGCCCATGCCTGCCTCAGTTTAGAGAGATAAAGCCAGGCTGTAAATCTAAGCATACAGCAAATTACAGTGATTATTTTTGAGAACTGGTGTTGAATTTATTAGGACAGAGATAAAGTAAATTATAAGATGCTAATGCTTTCGCATTTACAGGTTGCTAATCCCAAACTAGCAAAAAAATAATACATTTGAGCAAATGAATTTATGAGTAATTGACATTACGTTCCCACCTGCATTGTTTCAAAGTAGCTCTATTTGCCCAGCTGCTCACCACAACCAGTGGCTGTTGATGGCAGATCCTTCTTGTTCTCTTGGGAAGAAAAACATCTGATTTTTCAGGAATGTAGCTACACCAAACACAGACATTTTGATCTCTAAAGTTTCCACTGAGCAACAGTCTGAGCACTATTACGCAAGAAAAATTTACATTCAATTGCACATAAAATAATTTTTTTTAAGTTGTCCAAAATACAGATTACTGTTTCAGGGAGAATTCAACTGGGAGCAGAGTTATACTCATAAACATACTTTTTTTTTTTTAATGGAAGATTACACCACAGTTTCCTGAATATTTTTTCCAGGGATAAACAAGGGCCTATGAGATCCCAGGAAATTGTTCCATATTACACCCAAAGTGTGAGGATCACTGAAATGTCTATGAGCCTCAGACTGCCAGAAGAAAATATGGTTAAGGATGGTTGGATTTTGGCTTTTTTCTGCAGTTGGGGTTTTTCTGCTGCTGAGAATTTCCACCTACTAAAAACTGAACTGAGGTCATCAAGTATGTTATCATCAAGTTGGAAACTTGTCAAGCTGACATATGTTTTTTGAGGGCCTTCAAAGAGAGGGCTACTTGTGCAAGTAGCAGGAATCCAAACAAAACAGGTTGCTAACCTATCTTTAAAATACTGGTCTAATAACTAAATGCACAAGAAACCGGTATTTTTAAAATAATGAGAGTAGGTTATGGAGTGGACTAAACACAAGTTAAAGGGAGTTTTTCTCTTTTATTTCTGGAAAATAGATATTTGCTATTCATCTGCCCAAGCTTTTCCAGGAGTTTTCACAAACAGTACCAAACATGTTTATATTAGGACTGGAATAGATGCTACTAGTTGAAAACAGAATCTTGTCTCTCGTAGCCAAACAGTTTTTAAAAACAATAAGAACCAGTCAACCCATTTGTCTTCATGTATACACATGAGATATATAAATATAAAAAACACTGATATATTTCAATTGAAAACTATATATATATATTTCCATAGTAAAACCTGGAAAAAAATTGCATTTCAATAAAGTACAAAAAGTCTTCTAAGAAAAAAATTATTCAAATGAGTATTTATTAATTTTGTGTTTACTTCTGTTATTACCATTAACTGCATTAACCAAGAAACTTCATGTGTAGTGGTATTGTGGAATATGAACGTCCAAGTCACATGCCAGCTAAGTTAAAATGCATTATGCCCTTCTCAATGAACTATGCCAAAGGGCTTAAGAAAAGCTGTTTCAGAAAGGAACAAAGGAACAAACAGCTTAGTAAAATCAATTTTTCCATGTAGTTTGTTTCATGTTTTTCTCCTTTTTTTAAGGAGGAACAAGGTTGAACATCACAAATTATTTCAGAAAGCAACTGGTTAACCTTACTCATCCATTCTGTTTTAGTAAGTGACATGAGAATACCAAAATATAGGGACAGAAGAAGCTAAATAAAGTCACCCTACCATGTTGCATTTTAATGTGAAGGACACCATCAAAGATACTTCTCTCATTCCATTCAGAACAGCTGCTCTCTTTATGGGTCTTTGTATTTGTTGTAGGACAGAACATTTTCTCCATGGAGACAGTGGAATAGGAGTAAATATATTCTTCACATCACTTAAGAGTTTTATTTTACTGATGCAGTTAACTATACAGAGCAACAAACCCAAGAGAACAACCTGGTCCTTAGCTGCTTTGCATTCTGTATTGTGCTGATATGACACTGCAAAAACAATTATGGCATAAAAGCAACATTAAAAAGACAAAAATTACAGTTATCCCTGGAACTGATCCTTAAGTCTAAAGAATCATGATAAGAGCAAACTGATTTTAAAAAGTACAGGTGTCAGGTAGTAAATAGAACAACAAACTCCTCTTCAAGAACGTAAGCAAGTTTCTTGTCAAAATGAACACAAAAACATTGTGTTCAGTTTTGCAATATCCTAGGTATTTTTGTCCCAAGTAAAAGAAAAAAAAAAAAGAGAGAGATATAAGCTAATATTTAATTTTGAGCACAACTAATCCTACAGACTTCATTAATCATTCAATTAAACGTTTAGACACCATCTGTTTAAATGATTTTCTACAAGGTATCCGTAAGTGTGTATATATGAAATATCCCCAACTGGAGATATATTCCAAACTTTGCATTGGTGATACCTATATTAGGTTCTGCCAACACAAAACTAGTTGATACACATGCTATGGAGGCAAAGCTAACAATCCAAAGCTAAAGGGAAACAGAAAAGTCAGCTGTAAAACACACTAAGAGGAAACTGAAAAACCAATGACTAATGACCAAAATACTTGAAAAGAACCAAAGGTGAAGGTCAAGTGAGAATGACTAATTCAATGATATAAACCAGTATAGCACAATGTATGTTTATATTGTACCTTCCTAATCAATACTACAACGTCCTTTAAAAAAAGAAAATTTTTCAATTTCAATTCAAAAGTGCCATCAGTAGAGATGAGCTTGGCAAATGCAGAGATAAATATTACTAATTGCTATGTATCTTGTCCATCTATACACAAAAACAATATTGTAATAGTGACTACCTGCTTCAGTTGCAGTCAGAGTTTTTCAACTATTAGTCACGCACATAAAAACACCCACAGAGTTTCACTGTGAGGAATTACCCCACTTGAAGGCAGCAAGGCAAGGTAACAGCCAAAGAATAAGGTCTTAAAGTCACCAGAATTCAAATTTCTTCTGAAGGGAGGACTACATGAGGAGCTAAGAAGTACATGATTCAAATAACTGTGTGTATACATACATATATATAATTTTAGTAACAACTTGCCCCAGCCTCCTTGAGGCCTGTAAGCAAAAGCTAAACTAATCATGCAGCTGAGCACTTCAGTATGAGATAGCCAACTAGAGGTTTTAATTAGCTTTTCATGAAATCTTAGCTGGGCACTATTTTTATGGAAGAAATTCCTGAAAACTCAGCACTGTTACTCTATACAGCTTGAGTAATCCCAACATTTCAGACAGCGCGGAGTCTCCATATGCCAAACTCCTCACATAATTCTTCTTTATAAAGTCCTGGTTGAAATAACCATGTAAATTAAATTTTGTCACAAGAAATAACTACAGGCAAAGTATCTATTTCTGAAAAATTAGCTTAAGAGTCATCATTTGGTCAGTTTTCAAGGAGCCTTCATAGTGCCTGTTGCTTCCAACAGTGACAGTTAAGGATACTGTCTGTGAAGGAGCGTGGTCCTGAAACACATTTCCAGACTGAAGCCTGTATCAGGCTCAGATGCTCTCAAGAGCTTCAGCAAACACATCTCTTTCCAGAGAAAAGTGGTATATTTATATATGACTTCTCAGTTTGCCACGGTGTTTCTTACCTGCCCTTTCTGAACACGTAACTCAAAGATGCAAATATCTATAACCTCAAACAAATAGACAATAAACAAAAGCCTGTTAGCCAACTGTGGCCTAAATCTCTACTTAAAAAAAGGATAAAAGCAGTCAAGACCCAGCAGTGTGTAATTACTGTCTCAAATTCTGTGTAACTAGCGGTTTCGTCAAAAAACGATTTTTGAAAAACAATCCAAGCAAGGCTCCACAGTTTAGACCCAGCATTTTTTTGCACATACTCAACTGGTAACACGAAGTTAAAAGGCCAATTTAGAGATCCTTTTTTTTTAGCATTATTGTTCCACTGTATGAGGGTTTTTTTTTCCTATTTGAACTATTAAAGAAGGAAAAGGATGGGAAACCCATTATTTCAATTTAAAAAAAAATATGACAGTAACCAGTTTCTCACAACTGTCAAGCAAACTACATAAAAAACCCTCTGAAACCTCTGTATCGACTCCCACTTTAGGACACATGCAGGAAACACAGAACACTGATATCCCAGTGTACAGTTCGTACTGAGCTGCCTTCGTAGCCACTTGTACTTACACGGTCTTTGTCATCGGCTACATCACAAAGAATGTCATCGAGATCTAAGATGCCACCATCCCCATGCTCCAGTCGATGTACTTGTATCCAGTAGTTTGGATCCTGCACAGAAGGAGAAGAAAATAATATCAGACATCACATGCCAACAGAAAAATGTTACTCAACCACACAGCTAGCATTGCACCCTACAAATGCTTGACATCAAACATCTATTTAAGTCATATTTCTTTAATGTAAACTGACATGTAAAACCAAAATTGTTTTTTTTAATTGTCTCAGATTAGATATGGAGTCTTCCCACTTTTATCAGTTCTGTATGAGTCACAATCTATCACTGACACACAGGGGAACAGCATTCCCAATGTTACTGAACATATGCACTATATAAAAGGAAAACACATTGTCCTCAAAATAAACTACCTCAGACAGTGGTCAACAGGCACACAACATTACAGGACAGCTGTGAAGGGTGTGGGTTATTTACAGAATAGCTATAAAAAAGGGTGTAAACCAATATTTAAACACCATCGAAGGGCTTTCTACCTGTCCTTTGGTAGAGTCAGTAGATGGAATATCTAAATCTTACACTAAGAACACTTTCCACATTTTAAATAAAAGAAGGTACATACACAAACACATAGAATGCATATATACTAATGCATATAAATGCGTGTGTGTGGTTTTGTGCTTATACACATGTCTTACACCAGTAACTGGGAAGACTGGCTTTATAGTCTTTATTATTACTTTTGATACCAAAGGAAACCATAAGGAATAAAGTTGTGTCCACAAAGTGTCTCCTGCCTATCACTACATGACCCAAGGGCCGTTTAGTACTCAACATGCTACTCTTACAGGATTTGTTTTCTAACGGGGCAAAGTTGCAATGTAAACACGCAACCTGAACATGATACATAACTTTTCTTGCTTCTCAAATACAGCCCCAAACAACATCCCTGGGCTGTTATTCAGTGTCTCGCAGTAATGGAGCTTCCTTGCTTTTCACTGAGAAGGTGTGACAGCACGAGGTGACTAAAGTGAGGACCTTCAAACTTGCAACATCTCGCAAGTTCTTGACTTCCTAAAAATAGCAACTGGCATCATTTTTTTCAAATATCAGTGTCTAGAAGTGTGTGTGGGGGGGAAATTCACCATACCAAAAATAAAAGATATAAATAAATGAATAAATAAATAACCTCCACCCTAAAAGACCTTGAAAATGTAGTGATTTCTTAAAGATGGAACAGGAGAAGAAATGGGACTACCAGAATTCCTCTAAATCCATATGTGTTCTTAAATCTTGACAGAACATACTGAACAAAAGAGTATCAAGGGAAATTCATTTTGGCTTTAATATCCCAGATCTCTATTTATTTGTATGTGATATATATGCATAGGTCAAATATTTTGGAGAACTTACTTCATTGTATAAGTACATCCACCTTAAATACTGGCGTAAGTTATCACCAGATGATGATCAGATTTCAGAATTACATTACAGAGTCATTAGACTAGTCATTTCAGAAATTAAATTACAGACTTTTTTCTTTAATTTCTCTAAGCATTAAATATCATTACCTTCCATTTCTTCTAAGCAAGCATTTATTATACAGTTAACTGGATTTCTAGTATATGGCTTTTCCCTAAGCAGCACTTACTGTGGTAGCACATTACAGGAGATAATCCAGCATCCATTTTTTAAAAGTAAAAATTCAGGAATAATTAAAAATAGTGTTATATAATTTACGTCATTGTGCATACAGAGATGCATATATAGCTACATGATAGAGAAACCTGCTCTGTAAAAGAGGTACATAACGCAAATACTAGGATAAAATTTTTTTGTAATTTTGAACACTCCACTAACACAGAAAGGGCTGAAAAAAGTCACTTGTGTACACCAGAAATCCTTCAACATTCCTTAAGAAACCCATTCTGAAGAAAAGTCTGCTGAAGAGGTGCCTTTGTAAAGTTTGCTCTCAAATTAAAAAGAAAGAGGATCCTTTCTCACCCTCCAGCCCATTTCAAAAACCTCCTCTGCCTCTCATATCTACACCAAAGACTGACATGTGAGAAGACCCAGACTTTGAAGACACAACTAAACACACAAGCTGTGAAGCATCTTGCACTCCTAAAGGACTTGATTCAGTTTCCTCTGCTGATTTCTCCATCTCTAAGTCAAGCCAGAATTGAACCAGAAGCCAGCCTCCACTGTAAAATCAGAGATGGAAAACCTAGTCTGGGGTTTAAGAGAGTCTGATCCCTCATACGTCACCCACTTGACCATTTTTGCTTGCAACACTTAATCTTCTTACTGAAGAATGAAAACGTGAAAAACAGATAACTGCAATACTGGCTCAGTGACATGACTACATCCATCAAAACAAACAGCACCCAAACTGAAACTACAGCTTCAATATTCCTCTATCCTTGTTTTTTTCCTTCCTACCACAACTATTTCCTACCTCCAAGGCAAATGTAAAAAAACATTCATGATTACAGAATCAATAGTAGGAACACCCACTTCTAAATCGCTGTTGTACTATTCCAGCATGCACAATCTACTTAAAAATAGCTGTGATATATAAGCTGCATCACTTCTGCTAATTACTTCCCTTAAAAGTTTCTCAATATTGCATAAGAAGTTTTAGATAGACTTCATTTTTCCTGCATCACCTATTAGTAGTGCCATAGCCTGAACTGCTCTGGTCGCTCTTCCTGTCAGACAAGGTCCTGACACAAAACAATACATGAGCAAGACCAGACAAGAAATACATAAAACTAGTTTGGCAAGAATTTACTCTGGCGGGATTTGGTAAGTAAATACGAAATAACAAAGCAACTTTTCATTAAAGCCTTCTCCAAACGTCAGAGCAGCCCTTCTCTCAAGGCCCTTTTACTCTATTAAAGGTTTTGCATAAACCAAGATTTGGTGGGGGAGGCTTGGGAGGGAAGAGAGGTCTAGGAGGGAAGGGAGTACTAATATAGAGATTAGTTACACCACAGAGGGGTGCGGGTGAAGAAAACAACAACGTTGAAACTAGTGATTCTACTGAGTTATGAAAATCCACAGCTATTTACGGTTCCAAATTTTAGCAATTATTTCAGTATATTAACCAAACAAACAACATGGAAGAAAACAAACTGCATAAGTGTTCACATTTACGTTCCTATTCCATGATCTCTCTAACGTGAACATAATGTTGTGTAAGAGTCAACTCATGCGCACTGTTTGCTAAATACAAAAGAAACTGAACCAGACTTGACACTGATTTGAATTCAAGTACTACTACATCGGTGTTACAAACATATCTGTATTCAGGGCTTGGCCAGGTTGCAGTTCTCGATCTCAGCCAGTAAACAAATATTCACAATTCCCTATGCAATGGCAGTAATACAGTCTTCAAATATTTTCTGAAGCAGTCAGATACACTGTTTTGGCTTAGGCCAGTTCTTAGAGTCATGAAGTGGAAATCGGCTATTTCCAGAGTTTACTGTGGGATAAAGTGGTCCAATCACTCCTTCAGGACACCTGAACACCTTTGAGGTCACCCTCTCCGGGTGGCAGTGCTAGGCTATCAAGTGAGATCTCACTCACAAATGAGGGACTGACACCAACACTTGCCCACAGAGAGATGACAAGTTCAGGTCATGTGCAACAGGGCATTTTCACTAGCAAAAAAGAAAGTGTCTTCTAATTATTAAACAGGAAAAATGCAAAGTATATTATGTCTATGAAAGTAGGTTTCTGTAAAGATAAAAGAAATACAAAACAAAATAAATAAAAAAACAAACAACAACAAACAAACAACAAAAAAAGAAAAACACTCAAACTTTCCAAGAAACTTCGGAATTGTTCCAGTTTAAGAAAACATCCCAGTCAGATACGTTGCTGTTGTTTTGAAATTTGAATTTGTATATTAGAATCAGATTTCCACATTTTGTCAATAAAACAAAGCCACATTTATATTGTCTCACTGTTATGGCTGTATAAAAGAGTACCACTCTCTCCAAATCTGCAGTGCATTTAGACATAAAAACAGGCATTGATAGAAAACTTATTAGCTACACTGCTCCACCAGTGTTTGAGTTAGCAGTGTGCAATTATTTTGAAAAAGCTGTATAGATGCCTTTGTCACTAGTTCATGCAGAAGAACCAGCAGGTTCACTTCATTGAATACAAGGACAGAAGTAACGCTAAACCTGATTTATAACATCTTCATTTAAATATTGCATCACTCAGCTCAAGTCTAAGCAAGTCAGATCTCCTGCTTCCTGTCTACACCCATTTAACTATTCTACTTGACTATGATTACAAAGGTACTCATAATTTAAATCATGAGTACCACATTTTCTGCTCCAAAGTCCTCAGTAATGCGAGATAAATATTTGCTAAGTGAACACCAGCACTGAGAGTGGAAGAAAGAGCACATTACAAAGGCAGCAAGAACGCAGCCATTCATATTCTGTTTATTCCATAAAACAGGACTTCTCAAAAGCACAAAGGAAAAACTGAGAAAACCATTTGTTTGAGTAGTATCATTCACTGTTCTGTAGCTAACAATTTTATGTTCCCACATAATGGAAACAAGGACCATATGTGGAAAACAATATCTAAAACTCAGAATGGAAACTGCAGTGTGTTCTTATTAATTGCGTAGGAAGACTTCTTATTCCTTTACATCTAAATAGGTGTCTTGCCTTTTGCAAACATACCCTTTCCAAAAATGTATTGAAATATTTAACATAAAATGCTTCAATAAATAAGATTATTCTTTTAAATACTTTGTCCCTATCATACAAGAGGACAGCACCAAAACTTCTTAGAAGTAGCCATCTGTTTAACAGAAAGCAGAAAATCAGGCTCCTAAAAGCCTGCTGTACAATGCTTGGTGTTTACAAATTGTGCCCACTACTGAGATTTAATCTCATCTGCCACAAGAAGGATGTCCTGAAGCACCAGAAAAAACAATTGGAGGTGGGATGGCAGAGAGGGGGCTGTGCTTAATTTCTTGGGTGTGGTTTGAAGCCCATGCAGAGAGCACTACTGGGGGAGGACACCAAGCTCTCCCCAAGAAGTCTTTGTACTTCTTATCTTTGACCATAAGAACTTGGGTTTCCCAAACTACAGCCTTCAGCTGGGTGAAGATCAACGTAGTTGCCACTACAATTTGTAACAGAGCTGGAAAACAATTAAACCAGGTATTTTTCCACACACGCTCCTGTATTTTCTAATCTGTTCTGGCCCAAATAGGAAGTGTGTTTCTTACCACACAGCAGCCTCTGTGGAAATGGATTGGCTTTGCCAAGCTGAGCTCACAGAGGCTCTCTGTGCCTATTAGAGACCATATTTCTAGAACTGTAATTATTTACATTAGATATAATTTATAGCTTTTTGCTCTAAAATCTTCTTCAGTACATAGATCCTTAAATTATTTTGAAAAAACACTATCCACTGGACAGTAGTGCACAGGTATTTCAGTGTAACTCTCAAAGGAAAACAGACTCATCACCAGGACTAAGGAAAGAGCAGAAGCATATCCAAGTCTGTCGATATAACTTTTCATTTATAAAGGAGGAGATAAAGGGAAAGTAAGTATATATTATCAGTTTCTGCTTAAAACCATCTGGAATTCAAAATTACTAGGCTATATGTGGGGCTATCTTCAGTGGATTGAGTTTTTTGAGAACAGATAAAGCCTTTGTGGCAAAAGAGTACACAGAGATCAAAACCAACTAAATCATCAGGCTGGGGTGTGTACCCAGACTTGTCTGTTCAGCAGCATATGGCATTTGGGTGTGTTAACAGTCTGAAAGGAAGATGACGGTTAATAAAAAACTAATATATCTGAAAATTTGCCAGTGGATTCATTCATTTCCCTGTCTAGCTCTGTGCTGCAGGAGGGAACCGTCAAAACAAGCAGTCAGGTGCCAAAGGAAAGCCACAAATGCTCACAGCATCAGCTGGATTCTAGTTACGTTCCACGGCCTGACAAGCCAGCAAGAACAAGTCCCCGGCTTTGAATTGCATCTCCTTCCCGCTGCCTATCTCCTCAAATGCCAGGCACAAAGACCTGTTGCATAACACACAGGAACAGCAATGGGAGAATGAGCTTCAAATACAACTGTGCTCTCTAAAGGATGTTGATGCTGCAGCGTGGACAGTTGGCACTAATGGTACAACTTAAGTGCATTCACTGTCCCAGTAAGGGCACAAGCTGGAAAAATACTTAACATTAATGAAAGCAGCCCAGTCTCAGAAAGCAACTGATACCTGTAGCAACTCTTAAGTTACCAGGTGATGAGTTGAAGGGACAGTTATCTTTTCCATTTCTGACCTCACTCCACCTGCAATCACTCCCCTCACACCAATTTTAGAGCACATTCACTCCACCTTGCCCTGTATCCCATGAAGTCAAGAAAAACAGGGCTACAGATAACAACAGAAAATCGCTGAATGCTGTACAGCAGAAAATAAGCCTTATCCCTTTTATCTTTTTGATCCTTAACCTGTAAAGCTGCTCTTCATTCTGAGGATGTACCACACTAAAGTTAATTTCTTGCAATTCTGTATTACTGAGAAAGAGGAATACATATCCAGAAAGGTTGCAAATCATGCCATTACGAGAGGGTTTGGTCAAGGATTCTGTTTTTTCACATATGCAAGAGTATATACAATGTCTTCAACCAAGAGATATATACTGATCTGAGGTGAACCAGTTATGAGAAAAAAGAAAAACACACAAGTCTGATCACTGAAGCATCTTGTTCCACTTTTACACTCAGTATTGCTTTCCCAGCCTTGTTAAAAGGGCTTTAGCTTGCGAGAAATCCATCCAAGAAAAAATCTGAACATATGGCAAATACCACTCTTCCTGAGATACTGACTTCTTGGAAAGGGTGTTTATGGAGTAAAAAAAGTAATGTTAGGTTTCACATGCATCTGGCATGTCCAGTTTCAACAATAACAGTGACTTACTTAAAAATTGATCACATTACACTATCACTGTTAGTCCTCAGCATAGAAGTCTGACACCAAAAAAAAATGAGCCAAGTAGTTGTCCACTTCAGCAATTAAATGTCTCCTAAAACCCACTAAATTGAAATGATATGGTCAGTAAAGCACTGGAACACTACTGCATATTAAGTTGTGCTGCATTACTACTGGAGTACAAAAAAAAAAAAAAAAGCATCAAGGAACTACTGGATCTTGGTTTCACTGACAACAGGTTGCTATTAAAAATGTTAAATTTACCTTGGCCATTAGTTTGCATAAACTTTCGAATATATATAAATGAATCCCTTCCTCTTCTGAAAAGGAATGGTGATTTCCTAAATCTGTAAGCAAAGTAGTCTATGATCTAATCTAGAGCTAAACTTCCTTTTTTCCTACCTTAGGATAGGATATGTAAGTTCTTCCTATTAATGCATCACAAAAGTCTGGAATTTTTTATTTATTCTTTTAACTCATCCACTTTACCTAGAAGTGATCTATACCAATCCATGAGAAATCACATCACTAATTAATTTAAATCAACTTCACTATGTACTGCATATTTTCTTTACCTATTAAGTAGCACAGACTCTCTATACGCCCCAATAACCTAATGTCAAGGAATAATTCAGATTGGAACGGACCTCAAGACATTCCAGATTTGGACATGGACCATGCTGGGCAGAGGGAGGTGATCCCTTCCTTCATCTCCTGGGCATGCCCTGCTGGCCCAGCCCAGGATGGTGCCTGCTGCCAGGCTGCAGGACTGGCTCCTGCCCCAGCCCCAGCCTGTGGCACTGCATGGGGCTCCTCCTTCCCTAGTGCAGGACTAGGCACAGAATCATAGAATTGCTTAGGCTGGAAAAGACCGCTAAGATCATCAAGTCCAACCGTTAAATTAACCCAGCATTGCCAAGTTCTCCACAAAACCATGTCCCCAAGTAAAATACCTACACGCCTTTTAAGTACCTCCAGGGATGGTGACTCAAACACTCCTCTGGGCAGCCTGTTCCCATGCTTGACAACCCTTTCAGTGAAGAAACTTTTCCTAAGGTCCAACCTAAACCCACTCTGGTGCAACTTGAGGCCATATCTTCTCATCCCATCACTTGTTACCTGGCAGAAGAGATTGCCCCCCACCTGGCTACACTCTCCTTTCAGGCAGGTGTAGAGAGTGATAAGGTCTTGCCTGAGACTCCTTTTTTCCAGGCTAAACAACCCCAGCTAACTCAGCCACTCCTCATAAGACTTGTGCTCCAGACCCTTCACCAGCTCCACTGCCCTTCTCTGGACACTCTCCAGCACCTCAATGTCTTTCTTGAAGTGAGGGGCCCAAAACTGATCCTTGGATTCAAGGCGCAGCCTCACCAGTGCTGAGTACAAGGAGACAATCACTGCCCCAGTCCTGCTGGCCACACTATTGCTGGTACAAACCAGGATGCCATTTGCCTTCTTGGCCACCTGGGCACACTGCTGGCTCATGTTCAGCCAATTGTTGTTCAACACCCCCAGGTCCTGGGGCTATGGCTGTGTTTCACATGTCTCCTGGCAGCCTATTCCGAAAATATTGCCCTGAAAACATTGCCCATTGTCAAAACTGACCTTATGACATTTCCTCACAGCACACGGCTCTCTAACCACTAGGAGGTGCCACCACCAAAGGGCAGGTCCAGCTCCCTAGCACCTGAACTCTGCTATCAGCATCGAGTCAGACACCCACAAAAAAAAGGAAAAGTTATTTTGTGCTGCCACTAGAATGCACGTGGCAACCAAATTTGAAAATTAATAAATGAAGGATAAAGCTTTACATTTGGCTATGAAAGATTAACACACTTTCACCCTGACTACTGATTGTTTATGCTGTGAACAATTATGTTCTGTTTGCTAAGGGGAAAAAAATTAAATATTTGAGGAAAACATATTGAGTGGGATGACATTGTGTCTCTGAACACCATCATATCCATGCTGTGAACACTGAATAACACTGTCCTGCCCAAACTTCAAAATAAAACTTTTACATGTGATTTATTTCGATGTAAGAAAATCCTAAACATCTATCAAAGCGCTGCCACAAACTGGAACTGCGATAACTCCACAAGTAAGATAAGATAAATGTGCCCTTTTCAGATCATTTTGGTTACTTCAGAACTTACTTCATTATCTGCATTTAAATACAACAAATAATGCAACAGAATAGTTTCTTGATTGCAATTCATAATTATCAGTATTAACTCCAGATGACAGATATGAATTACAGTAATCAAATCCATAGCTCATGCATATGTAGTGAAATATACTGGGTAAAATGGTGTACAATCTTACATGGGGGATTTAGAATTTGGGCAACAATGCTGAAGAAATGCAGAACATCTCTGGATCGCAGCTTGACAGCTGAACCATAAATGAACTCGATGAAAGAAGTGCTTTCTGTTTCTTTCAAGAGCTTTTTACCTCCACCCATCAGTACAGCATTGCTTGCATTTAAGCGGTTCATTATTTTTTTCAGCCACCACAGAAGTTCTCCAAATACAGTACTAGATTTAGACCAGAATAATGGAATTTACTGGAATAACCAACCACATAGGTATGTCTGTGCCTACAGACATGTATGTTGTAGGTCGACATGTGTATCATTGATCAATGCTGATTAAACAAAAAGTGAGTCTGGCAAAATGTTTCAAGGGAATATTTAAGAGAGTAGAAATACAGTTGTCTACCCAAGTGACACTCAGCATGAGACGAAGAGCCTAATTTATTTCAGAAATGTACTTGAAATCAGATTTTCATTTGGGGGCCATTAATAACAAGTGCCATGAAAGACAGAAACCACCAGTTTTGATATATGCTCCCAAGTGAGCATAGGCAATTAATTGAGTAGTATGTGAACACTTAACAATGATTAATATACAGAGAGAGTTGCAAAAACATTATTACATACCGTGCCTCACATTTCTGACACACTTTAACTAGGAAGGTAAGAAAAAATATGAAATGCCACTCTGTGTCCTGATGGCTGCATTATTCCTCTGGGAGCTTCAAAGTCAAGGGTTGGTGGGTAGGACTTTGCAATATAAACAGCTTTGGTGAACCATGTGAAAGGAATGCACAAGTTACGTGAATCACTGAAAAGTTTATCTTGGTTTAGGTCAGCTATGATATCTCACGTTTTTGACAGGATTTATAGTTTTAGCACCCAGATGCTTTACTCTCCCCTGCCACTCAGTCAGCTGCGCACAGGGGCACCCACAAGATCTCCCTGCCTCCTCTGCAGTTGCTGTAAGCAGGGTGGATATGGGAAGAGATCCCTTACACTCCTTGCAATGCAGCACACAGGAGCAGTGCTTGGGCACTGCCTGCAGCCTACACAGAAATTCCCTGTCTGGTTCAGAGGAGCAGTGGGGTGTCACCTACAGCTGTCGGATCAAGCTGGTATTAGGCACAAATAAAGTGACAAACAAATATATGCTGAAAAGCACCTACACATCAACAGAGGGTCCTAGGACCCAGAATAGATACACAGAGCATTTCTACTGATTCCTGTCGTAGGAAAATCCTGCAAATAGTGAACGGGGGACTGAAAGGTTCAAGGGTTTCCACTGCGCCCTATAAAGCTGTTTCCAAGACTACAAGTATATTCCCTTTCTTTGTTCTCCACTCCTATATGCACGTTGTAGCTCATGCAAAAAGCTTTCTACATGGCCTAAGTAGGCTGACACGAGGCCAGATGAGCTCTACACACCACCACTCCACCACCTCACCCGAAAGGATCCGACACCCATGGAACAGTATCTGTGTTTAACACACCCCTGTGCACACACATGCCTACAGGTCAAACCCACCAAGGAAAACGCTTTTCCAGGAGGTATCTGCAAAAGCAGTGTGGAAATAATCACGGTATCATGTTAATGGTATCTTAAATACTTTTCAAGATACTTTAACCAAAGCGGGCCTTATTTTCATCTCCAGGGAACGACTGTAGCAACAATATTTAGCTATTACTTTTCCAAACTGCCCAATCTTTTTGAAGGAGTATAATTTCAATACCTTCTAGTGGCATTGAAGTGTGTAGTCACTCATTTCTAAAGATGCCTAGCACTTTCCTGAAACTTTGAGAAAAATCTCTATATAAAGTCAACAACTTGAAAAACCATGCTTGTTTTATAGGGTTAAATAAAACAGATCTGCCATTCTCTTCAAATTGAAATTCTGATTGCTACTAATCCAGGGCAGGAAGGGGAAGTACCTTCAAACTAAACTTCTAAAAACAGTAGTCTCAATTGTTTGTTTTGTTTTCAAATGTGTTCACTACTTCTAAAGAGAAATACTTTTTGGTTTTTTTTGGTTTTTTGGGTTTTTTTAAATTGACCCTAAGGTAACTTTAAGTTTACCATGGCTGTACTCCTACTGCCCATGCTGCAGGGTATTACCATGTTTAAAATAAAAGGCAATTAACACCACAACTGGCTGCAGACCTCAGCAGGAATATAAAGGCAGAACTAATGGTAACCGCTACCAACTCCACATTTTACCTTTCCTGCTATTTTAATTTACACTCATGTTTTGTTCAGAGATCATCAGTAAGAGTTCCTCCTCACAAATCTGCAATAATTCTCTTCTTCTTCAATTCAATAACTAAGATCAGGTCTGGCCTAAGCTTGAGGCTAGCCCCAGTTTAATTAAAACAAAAAAAACAAAAACAAAACAAACAAACAAACAAAAAAAAAAAAAAAAAAAACACCAGAATCCCACTGCCACACTCTGAAGTAGTCAATAGAGCTCATAATGAAGAAAACTGTAACACAGGAAAACTACTTGCCCTGAGCCCTCACCTTACTCATTACTTAAAGAGGAGTCTCTTCATTTTCAATCTTCTCCCTCAGTCTCATTTCCAGTTCCAGAATTTGGTATAAATACAAAAAAATCACCTGCCAACTGCAGCTGCCAGGTGCACCGCAACCTTCCCTCTTCCTCTGGCTTCTCAAAACCCACTCTTCTCCTTTAGTGTCTGCATTTGCTTATGACTCACCATCGCTTCCATACCTGGCCAGCCACAGAAAACAGATCTAACATTCCAAGATGTTTAAGCAAACACAGATGACAACTACTGGAAAAAAACTTATTTAAGAGTGTACCCCTTTCATTTACCACAGTATTCCTTCCAACCAGACACTGCAATACCCTCACAGACCCAATTGCATTAGCACCCACCAACATAAGCAAAGTTTGCCAAGTTAAGCCCTGAAAATGAATCCACTAATGCAGGGAGATGGGGATCAGCACTAAAAACCTCCCCTTACTTCCCTCAGTTATCTTCTCCCTTGTCACCTCCAGCGATTGGGAGCAGCTAACAGCACTACACTGAACTCTAACCCATTACACATCTTTCAAAATCGCTTAAATCTCTAACAGCGTGTCTGCACTTGTCAGAATTAAACCAGAAGATTTTATTACAAGAGAAGCAAAACCAGCTAGTCTTCTTGACCAGAAAAAAAAAAACCAACAAAAAATAACCATTAAAATCAGTGAAGCAATGCCAGGCCCTATTTTGAACAAGAGGCAAACGTTGAAGTCTTTTTATGTGAGTTTAGAGTATATCGTATAGGAAATTGTTAAAACTGTTTAATTTTTTGAGCTTGGGGTACCACAATTTGCATCTCCAAAAGTTTTGATTTATATTAGAGTGATATGATACTTTAGTGTTTTCAGTCATATATCATACTGTGGTCTAAACTAGAAATTCCCATCTTTGTAACATAGTAAACTTTAACAGAAGATACAGAGAAATAACTGTAATTGGATGCACAAGGACAACGTTAAAAATATACTCAAATGTAACATAACATTCCACCTAGAACTGTACCTTCAAGCCCTGTAAAATCCAAGTAATTATCTCTCTTTTCTTCTGCTAGACAAATTAGAGAGTATCCTCTACTTAGTCAAACCTGAGTTTGAAACCTCCAGTTTTTAGTCCTTTATTGAAAATGTTTTCAATGTAACAGCATAATTATAATGTATGTACACACACAAACATATACAGAATATAAGAATTATTCATAACTAGTGACAAAAATAAGTTTCACACAGGATTGATTAAAAACCAAAAATAATTAGAAAAAAAACTTATTAGTCACTTAGGTGCAGCTCATCTGTTCACAGAAAAGTAGTATTTCTTAAAGTACTGCAACTTCCATTTTCTGTAATTAACTCCTGTAAAACACATACAGCATTCTCACTAGAGAATAAGCTGTAAAAAAGAAAAAAAAAAAATCAGGTTCTTAGAAACCATGTAATTTTTTTTTTCCCAGAAAACCTGCTTATATTATTCACCTGGAATTTCTCCAGTGGGCTCCCCACCAAAAGACAGACAGAAGGCACTGCCATCTCTTGCTAGCTTTGAATGATCAGTGCATAACCAAGGCTGTTGGGAGGTACATGGAAATAGTGTCCTAAACTTCACTAAACAGAAAAATCTGCTTGTTGTTCTATAACATAGTAGAGCAAAAATAAAATACTTTGATGACTAGAAAGAGATTAAAATATGGCACCTTTTTGACTGTTTAGCATATGGTTTAGATAGCACACATTTACAGCTCCCCAGACAGTACTGTATCAAGCTAACCTAAATTTTAGACCATTTCATCTAACCACAAGGCTCCACCCATGTATTTTTGAAAAAAATAAAAATAAAAAAACACTTCAAATAAATTAACTTTGCAAGTTTTCCCCCAGCAACCAACAGGCCTTTGTTTTGTCTCTTTTATAGTAATAGCAACTGCACTGTTAACAATACCATAAAAGTTCCAATAACTGGAAGAAAAGTGTATTCTTAAAACATTCCTCATACTTTTTTAAATAGTGAGATGTCTGGACTGATAGAAGCTTGCAAACATCAAAATAACAATCCTGTGTGTACGTATATATATCCTCACATATATACACCCACTCTTTCATATGAAACCCACTCTCCAATTCTTAAAGCCAAGAATACTGTTCTTGAAGAAGAAATCTACCACAGAAGACTTTTGAATATGAATTCTCAGATTTCTGTCATGCTTTATGTGCTCCATTTTTGATACAGAAGAAAAATTATATATGCTTACAGAAGTGAAAATATTAAGTAAAATAAAATCAGTTTCAAGAGCCTGAAATGCATTTTTATTTTCATTTTCCAGGAACAGGGTGCCTTGCTTTCTAGTGAAGCATTCCTCAGCTTAGCAGAAAGTCTAACAGCTGCTTTTACAGGCTTTTTCCCAGAGACAAGTCACTCACAGCCACGTACAGACCAAAGCCCCAGCACAGGTGGGACAAACAACTGCACACACGAGTCGGTTACACACAGCACCTACATCGTCACCTGGGCTCTGAGCTGCTCCACGGCTGTACCAGACAGGCTGCTACGAGAATTCCCAGGGAAGATCCTAGTCTATATATAGTCAGCTGTTCAGATAGGCAGAGGTCATGAACTTTCATTGGTTAAGACAGAGAGCAAGATCTACGGGCTGCAAGCGCTTTATCCGGGGGCCTTCCCTGTCTTCCAACTAGGCAACATTTCCAATTCACAGCCTTTAAAACTAAAGGGGGGAAATCAAAGTTTTGCTGCCTTTTTATTTATGGGTGAAGAAGAAAAAGGAGAGGCGAGAAACCAATTCATTTAGTCCTCAATTTAAAAACCAGAATGTTTATACGAGGAGAGATGGGAGATCCTATGACTACAAGGTAGGTGGTGGGACACAGGAATACAGGGACATGCTGTGCATACAGGGAGGGATTACACTCTCCCAGCTGTTGTGAATCAGACACCGACTCACAGTAACACCCTCAGCTAGGACAAACTTCTGTTCCAAGTTCACATGCGTGGCTATCATCAGGAGGTTTGCATCAAGCAGTAAAATGTAGCCCTAGTAACATTTTATTTTGCTGGATGACTCATACACCTTCTACTCTTCTGATTTTCTAAAAGGCTGATTTAATTTCACTCTGATCTTCTACACACGCTGCTGGTTGTTACACCAGGAATGCAGTTCCCTTCCGCCTAAGAAGACAAAGTACAACACTGGCACTAAACTGAAATTTTGCCATTTGAAAAAAGACTAATATTTTAGCCTGCTTAGAGATACCAGGAATCATCCTCACCCTTAGGAGAAAGTTTTTGTAAATGCAAGCTTTGTGAAAAACAAACTTGAAGCAAAAATGGCAGTTTAGGCAAAGTTTTGCTTTGATTAAAAGATTTTCCAGAAGACACTTCAATGTCAGTGATTAAGATTTCTGATATCTGGGTTGAAAAAGCTGCAGGTTGGTGAAGAGCTCTGCAGGGTATGGCCTCACTGCTGGACCTCCCTCCTCCCAGCTAAGCATCCCTGCCCCATGGAGTCTCTCCCTCTGAAACAGCCCTCACAGGCACTGTAGGAAGTACTTTTCACAAAAGCTGTCCCTTTCATTAAAATGCTGGAAAAAAAAATAAAATAAAACCTTACCTATTTTCACACAACACAGAATTTGTTCCCTAGTTAGTTCTATTATTTGAAACCATGGTTTTGAAAATTCATTTAGCTTTAGGAAAAAAGAAAAAAAAAGAAAAAAGATAATTGAAACTGTCTTGGATTCAAAATTTCTCTCAAGCTCATATAAAACATTCTGTTTAGATTATCCACATCAAATGAGATCAACATAATACTGTGATAGCCAAAGGGGGGGG